>RJVU01047120.1:662068-702743 GCA_003731715.1 Anabarilius grahami | reverse complement strand
ACAGTGGGTACGGAAAGTATTCAGACCCACTTAAATTTTTCACTCTTTGTTATATTGCAGCCATTTGCTAAAATCATTTAAGTTCATTTTTTTCCCTCATTAATGTACACACAGCACCCCATATTGACAGAAAAACACAGAATTGTTGACATTTTTGCAGATTTATTAAAAAAGAAAAACTGAAATATCACATGGTCCTAAGTATAGAGGGTATGCATCGACGTCACTTTCCCGCCGAAAGCGTGCTCCCTCAGCTGGACTGAGTGGGAAAAGAACCTGCTGCGTGACTGAATTTAACGGGACACTGCGAAAACGCGAGTAAAACAAACAATTACACTAAAGGTTGGAATTGAATGTGTTCCTTACAACTTGTCAAATAAACCTAATCCATGGATATTGACATGCAGCCAGGAGTCGTGCTTCCTGACATTTATATGTGCCTGATTTCGACGGCGGGGAAATACATAAAGCAAATATGCCTGTGAATATTTTATATAACTACAATATAGGTAGGTTTAAATCCGAGTGATCACTTATATCAATGTTATATCGTCATATTGTCCAGCCCTAAAACATATATAGTTTTATAGTATAGTTTTTGTCAGTGTTGTTGTTTATTGAAAAACACCCAATTATGCAGAATATAAGATGGAAAATATTTAATTGATCAGTTGTCAACACAATATATAACAATACAATATATAGGGTATGATTTTACCTCAAAATCCAACAATTTGACAAAATGATAACTGCAAATCCACGTTTCTCTGCCTGGAGTCGTTGCTTTCTGCAGTTTTTAAATATATACCTCAGGTTTTGTATCAAAGCTATTTGTACAGTCAATCACAAAGCTCTTTCCCGTTTTGGATGCGTTTTGTGTGTTTTTCACGACATTCACACTGAAAACCAATGCTGCCGCTCAAGGGGCTCGCACACCGGACGCGAAGCTCAGCGCCGCGCTGCGCTGCGACACGTCTTTCGAACGCATTGTTTTATATTTTTTTCTGAGTTGTAACTGGGCGCTGCGGACAGGCGCCAAATGTCGCCGCCGGTGTGCGTACACTCATAGAAAACAATGCGTTCGAATTTTAAAGACGTGGCGAGGCGCTGAGCTTCGCGTCCGGTGTGCGAGCCCCTTCAGTCTTTTGCCACTCATTGAGCGCGATCGCAGTCGTAACGGTCGACGGTGACGTCACGTGCATACCCTCTATTCAGACCCTTTGCTGTGACACTCATATATTTAACTCAGGTCCAGTCCATTTCTTCTGATCATGCTTGAGATGGTTCTACACCTTCATTTGAGTCCAGCTGTGTTTGATTATACTGATTGGACTTGATTAGGAAAGCCACACACCTGTCTATATAAGACCTTACAGCTCACAGTGCATGTCAGAGCAAATGAGAATCATGAGGTCAAAGGAACTGCCTGAAGAGCTCAGAGACAGAATTGTGGCAAGGCACAGATCTGGCCAAGGTTACAAAAAAATTTCTGCTGCACTTAAGGTTCCTAAGAGCACAGTGGCCTCCATAATCCTTAAATGGAAGACGTTTGAGACGACCAGAACCCTTCCTAGAGCTGGCCGTCCGGCCAAACTGAGCTATCGGGGAGAAGAGCCTTGGTGAGAGAGATAAAGAAGAACCCAAAGATCACTGTGGCTGAGCTCCAGAGATGCAGTCGGGAGATGGGAGAAAGTTGTAGAAAGTCAACCATCACTTCAGCCCTCCACCAGTCGGGGCTTTATGGCAGAGTGTCCCGACGGAAGCCTTTCCTCAGTGCAAGACACATGAAAGCCCGCATGGAGTTTGCTAAAAAACACCTGAAGGACTCCAAGATGGTGAGAAAAGATCCTCTGGTCTGATGAGACCAAGATAGAACTTTTTGGCCTTAATTCTAAGCGGTATGTGTGGAGAAAACCAGGCACTGCTCATCACCTGTCCAATACAGTCCCAACAGTGAAGCATGGTGGTGGCAGCATCATGCTGTGGGGGTGTTTTTCAGCTGCAGGGACAGGACGACTGGTTGCAATCGAGGGAAAGATGAATGCGGCCAAGTACAGGGATATCCTGGACGAAAACCTTCTCCAGAGTGCTCAGGACCTCAGACTGGGCCGAAGGTTTACCTTCCAACAAGACAATGAAGTGAAGTGAAGTGAAGTGACATGTGGCCAAGTATGGTGACCCATACTCGGAATTTGTGCTCTGCATTTAACCCATCCAAGTGCACACACACAGCAGTGAACACACACACCGTGAACACACACCCGGAGCAGTGGGCAGCCATTGCTGCGGCGCCCGGGGAGCAGTTGGGGGTACGGTGCCTTGCTCAAGGGTCTCACCTCAGTCGTGGTATTGAGGGTGGGGAGAGCGCTGGACATTCACTCCCCTCACCGACAATCCCTGCCGGACCTGAGATTCGAACCCATGACCTTTGGGTTACAAGTCCGACTCTCTATCCATTAGGCCACGACTGCCCCAATGACCCTAAGCACACAGCTAAAATAACAAAGATAAAATAATCTTTAATGGCCCAGCCAGAGCCCTGACTTAAACCCAATTGAGCATCTCTGGAGAGACCTAAAAATGGCTGTCCACCAACGTTTACCATCCAACCTGACAGAACTGGAGAGGATCTGCAAGGAGGAATGGCAGAGGATCCCCAAATCCAGGTGTGAAAAACTTGTTCCACCTTCTCCAAAAAAAGACTCATGGCTGTATTAGATCAAAAGGGTGCTTCTACTAAATACTGAGCAAAGGGTCTGAATACTTAGGACCATATGATATTTCAGTTTTTCTTTTTTAATAAATCTGCAAAAATGTCAATAATTCTGTGTTTTTCTGTCAATATGGGGTGCTGTGTGTACATTAATGAGGGAAAAAAAATGAACTTAAATGATTTTAGCAAATGGCTGCAATATAACAAAGAGTGAAAAATTTAAGGGGGTCTGAATACTTTCCGTACCCACTGTATATATATAAAAAACATAATGACCCCAATCTTTTGAAAGGTAGTGTATCTCTCACTCTCTATACTGTAATGTGTACAGAATTAGCTATATTTGTGTACACTTACAGTACAAGAAATTAGGCCTCACAGACACAAAAAAGCACAGTTGAGGTAAGAAAACTTGGCGTAAAACAGACACACTGTGTGTTCAATACAGTAATTTTATCCATCTTAACTCAAATGATGACAAATCAGACTCAGTTGATCTAATGGAACACACTATAATCACTACTCTGCTCAATACACACCCACAGATGGGCCTCAAAATGTTCTACGATGGCAAACAATGTGATTAATGATTTATACTTATATTCAAGTTGGACCATCAAAAATGAATTTTCCAGTTTAGTTGTTCAGGATGGTCTGGCAGGCGGTGAGACTTCCTGTGCGAAATGTCTTGGTCAGTTTGGAGCTTGGTCCACTAATCTGTGCATTTCACAGCCAAAGCCTCTATGCACCTTTGCTGGCCGCCCATCAGCACAGGCTGATTCGGCCAAGCAGACTGACTTTGTCCTCTCACAGGATTAACTGACACCACACTTACTGCAGCACCGAGAACAGCTGCTTTACCAGAGCCTTCACAGGTTTAACCGGCTGCTGCACACAGAAGGAAAGATTTTGTCCTTGTATTTGACTGTAAAACTATCTTGACTGCCAATTTAAAGACTAGTAGTTGAAATACACCAGTGCATTTGGACAGCAGCTCTCGTCAAAGCATATAGACAGTGCCAGAATTTGTGTGTGAACCAGAATGGTATTTTAGGTGTGTGCATGTTAGCATTTAAAGTATGTGCCATTATGAGTGTGCGTCTGGTCACTGGGCATACAGGCCCCACTTGATGTCCTTTCGCTCCCTCAGTGAAGCACAGTCGTGACCGGTGGCTCACTGTGCCAATCGCACACCCATGAGCACACACAAGCTCCTTGCTTAATTGGGAGCTTTGGACCCAACACCATGGCAAACCCAGCAGGCAAGAGCAGGCCAGAGGCAAGCCCACAGGCTGACCTCTCCCTCCACCTCTGTCAACCTCCCTCTGTTTTTTCTCTCTTTCTATGGATAAAGAGGGATTTGTCTGTGCTGTTTCCTGACCACTGTACAGGCTTGGCATCAAAACGTGAATTTTTTCAGACATCCGTTATCCAGAGGACAAACAGGGTGCGAGAGAGTGAAAGAAAGGCATGTTGAGAGGGACGGCAGGCGGCAGGTCTGGAGATTCTCTGAGGGGTAAGATGACAGAAGCAGAGAGATCTCATCCCCCCAGGCATCTCTTCAATACTGGTCCACCCACTATTCCTGAGGCTTCTCTGTCGCTCGCTCTGTTGCCGTATGTGTTGGTCTGCTTCTTTTTCAATTTGCTCTCAAGGGCAAAAACAAAGCAGTCTGAAGGGTGGATAGCATTTCAATCATTCGCTACCTCTGCTCTCTCTCTGGAAATAGTATGCTTCTGAATAAGGATACTGTACATAGGAAGCTAAAAAAGTCATTTGTTACTTCAACCAGGTAGAAAACAGGACACAGAATTACAATTAGAATCTAAGGAAATAGAATTAAAATGAATTGATATTAAAAAGAAACTGTAATTTTTAACTATAAAAGTGAATTTTGATTTGACAAAAGTTTGTTTGAAAGTTTTGGAAAACTTTACAATGCCTTTAAATTGAGAAACAAAATGATAGACAGGCAGATGGAGTGACAGAAGAGACTGAACAATAGAACGACAGACAGATAGAATGAGAGATGAACGATGCACGGACGGACGGACCCATGCTTGCCACAAGCTCTCCATGGACTGAGAGTTCATGTAGACTGCATGAACGAACAGAAACATCATTACTAGAGTACGGGAAGTAAGATCAGTTTAGCTAAGAGTGTCGTTTAATGCGGAGAGCAACATAACCAGAAAGCATGTCTTCCCCAATTGGCTGATGTAGATTTTTAGAGACCTTTCAAATTAATCCCTCCTTTTTAAAGAGAAGGAAATAAATCTTTGCTTAAATGTTTGACAGGCCTTTAAACTTTAATCGTGGCTGCATTTCCAGATGCCATTAAAAGTCTTAAAAGAAAATGGGAATACAGTCCACCACGATGGATCTGATGCTGTCAGGAGTGAGAAATACTGACACTTATTGACATTTATCTTCTATCTTCGCAAAATGAAGACGTATTTTTACTCTTAGTGGAACTGCCGCTAATCCTGACTGACAACGAGACAAGTATTTCAAAACACATGCTCATGAGATGGACGGCCATTGCCTAGCAACAGAGACCCGTGCAGCTGCAGTAGCTATAGATTTGAGCTTGAGCCCGAGCTCAACCAAGGCAAATAATTCAATGTACGAATAATTCAACATTGAGATATACAGTAAATAATGAGGCCAGTGCCTATGTGAGATGGAGAGAAAAAAAAATAAAAAAAAATTCAGGTCTCATGTATTGCAGGAGCTGCACTTGGTATGAACAATAAGCAGTCTTACCACAGTAAAACCACACCCATTTACTTCAAACTGCAGAGAATAATAGCAAATGCAATCACTTATGTGTGTGTCCAGGTCTTCCCCCATGCTCCTCATGTGAGCCTTTTGTCCCAGCCCTCATAAAACTCAAGCACTTCTATTAGGAGGTAATCCTGACATCATAAAGAAGTGTGCAACTGATGGCGTTCAATTATACATGCATTAGCTCAGCATAATGGATCTCTGTCATCTCACTCCTCTCGTCTCACATAGCTTTCAACGCTCCTGGAGACCCACGGCTGATCACTCCATCCTTCTCTCTTTTTCTGTACAGGTATACTTTACCCCAGCAGGTGGTTCTAGGAGGTGATACTGCTCGCTGAGCTGTGCAGGGGTTTCCTGTGGCTAAAGACATGTTTTTCAGGGAATAATGGCTGGTGCTGGGGACTGTTCTTCTGTTCATTTCTCACCTTATATAGGTGGGTTGAATTCAGCTGGCCTGTTCAAATAGTATGCCTTCTTTTGTAATAACATTAAGTTGTACTACTTCTTTGTATGGCATTATAGCTATGCAATAAAAAGCCATAGTCCCACACACTCCACATTAAAGGGCAATTCAGATTTTCTAATCAGATTCAGTTCAATTTAGAAGATGAATTGAAGGGAGAGTTTACCCCAAAATTAGAAAAGTTACTCACCTTCATGTTGCTCCAAACCTGTATGACTTTAATTTTATGTACAAAAAACACTGAGACAAAATGTTTCTTCAATGGCATCACAGAAAAAATCCCTTTGGAACCTTTATTTCTAGATAAATCCCAGTGTTAAAGGGATAGTTCACCCACAAATAATAATTTCCCCATGATTTACTCACCTTCAAGCCATCCATGGCTTTCTTCTTTCGCACGAATACAATCAGAGTTATATAATGTCCTGGGGCTCTCCCAAGCTTTATAATGGCAGTGAACAGAGGATGAGATTTTAAAGCCCAAAAAAAGTGCAACCATCCATCATAAAAGATATCCACATGGCTCCGGGGGGTTAATAAAGGCCTTCTGAATCAAGCGATGCATTTGTGTAAGAAAAACATCCATATTTAAAACTTTAAAAACTAAAATAACTAGCTTCCAGGAGACGACTGTACACATACTGCGCAAGTTTACTTCTAACCCCTGACGTGAAGTATGACGCAGGACATAGTATTGTAAGCCTAGACGCCTCTTGTGGTTCAAACAAATTGGGCTGTGCAACAAACTCAAGCTCCTCTTCTCTTATATTGAAATCCTCCAACATTTCTCTTTAAAAATTCTAATTTTAGACTTCTAATTCATGACAACTATCTGTCGGAAGCTAGTTATTTTAGTTTATAAAGTTTTAAATATGGATATTATGAATGGTTGCACTTTTTTGGGCTTCAAAATCTCATCCTCTATTCACTGCCATTATAAAACTTGGTAGACCCAGGAGGTTTTTAAATATATCTCCGATTGTGTTTGTCTGAAAGAAAAAAGTCATATATCATGGGATAATTTTCATTTTTGGGTGAACTAACCTTTTAATGGATTTTTATTGCTGATTTCACATATTACCAAAACATACTGTTAATGAACAGTTTTTTTTCCCCCTGTTAAAGTTGAAAGAAGCTGTTCCTGCATGACTACTGCCAGGTGAAGTAACTTGCCTCGAAAGGACTAAGACCATGGCACCGACATGAAAAGTGACTCACGTGGAGGAGAAATCTTTAAAATAAAAGTCAAACATGGTAACATTTATGGTGGATTCAGCTGTTATAAAACTGACCACTTAAAGAAGCTAAACATTCACTTCTGTGCCTGTGCAAGTCAAGTGCAGAAGAGAGAGAGGTGAGGAATTGGAGAGAGGCACACTGAAGCAGAGAGGTGATTAGAGCAGTTCAGAAACAGCGATAAAAAGAGTGAGCGAGAGCGTAAAAAAGTCTCTCAGGAGCTTTGCTAAACCAGAACACACCTGCCGGCCCACAAGATGGGCATCCACCTGCTGCCTGACTACAGATCAGCTCACACCTCTACACTGGAGAGCTGGAGTCCACCACACATCTCATTATGGATCTCCGCTATATCTGAACTGCTATGAAAAGATCCTTGATAAAGATCTCAGAAAGATGTCGGAAAAAATGTGATCCAGCACTTCATAATTCTAACATCTGGATCAGTCCACTGTAATCACCAGATAAGTGTTCTTGACAGCTCAGGTGATGGGTAGAGAAGAGCGACAAGAGGTGTAGAGAGGGAAAGAGAGAGAGAGAGATGAGCAAAGGCCAAGCTACTGTCTCGTCCGCGCTCGAGTCGGAGCAGCCTCACGTACATGACAAATGGATTTTCAGTACGGCCCCTCCGGCTGTTTAGCTGTGCTTTCCACTGCTGATTCTATTTGAATCGACAAATGAAAATAAATTTGATTTTCAATGGCATCCTTTGCATTAAAATCCATTAGGTCTGCAGGACTTAACGGAGTGGCCTCATTGGTGGGACGCGGCCAATTACTATTTAAAAAAATCCATAAATTAAAACTGAAATTAGTCAATTTTACGTATTTTGTGGAAAAGAGAGAAATCCCTTACGCCCATCCAAATATCCCTGCCGTAGATCAACATATCATTCCTCTTTCCTGACAAGATTTGGTGGGCATCCTGAGGCTGTTGATGCAGAACATTAATTAATTTTCAGAGTAAATGGGCTGGAATGTTAGACCATTAGCCCACGGCTTAACGGAGGTCCTATTGAGTGGGTAATTTGCATGGCGGGAAAACGACTTTGATCTACAAAGCAAAGTGACAGGAGAGAAAGAAAGAGCTAGTGAAATATCGAGAGAGAGGAGGAGCGCGAAGGAACTGGGAAACACCCCGTTAATGGCCCTCTTGTGTGCTGAGGAGGGGCTGCTGGCTGTTGGTGTAGGAGTTTGGCGCATTCGATGGGATGAGGTGAGGAACAGGAGTAGCCTTCAGCAAATTCAATCAAGTACGACCGCAGCCAGAGACTTCAGAACACAGCAATGGGAATGCAGTTTATTTTCCCTTCTTCTATCTCAACACACAAACCAACACATGGACAGAGTCACTGACAAGTATAGGGACATATATACAAAAACACACTGCGCTAACATATTTGTTTCTTTGTAGAAATACAAATTGTTTTTGATTTAATGCACAAAAAAACTCCTCGTCTGCCCTTTTCTTTTCACCATAATCATTCTTTATTCTCATGAGCTGTTGTTTAATGTGTGTGTCTCTCTCTCCCTCTCAGACACAGAGGAAAGTTGATTTAATTACAGCTAGTAGCCATTTCATTTCCGGAGGATGGTTAACTGTGTGCCAGGGGCAGAGTGCAGCTCTATGTTGCGATCTGTACTGCTTAAAAAGACTGATTGAGAGACTAATAAAACATGAATACAATGAATAAATAATGAAATTAATAGAAAAACAAAACCATTTGATCATTTATTCCTCTCTTAACTTGAAGAAATACACATTTTTTTAATAAAGTCAACAAAAAAGTGATGAGACTGTCACGAAGTGTAACAAGACTGCATTCAACAGACATTTATTTTTTTAACAATGTGATAAGTCACAGGTTAGACTAACTATTTTGTTGCCATCTTGTTTTGACATTAAGTGTTTCCTAAAGCTAAGATGGACTTTAGTTTTGATCTGTCTATTGTATTATACAATGTTTAACAGATCAACTGTTCAAGTACATTTAAATATGAATAAATACACTACCACTACCAATGTATGGGGTTGGTAAGATTTTTTAATATTTTTTGAAAGTCGTCTCGTATGCTTACCAAGGCAACAGTTAGTAGAACAACAATACAGCAAAAACAGTAATGCTGTAATATAATATTACCATTTAAAATAACTTTTCTTTTTTGATAAATTTTGATGGAGACGTTGAATTTTCATGATCATTGCTCCAGTCTTCAGTATCACATGATCCTTCAGAACCCAATAGCTTTCTATTTCAGATAAATGCTGTTCTTTTGAACGTTCTTTTCATCAAAGAATCCTGAAAAATGTGTACACACCGTTTTCAACATTGATAATAATAATAAATGTATGAGCAGCAAATCAGCATATTAAAATGATTTCTGAAGGATCATGTGACACTGAATACTGGAGTAATAATGTTGAAAATTCAGCTTTGCCATCACAGGAATAAATTGCATTTTAAAATATATTCAAATAGAAAACAGTTTTTTTTAAATGTAAAAATATTTCACAATATTACTGTTATTGCTGTATTTTGGATCAGATAAATGCAGCTTTGGTGAGCAGAAGAAACTTCTTTTAAAACATAAAAAGATCTTACAGATCTAAAACTTTTGAACGGTAGAGTATATACATAAACTCCTCACACAAAATGGGAATCACTTGAGCTGAAGCTGAATGTGACCATTAGATAAGGAAAGATCCTGAGACAACATTGTGCCCAGATGTTTTATCGGGCTAAACGACGTCCTCGCCTGACATATGAAAATGAGGAGCGATGGAGCAGTTTCACTGCTGTCTACATAATCTTACCCTCAGCTCTGAGGTCAGAGGTCATTCTCTTGCTTTTGAGGCATCCACAATGGTTAATCTCTGCATCAGTGCAGAATGCTTGAGTGGAAAATGATTACACAACTTCTTAACACAGCTGTATCAGAGGGACGTGATCACACTGACACTAATGATGAGATCTGAAGCAAAGCGAAAAGCTTTGGGTTCATGGAAAAGCTAAAGGATTCTGATCAATCTGTTCTTGCAACTGTGATTGTGTATTATTTACATGGCCAGAAGTGGAAAAAAAAAATCAATGCGAGGAGAGCCGTAAGAAGATGAACAAAGCGAGTGCTCTTCTCAGCCCTCTTAAAGCAAATTCATTTGTGAGTCAGAGGGCTGATGACCAAGCTCTTCTGCCGCTCTTCATTTCATCTGAAGCCAAATGAGCACCTGTGCAAGACACCAAAACAGAGGAGAGCGGAATGGGAAAGGAAGTGACTGTGTTGGAGATGGGCTAGCTATTTGATATGTAATCTGCTGATAAAGAGAAGATTGAAAAGCTGGCTTAGCTGTTCTCAACAATCCTTGCTCTCACTCTCTCTCAATCTCTCTCAATCAGACCAAGGGCGAATTCAACAGTCAAACAGCAGTGAGGGAAAACAAAGCTGGAGAAGGACACAGAAGCAGCAGAGTAGGTGGAAGAAAATGACAGAAAAGAGAATGCACACTTTGTTCTCTTGTAACCGCTCTAGTCGTGCCTAGAGAGTATGTTAAACACCCATAGTGAACATGTGTAAATTGTGTGAAAACGTGCCAACAGAATCAGGTCTGTCTGTGTAGCAAGTCCAGGTCTGTCCTTTAAGGCAAGTCCATTCATTCTGCAGATATTTTTGCAATGCTCCCAGGCAACTATTTTCTGTGTAGCCCATACATACACATACAGCTCCTATAAACTTGAATGGGGAAACACAGATTATGTCAAGATTATGATTCAATAATGTATTTCAAATAAGCAATTCAAGATGTAAAAGTTCTGGTACTTCGATACTCAATCCAGAACACATGACTGACAGGCAGCTGTCACTTGATGTTAAATGCAGATTGTGGTCAAAATGTCAGAAAATCTCATGGCAAAACACTTAGATCTGTGCAGTTTTGTTGTGTAAATGCAGCGTAACAGACCTGCCATTGTCTATCATGCTATTATTAAAGAAAATAGCAATAAGAAAGAAAGAAATACTCACTTGTCTTGATAACTAGCAGCTTCAATAAGCCTCTACAGTTAGATACTATAAAACTTCAAAACACTCTTTGTTCTGTGGCTTTTTTTTTGTTCTTTATTTTATTACTGACTGTTTATTTGTCTTTGAGTAATAAAACATTTTTTTCCTGAACTGAGAAATATTTGCACTCATACTCAACTTTTCAGTGTAAAAAAAGAAAAAAGTACTGTATTCAATAGCAAATCATTTTGCTGTGGTATATAAAGATATTGAGAATCATGAAATTGCAATGGTGTTGTAACTGACTTCTGAAACTTATGCTTAGACAAACAAACTAAACCAACAAAAAAATTATTTTTTAGGTTAGTAGTTAATCTTTGTTTGCTTGAACAAAATCAAAATCTTTTAAAAAGGCGATCGGCTCTTTTAGCTTAAACACAAGACTTCCATTCTAACATCTGCCATATTGAGGGTTACGATTTCCTTCTACATACACTGTCTCTGGTGTGTATCCAGTTTAAAAGTGAAGAAAGAGAGAGATCGGTGTGGAATAAAGCTATGAAGCACTTTTCAAATCTTTCAAAATGTTGAAGTTGTTTCAGCTGAAAAAGACATTGTACTTCACTTTTCCTTGTCCACAGTCACTTTCTCAGAAAGTGACACACACTAACATAAAATGATCTCTCTCTCCCTCTCTCTATATATATATACACACACAGTGAAGGATAAAATGTGTGTGTCAGAGATACAGAAGACAGTCACTGAGAGAGACTTACAGAAACATATAGTGACTTAATCTGCTCTAGAGCTCCTTCACATCAGTGTCAGCATGTGGGCTGGACTCAAATAGTCCGTGTAGGACCGAGGCCCAATATCCCCTTAAATATGACCACTCCAGCAGTAAGTCAGTGATATATCCACACAGAGCCATGTGCTTTAGATGGAGGAATACTAAAAGTCTAAATACTGCTATATCCTCTGCTTCAAGACTAGCAGGCAGATGTAAATGAAAGTGAAAGTGAAGTGACATGTGGCCAAGTATGGAGACCCATACTCGGAATTTGTGCTCTGCATTTAACCCATCCAAGTGCACACACACAGCAGTGAACACACACACCGTGAACACACACCCGGAGCAGTGGGCAGCCATTGCTGCGGCGCCCGGGGAAATGATGTGATGAGACCCTCAGAACTTATAACTATTATCTCCTACGATAGTTTTACATGCAACCAAGGTCAAAAAACACTTTAATTTTCTCGTTATATACATTACAGCATCACCTCTTTCCTCAGTGTCTGAAACGGTCCTTTCCGAGAATCTACTATGCTCTGATTAGTCACATGGACTAGCGTGTTGTGATTGGTCTACCGTTTACGGTGCGTGTCAGATATTACCATATCTGAATTTGAGCTCTGGAGGATTCCTTAGCTTGCATACACAGTGAGATGAACAGTAACAATGGCGTTGGTTTTACCGTGTCAATTTGAGCCCGAGAACTCATCCTTTAGAAGTGCATGCATTGTGGATTTGCTTTTGCAGCGCAGAAAACAGCATCTTCTTGACATGTCAGCAATACAAACCAAACTCTTCCAGGCCTCACAAAAAAAGCATTGTGTATTGACAATAGTCGTCAATTATCGTCAGCTTATGTTGAGGTAGATTCATCTCGCTGTCGTCTCTGAGAGAACGCGACGTTAATGCGGCGACAGATGCCAAAAGCTGTCAATTTTTGCTTTAATTTTCAGAGAAAAACTGACCGTGGTTTGAGACTCCATCACCGACATAACTCTTGTGCAAAGTTTGCAAATAGCATTTGTGATATCCACAGGCTCGCCTTTTAGGTGAAATATTTCTATGCAACAAGACATTTTTCTTCATCATCAACTCTATCTTTATCATTCTCATTATCATTCTCCACAAACAAATTAAATAATTAAATAAATGACTAAATAAGTAAGTCAAATAATGGTCAAATAAGTAAACTATCGTAACCACTGGGATACTATCGCCGATCTCACAGGTAGGATTTGACTATGGAGCATATCGCTCAACACTAAAACCTCAATTCAGGCAGTTCTTCCTTTTGAGAGACAAAAACTCTATTGTGCACTTTGATCTTTGAAACTTTGCAGACCTTTCATATTAACAAAAAGCTGTATAACACTACATGTAATATATGAATAATAATAATAATAATGGGGCACTTTAAATAAAAATTGACTCCATTTACTTTCTCAAGGTTTATGCTCTTAATGTGCATGATTCATCAGTTTTTCTGCCTTCTTTTCACAATCTATTTAATTCCTGATGAACAAAATAATAATACAAAAAAGTTCTCTTTTTAATATGCCATTTCACTCAGAAATACATCACAATACAGAAGCAAAAAATAATTTTAAATGGGCAGTTCACCCAGAAATAAAAATTCTGTCATCATTTACTCACCTTTGTGTCATTCAAAACCTTTATTACTTTTTTTTTCTATGGAAAAATATTTTAGTGTTTTTTGAAAGTCAGTATGGTCCAGTGTTGCTTTGGACCCCACTGACTTTAACTTTACAGACAAAAAACTGTTGACAAATTCATCCCAAAATCTTCTTTTGTGCTCCACAGAAGAAAGTTTGAAATGACATGAGGGTGAGTAAATGACAGAATTTTCATTTTCGGGTAAACTATCCCTTAAAGACTACAATGTGGTGAATAAGGCATAAAATGCCACTGGTGGTTCTGCAAGAGAGAAAAAAAGAAAACACATAGGATGCTGTACAGCCACACAAACAAACTGGTCTTGAAAAACAACAACTTAAAACTGACAGTTTAGAGTAGAAAAAAAAAAAAAAACGTTTAAGATTAATACGGCAAAGATTTCCTTTCCACTCAGGCTCTTGATTGTGATTTAAAATCTACATTTTCAGACTAAATTGCAAACATTCAGACTGGAAGGAGAGTGCACAACAGAAGCTAAAAATAGCACCTACACTTACACCTCATCTGCCAATTACACCCCTTTATCTTATATTGCCTAGAGAGCATATGACAGAGAGAGAGACTAAAAATGACAGGAGCCCAACGAGAAAGTGGAGAGAGGCTGATGTAGTCTGAAGATGAAGAGGATGGAGAGATGAAGAACACTGAAGAGTCAATAAGATAATACGAATGGAATGCAAACACGTTTTAATCCATGGTTAAGAAACATTTAGATAAGTAAAATTCTTTACACTCTCACCATATCTGCAGATGACTATTTATGGCTCATTTAAAAGAAGTGTGAAGCTCTCACTTCAATTTTAAATGGTTTTGACTTTGAAAATGTCTCTGGCTGGTTGGGTAAACTCTCTCACCCACCCACCCACTCANTTTTGACTTTGAAAATGTCTCTGGCTGGTTGGGTAAACTCACCCACCCACCCACTCACTCACTCACTCAAAAAAAAAAAACACACACACACTCACCAACTCAAACACACTCTATCACCTCAGATACCATGACAACCTTTGCTGACAAAATGGAGCTGTTTGAAAGCATTTGGGGGGGAACAAGAAAAGAAACTGGCACAACATTACTCACATATAAATCAGTCACTCATTTCTAAACAAAAATACACCCATGCGTGTGGTGGATATAATCATGCATACTGTCCCCTTCAGACACCCATATATCCAACCCAGCCAAAGAACATACAAAAACCTGTATTTGTCAACGAAATGCTGTCTGTTTTTATTTTACCTATTTTATTTTAGAGATATTGATTTGGTCCCTGCTCAACATTCTATCTGTAAAAAAGTGAGTATGAAATACATTTTATTTGTTTTGAATAATAAAAAGCAAAGGGTGCAAGTCTCTTAAAGGCCACCACACACACTGTAAAGTTTCAGGATTGAAAACCGCATTTAAATGCAGGAGTGAGTCCTCTAAATTACCGGTCCATGTGTGTGCAGAACACGACTCACTCCCGAAACTGCGATGACTGACGCTGTGGTAACCATAGCAACGTTTTTCCGTCTCACGTGTTTGGTCTCTGCTGTTCTGACCAAAGAAATAGTACAGCAACAAAAGACTCGTATATGTTCAGCAATTTTAACTACAGTCGACAGAGGCCTTGTGTTTGACTTATGCTTGGAAAGGCTGCTTCAGACAGCCTGTTGTTTTTGGGCTTGTTGTTTAAGCTTGGCTCCAAAAGTGATTGATTTTATGAAGTTATTAAAGTGAGCAGGTGCGGGTTACAATATTTTTGATCTTATTTTCAGCATAAAGCATTTGGATTTATTTCGGTTTATTGTGGGCTTGTTCTTGTTTGCTGTTGTTTTTCTAGTAAGATATGGCAACAGCTCGTACAGCAAAATACAAAAGACAGACACATATCTGATGCATGTTAAAATACATCATTAACAACTAGCTGTTCAGTTCGGTTCTGTACACACTGCATATAGATAAAATACGGTTGTCACTTTCTGCATTTTTCGGGAGTTAATTCGGTTGTAGACTGCTACTGTAAATTACTGAACTGTGTGTACAGAACTGGATTAAGCACTAAAAGGTGAACCAACAAACAAATTTAGCTGCAGTGTGTATGTGGCCAAAGTGATTCCAACAAGAGTGTGAAAAAAGAAACAGGAAAGAGGAAAAGAAAAAACTGAATGAAAAAAGGCAACCATGTTCTTAATGATATAATGGCAGAAGGTGAGGTAAACCACATCAAGATCAAAGATTCAGAGAAAGATGCTGCGGTCTTAAATGAGAAGGTTCATGGGAGTGTTTAGAGTGATCCAAGCACAGACTGATGTGAGATAAGAAAGTGGCCAGCTGTGAGTAGAGGAGGTTTTAACATCCAGCTCATGGCTGATGAGAATCAAATCACTCTCCTTGGGATCTGAGCCATTAGAGGCGTTGGTAATGACAATAGGCCGATTTGAACAAACTCTGGTGTATCTCTGAGGTCTCTGGATGCATGTTGCCAGATTACTGTTGAAGTGCTGATGATGAGACTGGCTGTGGGGTGATTAGAGGAGACTATAGCAAGCACTAAAGACTTATGACACGAGGGGAAGGTTAAGCCTCTGCTGACTTAAAGATTAGGTCAACCTAATGTATTAAGCATGAAGACTAATGACTAAAAATAAGTAGATCATAAAAAAAAAGTGTTTTCTATGATTCTTTGTGTGTGGCTAAACCACTTCATATGATTCTCTGAGTAAGGACACAAATCTTCTGCCCTTCAGGATAACGTGAAGTTGTCTTTGTTTTCTAAAAGCATCTCTCATAGTCACCTGGAGGCCAGCGACAGAGCCTCTGGTATCTTATCTCAATCAGAGAGCTGTTAATCCATCCATGCCCTTCCTGCTGTTCTCTCAGGCCTGCTTGTCCTCACTCAGGTCAGGCCAGATGGTGACAAGTACCAGCTCTTTCTTTTGTTGACACTCAGCAAGCCTTTACCCTGCCATTTATTTCTTGTTAACATAATAGTGAATCAAGTGATATCTATAATGAAAAATGCTATTTTAAAGATTTTTTTAAGGTTTGATACATGATAGATATACTGCAACACGATGTAAATTATTACCCCAGTCCATCCAGACCATTTACAGAAAGCTGCAAAAACTGGTCATTCAAAAATTTTCATGGTTGTGATGGCAAATTTAAATGAACCAGAATGCAACATGGTCAGAAAGAGAGCGGAATATAATCATGTAAAACTAAACTGCTTTTTGTACAAGAAACCTTGACATATACTATAAATGGAGAGGAAAAAATTTAAATGCCCCCAAAAAGTGTATAGAATTGCCCAAATTCTTGCTTTATCAGGATAATCCAAGAAATCCACCAACTGAAAGTTCAAATTCTTTCAAGGAGAAAAAAAAAGATGGAAAAACAGCTGCGGTGCTTTGAAAACCAGGTACTGTAGCAGAATCTTAAAGATCCTATTTGGATAAAAGGAAAAATAATAAAGCTTGAGTTTCAGCCTTCGTTCATTTCTTAGGAAGTAAAAATCTTGTTCGAGTGGAAAAATGTAATAAGCACTTTTGTGGTTTAGGAATGCAATTTAAAAGTTTCATGGTGGTGAGAGTTTTTACTTTTAAAACACAAAACCTAGTTCCTTTCTTTACTATTCAATATTGATACAAAATTTATTTAATTGCTGTAAATGAGACCGACTCAGTGATTTACATTTTAACACAGAGGCCATTGCTGTCCAGAGGTGGGTCATAACTATGTACAAGTACTCTGACAGATTTTCTTAAAGGGTTAGTTCACTCAAAAATGAAATTTCTGTCATTAGGTACTCACCCTCATGTAGTCCCAAACCTATAAGACATTTGCTTGTCTTGCAATGTCGTTGCTTCCTAAGTGTGGATCAGATACCCTCGGATTTAATCCAAAATATCTTAATTTGTGTTCTGAAGATAAACGAAGGTCTTACGGGTTTGGGACGACATGAGTGTGAGTACTTAATGACAGAAATGTCATTTTTGGGTGAACTAATCATTTAAGTAACTTTCAGCAAAGCTTCTGTGGAGTGAAGCAGGGCAAGGCCGAGAGCTGTGGGAGCAGAGAAAGGGATTTGGCTCTTTGGAATGAGCTCTTTTGAGATCTAGATCTTTGGGTGTGAGTGTGTGTGTGTGTGTGTGTGTGGGGGTGATGTGGTGTATCCAACTCAAGATGAAAATCTAGTGTCTGCTGTAAAAAATGTTTGTGATTTCAGATCCTATGCAACCAGTGCTCATTATATGAATAGTAATTTCAGACCTCTTACTCGAACAATCATTTGTATCATTACTTTTGCTCCTACTTGAGTAATTATTAATATAAATAAACAACATTACTTGTACTTGATGCTGACTCACCTGCCGCTGCTGGTGTTACGGAGGATGACGAGGGCATCGGGAAAGCCATCTAAGTTATAGTCTCCTAAGTGCAGGGTGATGGGAATTTGCAGTTCTTCCGAAGTGGAACTACCTTGAAAGGGCACAAAGCCCCACACAGAATCCTTCCATCTGAAGTCCGTCAGCACTTGCACCCACTGTAGATGCAAAGAAAGACCATTCAGTTACATGAGCTGATATGCATTAGATCACTGCTGATGTAAAAGGTGCTGCAGGCAAAACAAAAAACAAAAAAAAACAATTCAAAAAATCCATACGTTCTCATAACTTTCAACTTTCTGAAAAAGGCATATTAACAGCAAACCTAAATGCACCTTTCATTGATTTAAATATAGATTAAGGTATATTTCTGAAATAAACATAAAAGTAATTACAAAGAAACATGAAAAGCAATGCAGTTCTAAGTTAATTATATTCACACCACAGTGTAATGTGGCCCTTGACATGAATCACTGTATGATATATTACACAGAAAGTACAAAATTTAATTTGTTTAAAATTGTCCGAGTTATGTTCAGTTTTGTTGGGTGTGGCTTGTGAAAGTAAAACAAATTAAAGTAAAAATTACCATAAGAGTAAAAGAGTAGCTAATTTAAAAGTACTCGTGAGTAGTGATTACTGAGTTACGGATTCTACCCCTTTATAATAAACACTGTACACAGCAATCTAAAAATGCAGAAAACACATACATAATGTAATTTGCATTATCTTTTGTTGTTTGTCAGAAAGAATGAAGAATGTCTATCATCAAACTGTTATAATTTTGACTGCCAACTTTTTAAAATACACCAAAACAACACAGAAAGACTATTACAGAGATGAAAAGATGGAAAAGTTATTTTCAGTACACTCATCACCATTTCAATAATAATATGAATAAAAAATAGATTTAAAATCAGTTGTAAGGCCTTAATAAACATAGAGTTAGCTACTGTTGCACATAAAATATCAATGTTCAGAACAGTGCAAAGAATACAAACACCTTTAGAAAAATCATATGAGAGCTCAACATCACACACTAGAGAGGGGTTAAAAAGGGAGAGATTAAAAAGAGCCAATCTCTCCCCAAAACGGTGCCAGTAGCATTTTGTGATAAAGAAATGAGAATCACTAATATTATCAAACAGTTTACCTCACCTAATGCAGTGAAATGTGCTAAGATAGTGAGATACCACAAAATACAATGTAATTCCATTCCATTGAATGTTACAATTTAAACGTACAGTAAATGCACATTGTTCTAAAGGGGGGGCATCATTCCCTACGTTTTACACAACTACATTTACTCAAATTGTTGATATGCTGATAATATAATCTGTAAGAAACCATTCTTACACTAAATATGGAAGTATTTCCGGTGAAATGTTTTCAAACGAAAAAAAACAACAACAAAACTACACAAATGCACTGTTTGCGGGGCCGCGGCGGTCTCAGCAAATAAGTTGCTCTATCGGCAGCATCCACAAATGACTGGAACAAAAAATTTTGAACTTGAAAAATTTTTTTGCGCAAATGCACTTGCTAAATTAAGGCAGACTGTATGAAATGGACCAAACAAAAACATTGTTTATTACCAAGCTGTAGTTTTATCCCATCACGCACTGACAGAGATGCAGTATAACGCCATGGGTCATCAATAAGATCCATACTTAATTTGGCCCTCCAATTTATTAAGCCACGATAAGCTGTTTTTTCACATTAAGCGTTTTAAAATGCCCCCCAACACACTTTCACATTCTAAATTTATCAAGTGTCAACGAGCTGCCGACTGCTGCTGGACTCGCATGAGGGAGAGATATGCGACGGTGCAGATCGCGCATCTCTCTATATACTGAAGTAAATAAATGGGAGTGGGAATTTCCCACATTATGAACATGGCACTTTCGAGAGTTATTAACATTGTACGCAATAGCCGCAACCTCGCATCAAATTTCAGGCCCCAGATAGGATTGCCTACAGTTCATTTAGTAAGCAGAAATCCGAAATTTACCTCAATATGATTCTTCAGCTTAAATGAAGCTGATATCTCAAATGAATTGATACTTGAATGATGTGCTTCCACAGCGACCATGATTAACAGCAGTTGGCGATTCAATGCGCAATTTGATTTGAGTCACGAGACTGATTACTCTTTCCCTATCCAATCACGTTGATGGATAAAAATAAAATTAAAACAAGCATGTAACGACCACAAACAGAGGGAAAATAGAGAAGTAAAAATACAGATACATCACATAAAATGTACTCAAGTAAAAGTACACAATTTTAATACTACTTAAAATAAAAATGGATAAAAACTACTTAATTACAGTAACGTGATAATTTTTTTTACTTTTATTTTTAATTACTTTAATTTACAAGGATAACAATGAAAACAACAACAACAACAACAAAAAACAACAACAACAACATTAACAGAAAGGGAGGAAAAAAAATATGCATATATGCACAGCACATGTATACTACACAGCTGTATACATATAAATACATATCAGTGCTTATTCCTAAATATCAATGAACATATACAGTCAGGTCCATAAATATTGAGACATCGACACAATTCTAATCTTTTTGGCTCTATACACCACCACAATGGAAAAGATGTGCTTTAACTGCAGACTTTCAGCTTTAATTTGAGGGTATTTACATCCAAATCAGGTGAACGGTGTAGGAATTACAATAGTTTGTATATGTGCCTCCCACTTTTTAAGGGACCAAAAGTAATGGGACAATTGGCTGCTCAGCTGTTCCATGGCCAGGTATGTGTTATTCCCTCATTATCCCATTTACAAGGAGCAGATAAAAGGTTCAGAGTTCATTTCAAGTGTGCTATTTGCATTTGGAAACTGTTGCTGTCAACTCTCAATATGAGATCCAAAGAGCTGTCACTATCAGTGAAGCAAGCCATCATTCTAAAGAAGATCCAAAAATCATGGATTTGATCAACTGGTCTCTCAACGCAATTGACACCATCTTCTCGACGAGAAGCTTGGGTTCGGGGGAACCTGACTGCCCTGCCGGAACGTTCGCAGCTGGCTATACGATGGACGCGTGGGAGAGGTGGCGGGTCGTGTGTCTGGCGGCTCTTTCCGTGGAGGACATTGAAGATATCTACCTATTCGGAACCATGATAACAGGTCTTCTGCTGATTGGATTAGGCATTGCCCTGGTTTATCGAGGAATTCAGAAAACGATAACAGCTGTCCAAAGCCTCACAAGGCTGCCCGTCATGATTGAAGCAGTGGGCAGAGCGGTCAGTACTGAGACTGGGACTATTAACCGCAATATGGATAACATCACGGAGAAGCTCACGGCTTTGCAAAGGCAAATTAATCGATTCGGAGACCAGAATGGAGAGTAAGACTAAGAGAGTAGTCGTGTAAATTGGAATGCGGCTACTCGCCCCAAGACCAAACAATCCCAATCTTATCTGCTTTCGGCTCCCCTCAACCAGCACTGGCCTCAGCCGAAGCCGCTGTTGGAACAACAACTCCCCCGGAAGAGCACTGCAGTGAGACGCTCTTGTGTTCCTCCCCCCATTCCCACAGACACCTGCTGATTGTTGACTCTGTCTGGGACCTGATCAAGGCTGTCTCCATGGCAATTTGCTGTGTATCGCTTTGAAAATCCTGTGGACTGAGGCACCTAGATTTGATGCCAGGAGTGGCGACTCTCCAAGCCTACACATACAAGAACTTTTACATACATACACACTCACATACACACAAATATAAAGATATGCATTCACCCCCCAACCCCTCAACCCTCGCCTTCGCCGCTTTGTACCGCCAGTCTGACAAGCGGGTCTGTGAACAGCGCCTAGAATGGCTGCTTGCCTGTGCTGGGTCCACCCCCCACTCCCCTCCCCTGTTGCAAGTCATGTGTTTATGTTGTACTTATGTTGCTGAGGTGTTTTTTTCCTGTTTCCACACTGTACTCCCCACAGGAGCACAGTCTGGGGGTTGGTTTTTTCTCTCTCCTCCCCTCCCTCATGTTATGCTGTATTTCCTCTTAATTCTCTGTCTTCCTGTCCTGTCTACCCCCTTGTCATATTGTATGTATGGACAGGTTGATGGCTAATTTCGCTACTAATATTAGGCTGAAAACACAAAACAAACCCATCAGAGAGATAGCAAAACTTTAGGTGTGGCCAAATCAACTGTTTGGAACATCCTTAAAAAGAAAGAACGCACAGGTGAGCTCAGCAACACCAAAAGACCCGGAAGACCACGGAAAACAACTGTGGTGGATGACCGAAGAATTCTTTCCCTGGTGAAGAAAACACGCTTCACAACAGTTGGCCAGATCAAGAACACTCTCCAGGAGGTAGGTGTATGTGTGTCAAAGTCAACAATCAAGAGAAGACTTCACCAGAGTGAAAACAGAGGGTTCACCACAAGATGTAAACCATTGGTGAGCCTCAAAAACAGGAAGGCCAGATTAGAGTTTGCCAAACAACATCTAAAAAAGCCTTCACAGTTCTGGAACAACATCCTATGGACAGATGAGACCAAGATCAACTTGTACCAGAGTGATGGGAAGAGAAGAGTATGGAGAAGGAAAGGAACTGCTCATGATCCAAAGCATACCACCTCATCAGTGAAGCATGGTGGTGGTAGTGTCATGGCGTGGGCATGTATGGCTGCCAATGGAACTGGTTCTCTTGTATTTATTGATGATGTGACTGCTGACAAAAGCAGCAGGATGAATTCTGAAGTGTTTCGGCCAATATTATCTGCTCATATTCAGCCAAATGCTTCAGAACTCATTGGACGGCGCTTCACAGTGCAGATGGACAATGACCCGAAGCATACTGCGAAAGCAACCAAAGAGTTTTTAAGGGAAAGAAGTGGAATGTTATGCAATGGCCAAGTCTGAATCCGATTGAGCATGCATTTCACTTGCTGAAGACAAAACTGAAGGGAAAATGCCCCAAGAACAAGCAGGAACTGAAGACAGTTGCAGTAGGGGCCTGGCAGAGCATCACCAGGGATGAAACCCAGCGTCTGGTGATGTCTATGCGTTCCAGACTTCAGGCTGTAATTGACTGCAAAGGATTTGCAACCAAGTATTAAAAAGTGAAAGTTTGATTTATGATTGTTAATCTGTCCCATTACTTTTGGTCCCTTAAAAAGTGGGAGGCACATATACAAACTGTTGTAATTCCTACACCGTTCACCTGTTTTGGATGTAAATACCCTAAAAATTAAAGCTGAAAGTCTGCAGTTAAAGCACATCTTGTTCGTTTCATTTCAAATCCATTGTGGTGGTGTATAGAGCCAAAAAGATTAGAATTGTGTCGATGTCCCAGTATTTATGGACCTGACTGTACATACATGCCCATAAACATATAGATACATACACACACACTTAGCTGAGGACGTCTTTACGTTCTTTATATTTCAACCACTTTTCCCAGTCAATCTCGAAAGCACTTTTTTCATCTTTAAATTATATGCAAGTTCTTCCATAAGGATTTCTTCAATAATTCCAAACCATTGTTTACAATTCAAAGTAGCATCTTTAAGCCAATTCCTAGTTATAATTTTTTTTACAAGCCACAAGAAGAATCTTACATAAATATCGATCACTTTTAGCTACTATGCCTTTAATATTTCCCATAAGTAAAAACAAAGAGGTTCTAGGTATTTTATATCCAAACACTTCAGACATAACTACCTGTACATCATCCTCAAAAGTGAATTTTCTCACAACTCCAAAAGATGTGTGTATGATCCACTTCTAACTGTCCACACTGTCTCCAGCAAGTCTGCTGCCTGGAGACATGTTTGCTTTTGATCTTAGGTGTTATGAAGAAGGGGATAAGGCACTTCCAGCAAAACTCTCTCCATATTTGTGAACTGGAAGTAGTTTGGTGTATTAACCACATGTCGTACCAATCCGTTTCTGGTATTTCAATCTTTAATTTTTTATCCCATTTCAATTTTATATATAATGTGGAGGAGGGACTGCAACTCATCAACACCTCATACAGAGAAGAAATTATTCTGGGTAGTGCATGGTATAGGCATCAATCATCATTTTAGTAAGGGAATGGATATCATTTACTCTAAATTTCCTTTTTTTGTTGTAGTGATGCCTTAACTGGAAATATCTAAATTATTCCTGATTTCTTAGTCCGAAGTTATCCTTGAAATCCTGGAAGCTTCTAATTTCACCATCTCCAGGTAGAAATGTTCACCCAGAACGTAGAGTTTTGAGTCACTGTCTCCATTGAGAGGGAAAGCCTCTGCTGAACGGAGGGCTCCCTTCTAGATATGAGATGCAGCCTGCTAACCTATTTATTGCACTCATACTAGATGTATTATATTGTCTTCAATGTCCATGTCTCTCGTAAATCAAAATTCACCGGGCTCGTCCGCTGAAAATCCTCCAGCCGTTTCCGTGCCCTTCTGCTTGCCTCTGCTCTCTGCCGACCTGCTTCCATACTGAATTTTTCCTTGCCTCGAGTCATTCCAGTAAAGTTGTGGGGCCAGCTGCATCTTCATCGCGCAGATCTTTCTCCACTTCTTTCGCTTCGTTGTACATTTTTATTCTGTTATCTAAGTGAACCCTCATCTTAGTAAATGGGGGTTGAAAGCGGATCCTCGCTTCTTTCAGGATTTTCTTGCTTTTAACGTACGACTTGCGTTGCTGCACCACAGCCGAAGTATAATTGTGATCGAAGAAAATCTTCCGCTCTCCGAGTGTGATTATTTTCTTCTCCCAGGCTCTTTTCAGGACTTTCTCCTTTGTATTATATTGTAAGAAATTTACCACGATGGCCCTCGGGGGTTGATCTTCTTTGGGCTTTGGTGCCAAAGCTCTGTGTGCCCGCTGAATTTGACAGTCGGTTTCAATGTCGAGTTCTCTCCGGATAAGTTCTTCAACAAACTGACTAACAGACCTCTTCTCTGTTTCCTCTGGCACTCCGAAAATCCGCAGGTTGTTCCTTCCTTCTCACGACTCGAGGTCAGTCAGCTTTTCCGTCATCTTTTTGTGTTCTTGTATAAAATCGTGTAGTAGAACATCAGTCTCGGAGCTCCAACACTCTTCAACACGCGTCAAAGTGGCCTCGACTTTTGCATTTTGTTCCGTTATTTCTTGTGATGTTAACATGAATTTCAGATTGATGTCCTCTTTAAACTCCTCTAGCTCGCGTTTCATCTAAGTTTTAATCTCATCTTTAAACGTCTCGTTTCAGCTCATTGTGATATACCCGTATCTGCTCACTTATACTGTTTAAACCCGTGCGCAGAGAGTCTGTAGTTTCTCAGTCGCCATCTTCTACTTTTTCTTGCATGCTGTCCGTTTCTGTTCATTTGGAGCCTTTATCTTGCTTTTCGGGGTTTCTTTTAGCTTTAGATTAGGTCCCTCAGCTCATCTCTCAACACATGGAAATTTTCAATAAATAAATATCAAGTTTAGCGGAGTTTTAAAACTGACTTAAGGGAGCTCGCAGTTTAACCTGCCATCGTGCTTCGCTGCCCAACCAGAAGTCAACGTGAGTTTTATTAATTCGTTACTTCACACCCCTGGTCCTCTCACTCTCTGGGCTCGGTCATTTGCACGTGTGTGGGGGTTGCACAAGCACAGATGGTACAGGCCTTACTCACTCATGAATGTAAAACAGAGAGCCAGGTGCATCTCTGCATGTTTGCATCCATGGAGATAGAGGCACAGAGAGAGCAGGGAGAGAGAGATTGCTAGAGATATAGGGACGGGGATATGGAGAGTGGTAAAGAGAGAAAGCAAGAGAAAGAAGGCAGAGCGTTCTGTAATGGTTGCTAATAAGGTTTTCTCCTGATCCTTGGCACACAACCAGAATCAGCAATGCTGAAAAACAGGCAACAAAGGTCTGATTTGTGTATTTGTACAAACTATTTTGTATTTGTATACAAATATCTCTAAAGCTAATGTTGCTATTATCTCAAAAATAAGAACTGATGTTAGTCTCCTATCCTGAAAAGGAAAGTAGAAGTGTAGCTCATGAGTCATTGCGTGCACTGTAGGCCTAGCCGCCTCATTATAAGCAAATGTGAGAGTCCTGCAATGTTTGTTTATATTGCAGCACCATTTCCCGCTAAGCGTTTCACAGGGTATCTAGGACTATTTCTGTTGAAGTGTGGTTTAAAAATATTTGATATGCCGTTCATATTGTTGAAAATATAACAATAACAAAATTTATAAAACAGTTAAAAACACAACAATAGCCAAATTTCAAACAATTAACAATATACAGTCAAACCAAAAATTATTCAGACATTTTTGATATATTTTGACTAGTGGGTGCAGGACACTATAGTTAATTTATGTAAGTGAGGATAGGAAAATAAAGTAAACTGTAACATATTATACCCCAAAAAATGTTCATACAGTATCAATTTTACTCATACCAGTAAAACTGATAAAAAAATTTTAACCAAAAATTATTCAGACACTTTGACCTGACCATGTTTTGCTTAAGTGTTATCTGACATAATTAAGATAAAAAAAAATTCCCTGACACATTTTAACTCAGAGATCTTGACCTTTGTGGGAACCGTAGACGAACCAGACAAATGATTCTTTCAAAACATAATTCCAGAAACCCAAGCTCAGAGAATCTAATTTTCGGCTCCAGTCCGTCTACAGAACAACCCCCGCTAGGTACTTTTATGGCACCCATGCTTCCTGACTGAAGGAAAGGTGGCAAAATTTTAAGCCATTTGTAGAAACCAAATGGCTGAAAAGACAACACAATTTAAGCCCAAGAACATAAAGAGTCTTTGATCTCCAGATCAAAAGAGACAGAGACAATGCAGGCCTGTTTCTCTGAGTAACCTTACTTTACAGAAAAACCCACAGAGACTGTTTCTACAACTAAAACTGCATCAAATTGTTCCAAACAATTTGAAACGGACTTATCAAACATCTTTCAACTGCATAAATTTTATATAATGTCCACACATGCTACATGTAACCAGTTATGCTTTAGAACACCCGCAATTCATGTAAATGTGATCACTTTTGAATGATTGATCGAAAGTGTGTCTTGTTTGGAATGTATTTAAATCTCTAATTTATGTTCAAATCATGGCTTGAATAAAATCTGTGTAAAATGTATCATATTCCGTTTAATAGCAATCATGTCTAAACTGTACTGTCTGCTGAGACGGGCAATTCCAGAGGCCGGAGGTAACACTCAGTTTATGATTAGGGCGGAGAAAAAGCCACCTTTGAAACAAGATGATACCTGATTGGTCAGAAATCCTCAAAGAGGTGGGACAAACACCTAAGTTTAAATAGTCACATATCTAAGACAATAAAAGACTAAGACAAGAACTAAGCTGAAGACCATAGTAACTAATATTGAAACATAGATGTTTCGCTTATGACAAAGGACAGACAAGCAGCTCATTCAAGCCATCTAATTTCTTACTCACTTTCCTTTTCTTTTCCTTTAACTTTCTTTTCCGTTAGAGTCTCGAGTTCTCAGCAAGTTCTAAGTTAAGTTTTGCCGCAAAGTTTAACCAACAACTTTTGCCGCCTCAACTTTAAACTCCAGCCACTACAAGAGACTTCATTTCATTTGCCAGCACGCTCAAATGTGATTGGTTTTTACATAACCACAATCCGGACCAGAAAGTTCCTGCAACAAATCATCGACTCGGAAAAACGCTTTTCTCCAAGCCAAGGACGCCGACGAGGAGATCCCCATTTTAAAGTCGACAAGCAAGTACCTCCAGATTCTAAAGCTGAGCTGGTGCATTAAATTACTGTGATTCAGGGAGTGTTTCCCTCCCATAGGACTGCTGAGCCAGACCTCAAACTCCACCACAGGTCCTAAGTTAGCAGTTCTGACTGATGGGCTGTTAAAATAGGTTATGAGATGTTACGACAGCTTATGGGCACACTTACTGATGGCTCATTATAACTAAGTGGAAATACAGACATGGTTTTAAATTGAACATGCTTGGAAAACCATTTCTAAACTAGGGTCAGTATGGTAGAGCACCACAATAACAATTCAAATAAAACAAATGGCCCTTATGAAAGACATTGAGTGGGTGTACATGCTGGTACATGTTCGGACACAATAAAACGCATGCACACATTCGGTTCTGTTCTTTGTGTGAGAGCTATCCCAGAGTCCTTCAATCTCATTCTACCATTATAAGCCCGGAAACACGGAAACAAAACTCTCTCTCTCTTAAGAAGCCACTCACACAGAATGGCCTTAACTCCCAGCTGAATTCCTTTGAATTGAAGACTCTTTTCATTCCACATAGTAATGATTATGCAAACAGTTACTGCCCTTGTGGCCATCTACAATCGGCTTCCATCACTCCGTGTCTGCTTGTGTAAATTGACTTATATCAGTGCTGACTGCCAGTTAATGCTAAGCCTTATTGATTTATTAGGGAGGGTAGATGGAAATCACAAGGCTGTGGGCTGACATTGTGGTGAGCACACAACAGGTCTACTCAAGACCCCTAGCAGATATCTACAGTCAAACTAATGCATGGCTGAGATCATTACTATTCTAAAGATGGCCGTTTTCAAACCTCATACAACTCAGGGCCTGTTCAGACCAATGCATAAAAACTTGGGATGTCTGCAAATTCACTCTCTGACAGTAGGTGGCGCTTATAGAAAAGCAGTAATATGCAGGTTACCCCAGTACACAAAGTGCTGCACAACTTTCCATTTCAGATTTTTTTTTATTCTCTATGACGTTTATCAAATAACACCAAATACATGAGTACAGATGAAAGAGAGCTGCTTTCGGATTCTTCATCTACTACTTATTGTCATTTGTAAAATCGTCCGTTCGTAAGCGCCAAGTAACCAAGTAACAGCAGTGGCTCAGTGCATGTAACCAGAAACGCAAATCTTATTGGTTGGTCAGGTTTAATCGCAGTTTGATGGAAAAAGGAGATTACAACACCTCTCCGCAAAAAATTCTGTTGCATTGACAGCATGCAAATGTTTGTCAGCCTGAACAGACACATTAACAGCCATTCATTCAAAATATTTATTGCACTGAATTTTCACAGCGAACATTCGTCTTGGTGTGAAAAAGACCGAGAGATGATAGAGCCAGTAAAGCTATCAAGCATAAGAAGGTGAGACATGTCCTGCTTTCAGATGAAAGAGAGCTGCTTGCATGTGCCAAACTTGGCATATAGATGATAAGCCTGAATATAAGCAGGTTTGATCTACATTGAAAACATCCTTCCAAAGTTTAAAAATAACCAGAACCAGCTGCCGTGGAGAATAGGTGCTGGCGGCATTAGCTGCTGGCCAGTGAAGACTGTTGGCGGCAAACCAGCCTGGCATTGTCGACCTGTACCATTTTGCAAAGAGCATAGCACACATCATTACGCTAGATGTGGCGGCATCCCTTGACTGTAATGTTGACAGAAGAATGGAGGAGGCCGGCAGGGTCACACAGAGAGGGATGTAAAAAGCACCATGCCGAATTTACGCAGGAATAAGCCCGACTGGATGTGACTGGCAAAATGTCCTGCTTAGCAGCTTTTAGAGAAATGTGAACAGGTTTAAGTCAATAATTCAAGGCTAGTAAACAGATTATATTTTAAGCCGCCATACAATGTGAGAGTATTTCCCCACCATCTGGACTCTGACAGGTCAGGGAGGGTTTGGGCAACTCCTCTGGCAGTGCCTAGAGAGCCTGTGTACGCCGCTCATTGTTTAAAAGGATGTGAGAGCTCATCTGAGAATCAGTCAGGCCTTTCTAACACAGACTCTGCACATTTATCATCCTGCTCATGGTAAATGTCTACCTGACAGTTCAATGAGGCAGACCAGGTGAACATGTGGTGTGACTCATACAAAAAGATGCTATAGCACGTCTAAGACTATGACTGGCATCCCAGAGTGTGCGTGATGGATGAGATGAGCCTGAAAATGAAAAGAATGAGTGGAACGGGTAATTTGAAAGTATGTGCGATGGGACGGGGCCTGTTGCTGATCAGAGAGAAGAAAAGAGGTAACTCTCTGCTAGAATGAGCCTCCCATCCAGCTATCCGCTGCTCTACTGATTAACCCAATCAACCCGAACCGGAGCACACGCACACACATACGCACCTTAGGTCCAATCAAACAGAAATGAGATGGAAGCTAATCAGTGTCATCCAGGATAATGAGACACTCTGTAATTAACCAACTACCATAGAAAACACGGCAATTTCTCACTTGGCTTCCTGCTTTAAGATGTTTATTGGCTGAACACAGCTGGAAAAAACCTGCATAAATGCAGAACGGCATAAGCATCTAGATGCTAAGGATGATGGGATACCTCAGCACCAGCGATTACTTTAGCTTTATAGGTTTTTATTCTGCTTGTTCATGACACATATGACAGTTTGTCATGTTATGAGCCACTTACATCATTTGAGGTGTCTCATTTGTGTAAAAGACGGCTTGAGCACAGCAAACACCATGCGACCGAACAGCCGATATGTCAGCAAATTAGGCTATATCATTGTTGCCAAAGAGACAGAAAGAGGAAGAGAGAGGGAATGATCTCTTTAATGCAGAAAGCCATGATAGCCTTTCCTTAGCAAAAGTAATGGGACATCTAAGATAGAGGAGACACTGTGCACAGAATACAAATGGCCCATTTTCTTCCCTCCCTCATATCAGTCGGAGAGACGAGACATCATCACATTCGCACCGCCAAGACTCCATCCCTGTGGCTTTGTTTACTAAAGCGCAAAAAGTCCCTGTTTTAGCCGAGCTACGCTTTCCACCACTCCCACATCCCAGCTGCGACGCTTCATTAGGCCAAGAAATTAAAATCAGAGCTCGCCGGCGGGAAGACACCAGACGAGGTGCCATTACATCAATAGGTGCCACTGACAGATGATATGAAAGTGCGATGTCTAATGAACTGCCATCTTTATGAAACTCCAGGAGAAAAAAAGAAAAAGAAAGAAAGCTTCATTGCTTGTCGCATTACAGGGAATGCATGCCATTCCACTCTGCGTGTGAAACAGAATCTACAACAGACGGCCTCTTCATTAGCCTCCCTAGAGGAGAGAAGCACAATTTGTAATGAAATGTGGTACAAGAATCAGGAGACAGGCATGTCAGATCAGAGGTGTTGATGGCAGGAAAGGTGGGGAAGGGTACAGGGCAGGCTGTTATTACAGCATGCAGTGTTTACGTCTGAAGAGAAAAGACTAGACACAACACCTGCAAGAGTGTCCAGAAGTGAAGGTCACCTGCAGGCAGTGATTAATTTGTAAATTATGAGGGCTGCAACAAGGGCTAGTGGTGGATCTGGCAGGTTTGGGGGATGGGAGTTGTGAAATATACATGGAAAAGTGTGTTTAGCATTTAAGAAACCGATGTGACAAAAATACATTGCTTGCAGTGGACAAAGCTTTTCTGCTGATTTTGGTTAGAGGGATCTAGCTTGTACCAATGTTGGCTTGCAGTTTTGTGACATCTTGTCACAGAATTACTATAGCGATGGTCAGTTTCCTAATAATTAGCATTAAGGTAATCTGCATGAAGGTGTAAATAAAATTATTTTAATATTTATATTAAACTACCATTCAAACATTTGAGGTCAGTAAAAAAAAAAAAAAAATGAATACCTTTATTCGGCAAGAATGCATTAAACTGATCAAAAGTAACAATAAAGACATTTATAATGTTACAAGTGATTTCTATTTCAAATAAATGCTGTTCGTTTGAACTCTATTCATCAAAAAATTATTTTACAAAAATTGGTGCTTTGGTGAGCATAAGAGACTTCTTACAAAAATATATTTAAAAAATCTACCCCAAACCTTTGAATGGTAGTGTATGTTAAAGGAATAGTTTATCTAAAATTAAAAATGTTGTCATAATTTGTGTGCGACTGTCTTTTTTCTGTGGCACATGAAATAATATATTTTTAAAAATCTTTTGTATGGACAGAACTATCCATACAAAACAACACTGACCCCATTGTGTTTCAAAGAAGAAAGTAAGTCATTCAGGTCTGGAATGACATGCTGGTGAGTAAATTATAACATTTTTATTTGTTGGTAAACTGTAACATTTTATTTATTATTAATATTGATTAAATTCCCTATATTTATTTTTTAATAAGTCCCTTTTGACACACTTTTAAAAGTATTAAGCCATATGCTTACAAATAAAAAAGAAAGTTATTTTGTCTCTGTAAATGATTATTGTAACAAACTGGCAACAAATATCAGTATTACAGTAACAAGAGATAAATACAATATTCAGATCAACTGCTACAGCACTGCTCCAGTGAGAAATCAAATGTATTGATAATGTTTTCATTCTTTATACAACATTCTTTAGGTTAAGTAAATCACAAATAACTGAGCATTTGAGAGAAGACATCTCAATGACATTACTGCAGGAAACACTGTTATTCAGTGACAGAGAATTACCATAATTACTCCTGACAAGAGTATACTATTTTCAGAGGCATGTTTAGACATGAGATGTGGGTGGTGAACCATATGGTTTGTTTATCATGGGAACCATTTGACCCATAACCTGTACAGGTCATAGCATAAATGTCTTTCAGAGGTGTCTGAGGTTTGGTAATCTAAAATAGGAGCTGTATCCAACTGCAGTGGCGCCAAATCTGCTTGTCGAAAGGACCACTTCACTGATAAAATAAAGACAAAATTAAAACACTTGTCCCTTGACAGACTAGCAGTTGTGAATGTTAAAGCACAGAACATTAGCAGGTGATAGAGACCCTTAAGGGAAAGAGCTAGTGATTCGGCCTGCACAGTGCCCTAAGAGCAAATCTCAGTAGATTTCTTTAGAATTATTTTGGGTGACATTAAACAGAAATTACATAACTAGCATTTCACAAAAAAAAAAAAAAATTGTGAAAGATTAAAATCCAGTTCTACCAGACATTGCAGTGCATGTATCTTGCAGTTGCATCATGTAGCACCTGGATGCAGTTGTGATGAAGAACCATAAACTACAGGTGTACCTAATTAAACTCTGTAGCACAAACATGCAATGCCCCAGCAACCACTAAGAACACCTTAGCAATTGCCCAGCAAACACACAAGCAAATGCCAAGCAACCATAAAGTAATGTCTAGTAACGACCCAGAACACCATAGCAACCACCTAAAACAACTTAGCAACTGCCTAGTAGCCACCCAGAACACCTTAGCAACTGCATAGCAATTCCCTAGCTACAGTACCACCCAGAACAGCCTAGCAACCACAGAGCAACAAAACTTGGGTTATGCATCGTTTGAATTTTAACGATAGCAAATTACGATTCTACTTATCAATTCTGATTCTTATCAATTCTGATTGTTATTGATTCCCAGTTTTGATTCCAATTTAGATATCATTTAAACATATTTATTCTGTCTTTCTGCAAAACATTCTTTTGCAGATGACTACCATGAACAAAGATCAGCAGCCTAAGTAAAGAACACTTACAAGGAACTTTTGCATATTTGCATATGGTTTTAATAAAAATACCACAGCAAAAACAACTACATTAACTAATATATATTTCAAACATTATTAAAGCTGCAGTCCGTAAGTTTTGCCTCTAAGTTGCCACCTCTGTTCAAAACCTGCAATTGTAGTTTTTTGCGGAATTATCATCTTTACGTGGGTTGTGCATCGGCACGGCTCCTCAGCGTGGATGAATCTAATGTTTGCTGTCAGTCACTGCATCGGTGTGGATACTGTACTTCGGAATCACAGATTCTACGTCTTGGAAGTATGACCAAAATAAGAATTTTCACCAGAAAACGTCATCTGAACAAGCCACTTTTGTTCTGACCAACTGAGAAAAAAAGCATTACAATAAATCGTGCTACCAATGGTGATTAAATCTAACGATCAATTAGCTCTGATCACGTCAAGCCGTGCAAATTATTATTACTGTTATACTTTGTTCTCAAATTGTTAATGTTAACAACATCAGCATTGCATGATTATGTGTATTTAGTGTGTATTAGTGTTACCTGTAGATTTCAATTTCTGTAGCCAAAGTCTTTTGCTTTTGACTACGAGTGAATCTCCAAGTTGTCACTGATGATTGTCATTTGGACCTTTCTGGATTACAATTCGCCATCAAATTGATCAATTTAATTAATGCAACTGCTGTGAGAAAAGGCTATAAACGATCTGCCATCCTCACGTGATTTAGCCTACTAGCTGGGACTTGTTCTTTATGTAAACAGACGTGACATAATGATGCACAGACGAATGGCTGCATGCCTGCGGAAACCCACCAGTACCACCCGAATTTTAAATCATTATTACAAGCTTACCATTAGGAATCGGGCTAAGGTAAGGATATAGTTTTGAACACTGCTGGTTATGTACTTGCTCAAAAATCGATTTTGGATATTTTTTTAACCAAAAAAAGTTATGGACTGCAGCTTTAAAGACAAGTAACCAGTAAAACAAGAAAAAAATAAACAAATTAGCGAAAGCACAAATAAATAAAACAAAGTTCCAGTAGATAATGTGAAATCAAATATAATTAAATGTAAAATAACACTGCATAGCTTTCTTTTTCATAATTAAAATAAAGATTAATGCTTATTAAAGTTACAAAAATGATTCGGCCAAGATCAGTGTGTGATTCTCAGTGTGTCTTTTGTTCTTTGATTTAACATTAATAACACCGATGTCAGCAGGTATAGTAGGCAGTTGTCACTTTAAGACCAAACGTCTTGTTGCGGTTTAATGGTTTAAAATCACAGGAATCAATAAGTGGAATCAAAATGTGTGTGTCTTATCGACTCCATGGTTCTTGGAATTTTGGAACCGGTTCTAAAATGAAACCAGTTCTTGCAAGACCCTATCAACCAACACCTCACCCAACACCTCAAAGGTTGGTGGTCATGCCGGCGATACCACCTCGTTTTTTTTCTTACCAGTGTGGAAGAGACTAAAAATCCACTGGCAATTTTGAATGTACAATTAAGAGATACATCCTATTAACAACTGTGGAATGTCTTTTATTTGTGTACACTCACAGTAAAAACAAAATGTTGTGCTTTTTGCAAAATAAAGAAAACTAACATGATGCGTGATCTGTCGTCTCCTTCTGAATGAAGACCATTCTGATAGTACTCAGAAAATGAACTGTAACTTAGTGAATACTTATCACGCAAATATGAGACATATCTAAAGAAACGTTGAAATGTCAGGTTTTAAATCATGTAAGTCAAATCAAAAACTAATATTCTTTGTTTATGTAATCTGTTTAAAAATAGAGACATGTCAGTCGGTCGCGAGTCAACTCATTATCCACTAATGCAGCCATGCCCACAGAGCATGTGTGCTATTCAGACGCAAATTCTGAGGCGATACACACAACAGAGAGTGCATCAAGATTTGTCAGATTCATGTACATCTTTTTGAGATGCGGTGAGGAATAATTCTGGAAGAATTTACCTCAGAGGAAGAGCACTTTCAATTGAATTTCTATCGAGGATCAACTTGATCGAGCTGATGATTGCAAATGGTAAGTTTTATTCTTAAGTTCTTAATTCTAATCACGATATAGCGTCTGTGAATATTAAACGGCAAAAAGACCGTTTAAATATGAATTCTGCATGTTCTGTGTGTCTCTGTATGAATGGCGAAAACTCCTGTTTCGTTTACTACACAAACATATTGGCTATACACATATTGGCTATAACTATATTGCTATACTGAGATGAGTGAAATCGACTAAAATACGTAAATATTGAAATAAAATGTGTTAGCAACGCATTAAACTGCACATTAACATTTAGGCTGTATAATATAACAAATATAATACATAAAATGTCAAAGAGGTAATATGAATGTTTAGACGATTTCTTTGGCCTGTTTTGAACAGATTGTGAAGTGTTTACTGTCAAATAGTCTAGTGCCATATCAATGAAGCTTTTGTTCACAATGAATAATGAAAATTCAGCTTTGCATCACAGAAATACATTATATTTTAAAGTATATTCAAATATAAAACCATTATTTTAAATGGTAATAATATTTCACAGTATTGCTGTTTTCTTCTGTATTTTTTATCAAATAAATGCATGGTTGATGAGCATGAGACTTCTTTCAAAAACATAAAAAATAGCAACGTGTGTCCAATCTTTTGACCAGTACTGTAATTTAAAATATTATAGACCTATACAAAATGTTGTTCACATGATGTGCAATAATATGTGCATACATGAGATCACAAAAATCATGTTTTCTGTTAAGAGCGGACATTATATTAATACAATAGCTGATATGATACTGTTATCAGCATGCTCACAGAGGGTTTTTTCGTTTATCTCACAGATATTAGAATCATAGTGACCAGATATTAGCGCACATTGGACTTTTTCTCCCCTTCTGTCTTTTTTTCTTTTCTCCAGTGCAGAAACCCCAAATGCCAAGTATGCGATGTTCACATATATCTTTGAACAGGATTTATTTCCAGGTATAACTGTGTACTCAAAATGTGTCTTTGACTCTCATTTATATAGTTAACTATATTTTAAATAAACTTTTAACAAAAAAATTTTATGTTTCTTTTGTCATTGCATTCTTTCTTAGTTCACTCAGTCACATTCCTCACTGAATGGCTCAAAATTATGCGGCTCATTAGGGGCAGGGTCTTAATCTCCTCAGGTGTGAATCTCAGCTTTATTCATGAAGATTCACGCCTCCTTGCATACAGGCTTAACCAAAAAGTGTCTTAGAAATTTAAAATCAATACATTATTTTTTGTGTCCAAATAAGCAGAATGATTTTTACATCACTTTGAAGCAAAAAACTCTAGACTAAAATATACAGTTTCCAAAAGTCTTGTGAAAAAAATATTTAGTATGTGTTTTGAGGCCTTATTTCAGTGACTTATTAAAAAAAAAAAAAACATGCATATACGTAATTCTCATGTACATACTTGTTGCTCACATATTATTGTAGCCTAGTTTGTGCTGAATACAGTAATGAGACTTTTGTCATTAATATGTTTATAAGCAACTGAAAAAGCACAAATGTCAGGGCATGTCAAAATGACAGGAGAACTGGAGAAGCCAGGGCCCCGAATTAGCCTCAGACCCCAGAGGGTTAAAACATTGTGAATGACAAGCATCCAATTATGCTGAAGTCTCTTCTGGGAGGTTCTGCTCATCAGATAAAACTTCTATTTTGGCTAATTTCTGATAAAGCTTTCAGCTGCCAATAAAAGCGCAGCCCTCTCAGCTCCCATTAATACAATTTACCATATTCAAATCTGCACACATTCCCCCTTAATTAGTTTAGATAATGCCAAGAACTATTCAAATTCTGTGTGGGTTGACTAACAACTCATGAGTGGCAGAACACAAGCTGAACAGGTGGTGCTATGACACGAGGGGAGTGGGAAGGCATGAGTACTGACAAAAATACCAGCTGCCTGAACGAGAGAGAAAATGGAAGGCCTCAGCGCCCTGTATGGGGTAAGCAGATAATGGCCAATCTAACCTCCTCAGAGTGTGGCGATGGCTCAGCACAGGAGATGTCTTTACACAGATGTCTGAAAAATGTAGCCCTCAGTATCTTTTCCCACAGGACACTTCCTTTTGATCATTTAGAGGTGTCATGATAAACGGAAACAGCCAGATACAAAGCCACATCCGCACTTACACTGATCAATACCGTTAAACAAACTGCTCAGAGCCTGATGCTTTAGGTGATTTCAGACTCACGAGATACATAGACAATGAGACAAGCAAATACCCAGACAGAGACACATACAGAGGGCCAGCAGTACTTGTGTGTGAGAGCCGTGATAGTGAGTTTAAATATTATTTATACTCCTTTGAGAAAAAAGTACAAAATAAATGGTCTGACACACTCAGCTGATGCTGCCAAGCTGGAAACAAAGTTGCTATTACAGAGTACATGAAAATGAAATGAATAAGTGTGAGACGCCCCGGGCTGAGAGAGAGAGAGAGTAGTTCAGCCTATGAAGGCGTCCATCCCTCCCTCCCTGTTCACTCCCTCAAGGCTCTGTTGAAATTCAATACACATGTACACAGACGCTCACTTCCACCACCTCAGACAATCTATTGCCTCGCTCTCCATCATTTCCTCCCCATCTCTCTTTCTTTCTCGCACCATGTTTTATGGATTCTGCTTTGCTGCATTGCAGCTTAAGGGATAGTTTAATTCTGTGGTGATACCTGGATTGTAACGTGGTCTTCTAGAACCCGTCTACAATCCCGTCTACAATCCAGGCACCTATTTAAGGTGAAAAACAAACAGAAGTAAAGGACATGCAAAAATCGGGAAATAGAAGTCTCATTGTCAAAGACTACGTTCAGACTGTCAGCGCTAATCAGATTTTTGTGCATATCCGATTGAAATTCAAACAGATTCAGCAAGTGTGAATGGCAAAAAAAATCAAAAATAAAATCACACAAAATTCAATTTTTACAAATCCGTTTCGAGCTACTTTCATATGTGGTTTGAAATCCTATTCAAATCACATTTCTGGAGATCCGTTTTAGTCAGACTGCTTTGATCGGATTTTGCGTGGTTTATGTGAATTTCTCACGCCACGTAAAATGTAAACGTCAGACGTTGTTATAGGAAACATGCTGAAAGTCACTGCAGAAACAAGGTTGTGTTGCTGCAAAGTGCCAGATGAGCAGAATAACAATATAACAGAGACATGTTTTGAAACCGGCGGAGATGACAGTGTGGAATAAAGCCAAGAATACCAGCCTCCGTTTCTGCCGTTGCCTTATCATTACGCAGTAGTTCAGCGCGCGGTGGCTACACAATGTCATGTTGTAAATAAGACAACATCTAACATGCAAACCCCTCCATACTGTGGTGGTGGTTGTTGGTTTTGTACAATTGTTGTTGTACACCTACCAACTCAACGTCATTGCCATAGAAACCAATGCAGATATCCAGGAAAACGAAAGAGAGGCATGAATACACAAATCGGATCTGAACAGTTGCAATACACAATGTGGACGTCAATAAATTTAGATAATTTGGGATTTGGACTGACAGTGTGAACATAGCCAAAATGTTCAATATAATAGACAATTTTTACTGTAGCTTAACTTTTGAAGACAAAATTACTGAAAAATGTCTCAAATGCTTGAAGCTAAACCTAAAAAACATACTAATAGAACATTTTAACAGGGAAAAATGGGTCATAAAGAGAAAGAGAGAGAGAGAGAGAGAGAGAGAGAGAGAGAGAGAGAGAGAGAGAAAAAAACAATGAAAATAGTATTTTAGGGTAAAGATTAGGCTTAGTTTATGGTATACACAGCAAAAAATTATTTTCTTCCTTAGGTTTTTGTCCTGTTTCCAGTCCAAAAATTATTGTCTTGTCTTCAGAAAAAATTAAGTGAGCTTTTCCTTAAAACAAGCAAAATAATCTGCCAACGGGGTAAGCAAAATAATCTTGTTTTCGGTTTGAAATAAGATTATATTGCTTACCCCATTGGCAGATTATCACTTAATGTTGATTTATTTTTCTAAAAACAAGACAATTTTTACTTGTCTAGAAAATGCTTCTTGATTTAAGAATTTTTTGATATTTGGACTAGAAACAAGACAAAAACTCTAAGTAGGAAAAGCATTTTTTGCAGTGTATAATTAGCTTAAATGACTGAACCATCCTATCTAAATAACTGTTGCTATCCATAATTTTAAATGGATCTGTGTTTGAATAGCTTTAAAAACACACACACATACATACATACATATATATATGACATTTCAAAATGTCTCACTTTCAACATTTGATATGTTATCTATATTCTATTGTGAATAAAATATAAGTTTATGAGATTTGTAAATTTATGTTTTTCAAAGAAGTTTCGTCTGCTCACCAAGGCTACATTTATTTAATTAAAAATACAGTAAAAACAGTAATATTGTGAAATATTATTACAATNATACAGTACAGTCCAAAAGTTTGGAACCACTAAGATTTTTTTATGTTTTTCAAAGAAGTTTCGTCTGCTCACCAAGGCTACATTTATTTAATTAAAAATACAGTAAAAACAGTAATATTGTGAAATATTATTACAATTTAAAATAACTTTTCTATTTGAATATATTTCACAAAGTAATTTATTCCTGTGATGGCAAAGCTGAATTTTCAGCATCATTACTCCAGTCTTCAGTGTCACTTGATCCTTCAGAAATCATTCTAATATGCTGATCTGCTGCTCAAGAAACATTTAATGTGTACAATTGTACAAAATATTTGTGTACAATATTTTTTTTCAGGATTATTTGATGAATAGAAAGTTCAAAAGAACAGTCTTTATCTGAAATCTAATCTGTATATACAGTACAGTCCAAAAGTTTGGAACCACTAAGATTTTTAATGTTTTTAAAAGAAGTTTCGTCTGCTCACCAAGGCTACATTTATTTAATTAAAAATACAGTAAAAAACAGTAATATTGTGAAATATTATTACAATTTAAAATAACTGTGTACTACTTAGGGCTGCACGATTAATCGCATGCGATTGTCACGCGCATTTCGTCAGTAAAGCCGGTTCCCTGATTACCGCTAAATCGCCATCACCTGCTTTCAAATGGAGCGGCATTTAATAGAC
>RJVU01047120.1:648093-661085 GCA_003731715.1 Anabarilius grahami | reverse complement strand
GTGGCAGTGTCTCTCAGAAGTCAAGATGGGCAGAGGATCACCAATTCCCCCAATGCTGCGGCAAAAAATAGTGGAGCAATATCAGAAAGGAGTTTGTCAGAGAAAAATTGCAAAGAGTTTGAAGTTGTTATCATCATCTACAGTACATAATATCATCCAAAGATTCAGAGAATCTGGAACAATCTCTGTGCGTAAGGGTCAAGGCCGGAAAACCATACTGGATGCCCGTGATCTTCGGCCCCTTAGATGGCACTGCATCACATACAGGAATGCTACTGTAATGGAAATCACAACATGGGCTCAGGAATACTTCCAGAAAACATTGTCGGTGAACACAATCCACTGTGCCATTCGCCGTTGCCGGCTAAAACTCTATAGGTCAAAAAAGAAGCCATATCTAAACATGATCCAGAAGCGCAGGCGTTTTCTCTGGGCCAAGGCTCATTTAAAATGGACTGTGGCAAAGTGGAAAACTGTTCTGTGGTCAGACGAATCAAAATTTGAAGTTCTTTTTGGAAAACTGGGACGCCATGTCATCCGGACTAAAGAGGACAAGGACAAGGACAACCCAAGTTGTTATCAGTGCTCAGTTCAGAAGCCTGCATCTCTGATGGTATGGGGTTGCATGAGTGCGTGTGGCATGGGCAGCTTACACATCTGGAAAGGCACCATCAATGCTGAAAGGTATACCCAAGTTCTAAAACAACATATGCTCCCATCCAGACTTCGTCTCTTTCAGGGAAGACTTTGCATTTTCCAACATGACAATGCCAGACCACATACTGCATCAATTACAACATCATGGCTGCGTAGAAGAAGGATCTGGAGCCTGCAGTCCAGATCTTTCCCCCATAGAAAACATTTGGCGCATCATAAAGAGGAAGATGCAACAAAGAAGACCTAAGACAGTTGAGCAACTAGAAGCCTGTATTAGACAAGAATGGGACAACATTACTATTCTTAAACTTGAGCAACTTGTCTCCTCAGTCCCCAGACGTTTGCAGACTGCTATAAAAAGAAGAGGGGATGCTACACAGTGGTAAACATGGCCTTGTCCCAACTTTTTTGAGATGTGTTGATGCCATGAAATTTAAAATCAACTTATTTTTCCCTTAAAATGATACATTTTCTCAGTTTAAACATTTGATATGTCATCTATGTTGTATTCTGAATAAAATATTGAAATTTGAAACTTCCACATCATTGCATTCTGTTTTTATTCACAATTTGTACAGTGTCCCAACTTTTTTGGAATCGGGTTTATATATATATATATGTTTAAAAATCAGCATATAGCATATTTTACTGAAAATCTCAAATCACTTTTACTGAAATCTGCAGTTAATTCCAATGAAACATACTATGAATCTTGTCTGAGTTAACAACAGTAACCAAAGGGGATGAAGCATAGCAAAATATCAAATTTAAATAGGCATGAAACAGAAACAGAAATTATCTTTTCTTCCTTGTTGTGATGTATATCAGAGTAAAATGTACGGCAGGACTTCATTTTGTCCAACAGGAATTGATTGGATTGCTGTCGTTTACCAATTGCTGTGGTTTCCACTCAAGCAAATAGCAATATTTTGAAAATTGTTTACATTCTTCAAAGAAATCAACCAATGACCTAGATTAATTATTGTGGACCTGTCATTAAACAAGACAGGAAAAATATTTTAATTTTAAAATTCAAAAATTTACACATAAACACTATTATAAACAACAGAAGTGACTGGGATATGCCCATTTATAAAGCCAGTCAAATATGAATGTGTGTGTGTGTGTGTGTGTGTGAGGGTGATGACAATCGCTGTCCCTAATCACTCTAATGAGTGTGATGTTATGTGTGTTTACACTGTCAATATTAAGCAGATGAGCTGGGAAGGAAAACAGAGAGAATGAGTTTATTTAGCAGACTGTGTGTGTATGTGTGTGTGTGTGTGTGTGTGTGTGTGTGTGAGTGAGTGAGTGAGTGAGTGAGTGAGTGAGTGAGAGAGAGTGAAAGAGAAAGAGAGAGAGAGAGAGAGAGAGAGAGAGAGAGAGAGAGAGTATTTGTGTGATTAGCAGATACCCACCCACCCATCCACACAAACATGCTTAAAAACAGAGAAATCCCTGGGCCAATTAAATCACAGACTGCCGTTCTTTGAGTATAACACAAGCGTGTCTTTTGTTATTCTCTATCTTTTGTCAAGTGTTTGTTTTCTTTTTATCTTGTCTTTTCAATACACCATGTGTGCTGCTATGTCTATATCAGTCTTGTTCACTATTTGGCAGTGTTGAATAAGTGCTTTCAAACCAATGCAGCTTGTTGTTTTCTGAACTCTAAAAAGAATGTAAAGGGAGAGAACTTAGAATAAAGAAAGGAAGACCAATAATGGACAGAGAGAAAGTGATGGACAGATGGGAAAATAATGAAAGAGTCAAACTTTTCTTTCCTTTCAGTGTGTCTGATGGTGAAGACTAGCGCCTGTGGCAGGCGGACAAAAGCTGACACGTGTTGCCTGCCCTTTACATTCTTGCCCTCTCCTCTACTCCGTCCATCTTTGTTCCCTTTCTCTCTGGTCCCAAGGCCTGTGAAAGGCGGACTGTCTGTGTGTGTGTGTGTGTGTGTGTGTGTGTGTGTGTATGTGTGAGGACAGAGAGATAACCACTGCCTTCCACTGTGAGCCTGACATTCAGAGCACAAGCTGCCAGCCCACAGCAGGCCTTTACACAAAGAGCTCTAAATAACTATATGCCATTATTATTATAGGCTGCTTTTATAATCTAATATCTTCATTTGAATATTCATGCGGTGTAATATATGCGGTGAATAATATATGCTCTGCATAACAGAAGATTTCCTAATTGTCCCTTATGAGATCCATTGATCGTAAAGAATGATCAATCCATCAATCGATATCTGACAATACCTCCATATATTCATCTGATAATCCACCCCTTCATTTTTAAATTTCAGACAATCCATATTTACAAAATTTAGGGTTGGTTAAAATGATACATTTAGTCCTGGTTCGCTTAGTGTTCACACTGTCATTTTTATTTTACGATGGAACTTACTGAACATATAAAACAATGCTGTGTGCTAGGCTAAATGTGCTTGTTGTATGTGCGTACACAGGACCTAAAATTAACACTCGGCAATCAACAAATGAGAGTAAAAATCTGCGTTGGCTAGTATATGAAATGGTGCCAATTGGCAGTTGGCCGGTAACATTTTTATGAATTCTAACAATACAATGTTATGAGAATGTGAACAAACGTGAACAATGCTCGGGACAGTTGACCGGCCAGTGCTTCATCATCATGAAAGTTTACACCTCACCAATTTAAATATTCAAGCGCAAGATGAAGCGAAAGGGAACTCAATTTATTACACTGCAAAAAAATGCTGTTCTTACTTAGAATTTTTGTCTTGTTTCCAGTCCAAATATCTAAAAATTCTTAGATCAAGAAGTATTTTCTTGATAAGTACAAATTATTTTCTTGTTTTCAGGAAAAATAAGTCAAAATTAAGAGAGTTTTTCCTTAAAACAAGCAAAATAATCTGCCAATGGGGTAAGCAAAATAATCTTATTTCAAACTGAAAACAAGATTATATAGCTTATTTTTGGTTTGAAATAAGATTATTTTGCTTACCCCATTGGCAGATTATTTTGCTTGTTTTAAGGAAAAAAACTCTTAATTTTGACTTATTTTTCCTGAAAACAAGAAAATAATTTTTACTTATCAAGAAAATACTTCTTGATTTTAGAACTTTAAGATATTTTGACTAGAAACAAGACAAAAACTCTACGTAAGAACAGCATTTTTTGCAGTGTACTCGTGCACTGAATTTAAAATTGTCGAAAAATGACCATCTCGGCGAGTATACTAGTAAACATAGTCAGTTATGTCTTAAATAAATGTAAACAGTTGAGAAAGAAAATCCATGTGTACAGAATGTATCAGTATATTTGATTCATGCATTCGGTCTTAAAGTGACAGCAGCCTAATATAGGCTACCTGTTGCTGTCAGCGTTTTTAATGTTAAAAAACACTCACTGCTCTTGATTGAACTTTTGTAAAGATTAATAATTTATACAGAGAAGACTATGCAGTGTTATTTTACATTTAATTAGTCTAACTTTATATTTAATTTCTATCATTGTTCTATTGTATTTATTTGTGCTATTGCTTGTAATTTGATTATTTATTTTTATTTTATTACTATTTGCTTGTCTTTAACAACCTTTTAAATTTATATTAGTTAGGCTGGTAGTTTTAGCTGTGACATCAAAATTGAAATAGAAAATTGTGAATTTTCACTGGAATCTAACATTTTGGTGTCATAACTGCCTGTTTTTGCAAAAACAGTTTCATAGCTGGAAAAAATGTTTATGGTCGGTAAATTTTCTTAAGTCACCGGCCATTGGCAGGTGTGGCAAAAAGTTAGTTTTAGACCCTGCACGTACATATGATGGTATTTTCACCAGCTGAGAATTCATGATAAGCTTAGAAAATGTATAAAGGAGTCAAAACAGAGCTAGGAATTCCTCTGTTACACACACAAACAAAGATCTGCTACAAGAACAAACGATTCCAAAGTCTGTACTGAACTGTAATAGGCAACATCGTGACTATGATGAGAAAACAATGTATGCTTGAGCATTCTGTCCATTTTAGGGTCACATCGTATGACACCAAGTCCTGTTTTTGAATCGTTTAGATATCTTTGGTCCATATTGCACTCATATTTCAGTGGAACCGCACCGGAGTTCGTTTGGAAGTGCACATTATGGTGTGCTGGTTTGGCACACATCAAGGTTCAGATGGCAGAGTTCACAGTCACACTTATTAGCACCAGAGTTTGTTGAATTTTGAAAGCTGAATTTTCAGCAGCCATTACTAGTCTTTAGTCTTCATTGTCACACGATCCTTCAGAAATCATTCTAATATGATGATTTGGTGCTGAAAAAACATTTCTTATTATTAATGTTGAAAACAGTTCTGCTGCTTAATATTGTTGTGAAATCTGTGACTTTTTTTCAGGATTCTTTGAGAACTATAAACAAGTCAAAATAACAGCATTTATTTAAAATAGAAATCTTTTATTTTATTTAAAAATAAAATAAAATAAAAAATTACTGACCCCAAATTTTTAATGGGACTCTACCCAAATTAATCTGTATCTAATTAAACCAAGAGCTTGCGAATTGGGAAATCTGTATCAATACCCAGTCCAACCATTCATCCATCTCTCAAATCCATCCATTGGTTTTAAAATCGATAGCTCTGAAACCTCACTGACTCTGCAGATCACATGCAAACAGATGAAATGGTGGAGCGAAGGAGTGTGAAAGAGTAATAATGTAAGGCTTATGTACCATTGTCCCTCCAGTCTTGGCCAGGTAAATTGCACTTTTGCCACATGAATCATCCATACAGACTGGCAAGAGGTGGTCTTGGGTGCCGTCACCATCTGAGGAAAAACACAAAGAGAAAGAGAGAGTGAGAAGGGAAGATGTAAAGTCTATGATCCACTAATGCATCTTTTAATTTGGTTCGTAATGCTCCTGAATCCAGCATATGGAGATAACATCATGTGATCTTGAGCATGTGTAATGAAGTGTGCAGCAGCCTGATGCGTAACAGTTTGTCCTGGTGTCAAAATTCTGTCCCCGAGTCTTTATTCCTTCATGTTTACCACTTGCATGCTTGACACAAAGCAACTACTATTAATACAGAATATTAACAAATCAGGAGAGGAATAAAATAAAATCAATAAAAAAGAAAAGAAAAAAGAAATTCAAGAAAAAAAAAGAGAGAGATCTGGAGGGAGAGCAGCCGTGAGAAACAAAATAGGAGATATGCATTGACATTCATAGCATCTACCACACACCAAATAGCCACGTAGACTGGCAGCCTGCGGAGAGACAGAGAATTACACACAAGCGCACGCACACACACACATTTTATTTTTCTACCATGGTGGGGACTTTCCACTTTCAGATTCCTGCAGTGCAAACTGTAAAGCATGATGCTCACAATGTCAAGGTCGTGGGTTTGATAAAATATAAAGGGAGCTTACTCAGATATAACATGGGTTATTAGGGTTAGGGTTGCTGCAATATACTGGTATTGACCAGTTTGAAAAATGAAACATTGATATCATGTTATTACTGCACATTTGACAATATTGTAAATAACTGAAAAAAAGTTAGCTCATCAGTGTGTAGTTTTATGGATTCCTTAAAAAAAGATGGGGAGTTAAGCACCTCAGTCTGCAGGAAGTGCCTATCAACAGTAAGCACCTATCAACAGTAAGCACAAAAGTGGGAAATACCAGCAACCTGTTCGCCTCTGTCATACTGCAGATTTCGCCATGGTAGAGAGAGTAAAAGCTGGAAAACACGACTTTTAAAATCTGAACAGATTTTAAAACACTAAGCATCATACACTTGCTGACTTTGTAAATAGTTACAGAGGAAAAACTGGGCACCATCCACTAAATGACTGAAAATCACACATTACCAGACTTTCAAGTCATTACGAACACAACATACTCACACAGAAACACATGCCTTGCTAGGACAACAAGGCATGTGTTTCTGAGTCTGTGACCACCTTATACTACACGATTTTCTGTGAAATCTGTCACCTCAAATCTGCAGACTGGCTCTGAATTTAGGCAACTAGCATCAACTTGTCCAGTAAATCGGGGAAAAAACTGGGCAAAAGTCATGTAGTGTGTTCCAGCACTAAAGCTGCATTTAGTTTGTTAGCCCTGAAACAGAAAATGTTCCATTAAAGGTACAATATGTAATAATTTTGGCCGCTAGAGGTCGCTAAAAGCCTATTCAAAACAAAGGCGTAGCTTGATGACGCCAAGTTTTAGAGAGGAATCTTGGGACACGTGGTCTCCATCTCAACAGACGGTGCAAAAGAATCGGGATAGGACTCGGGAACAAATCATGTTCCTGGATGCGATTATCAACGTTACTGTAGTATGAAGCAGAGCAGGACCGAGTGTTGTGGGAGCTGAATGAGGCCGCTGGAGCGATTGTGCAATACACGAGCAGCGGAGCTTTTATTATGACACAGTCGCCGACGCCGCTTCCGCTTTTCCGGTCATGAGTATGAGCAAAGAATATACTCTTTGGTATGAGGTAACGCAGCTCTGTTTTATTAGATACATTTGAGAGTGTTAAAAATGCTATAAAGTTACTCTGTGCGTTCGCTCGGTGGCTGCTATGAGACACTGTTGCACAATGCAGTAAGCTAGATCGATTTTAGAATATCATATTAAATGCTGGATGGCTTGTAATGATAAATGGCATGCAATTAATTTGAAAACGTATTGTATGATGGAGAAAATTCTGTATTACTGTTACTAAAAATAAAGTCGCATCTGATTATGCTATGTTAGCTACTTCACAAAGTAGTGTTTTTCTGGTAAAGCATGGTACTCGCAAAAAATCAAGAAAATTGATTTAAACAATAAGACTAAACGTGTTGAGATATATAACAACAATTCGTTTTCTGTCTATAAATGTATCAAAACAGTTGTTCCCTTGCCTATTAAAACATGTACTATATTAAAGCGTCTTTGGTGTTTCCATGGTTTCTACAAAATAAAACCGGAAACCGAGGGTAACGCGGGTATGACGCAATTGACAGGTGACTCCTCACATGTCCCGGAGTTTTGGTTAAAATTGCAATTTTCTCACGATTTACAAATAGTTGGAAACATTTGGGATATTGTAAGTACTCAAGTGAACAAAATATATAACACTGGCCTAGTGGTTTTTGGATATTTTACTGCAAAAATTTTACATATTGCACCTTTAAGATCTTGTTGTTAAAGCTCAGTTATCATAGCGCTGGACTTGGCTCTCATGGCATTTTTTTTCTTTCAGAATTTCTATGGATTACTACATTGCAACAATAATGTTAATGTGGATCCTTTAGGCCATGACAATAGTGTTGTGAAAATCTGATATTGTGACAGCCCTTTATATATATATATTTACATGTTTAAAGACCAATTTAGACTGTGCAAGTATTTTTTTTTTTTATACAGAGAATACTGCCTTACAAATCCCAGTGAATAAGTTGATGGTGCTTTGATTGTAACTGAATTTTGCCATGTTGATGTCTCCAGGCCAGGACTGTTATCAAACATGTGAAGTTTGGAGCAGATCAGACATTGTATGCCTGAGATAAAACAACTTCCTGTTTCGTGGCGTTAATCGCATACACTAGCATTTAGCCAAGTGTTGAATGATTTAACGTGTTTCTAGTATGATTGGTACTTCATGGCATATTGAAATGTGTATCTGTGAGTGAATTACATTGCAAAGCATGTCATTTACCTGTTGCCAAAAGGTGGCACTATGACTGTAACTGAATATTGCATTGTAGATCTCTTAAGGCCTGGACTCTAATAAAACATGTGAAGTTTCGTACAGATCAGACATTGTATGCCCGAGTTACAACAACTTCCTGTTTCATGGTGAAACATCGAACTTTGTCAGGCCGCCACGGAGACGTCCTTCAGTGAAAAGTCAAGATCTTCGCAATTTAACATCGCAAAGGCCTTTAGATTAGACTGACCAAATATGACGTTGATCTGATTAAAGCTCAAGGAGGAGTTCGTTAAAGTACAACGCCTGGAAATGGCAAAAATTGCACAAATTTTGCAAAGTTAATTCAAAATATCTGACTTCCTGTTGGTTTTCAGGTTTTGCTCCACAAGACTTTTTTGTAGGTATGGGACTGTTAGATGTGTGTATCATATTTCATACTTGTACGAGAAACATGGTGTCAGGGGAACTTCATTGAAATTGTGTAGGTGGCGCTATCGAGCCATTTTGCCACACCTAATTCTGAAACCCATATCAGATGTAAATTTTCACCACTTCTGACGCGTGTGCAAAGCTTCATGAGTTTTCGAGCATGTTTAGGCCCTCAAAATGTGATTCCCCTTTCATGGTGAAACATCAGACTTTGTCAGTCTGCCACGGGTACACCCTCTCAGCGAAAACTCAAGATCTTTGCAATTTAACATTACAAAGGTCTTCTGGTTAAATCTCTATGAGGAATTAATCACAGTGTAAAACATGTCATTTCCTGTTACCCACAGGTGGCTCTATGACTGTAACTGAATATTGCCATGTAGATGTCTTCAGGCCAAGACTCTAATAAAACGTGAAGTTTCGGACAGATCGGACATTGTATGCCTGAGTTACAACAACTTCCTGTTTCGTGGTGAAACATCAAACTTTGCCAGGCCGCCACGTAAATACTTACGCCCTTAAGCGAAAACTCAAGATCTTCGCAATTTTAACGTCACAAAGGCCTTTAGATTAGACTGACCAAATATGATGTTGATCTGATTAAAGCTTTAGGAGGAGTTCGTTAAAGTAGAACTTGTGGAAAGGGCAAAAACTGTCAAAATTTTGCAGAGAAAATTCAAAATATCTCACTTCCTGTTGGGTTTACAGATTTTGCACCCAGGGCTTTTTTGTAGATATTGGGCTGTTACATCTGTCTACCGAATTTCATACCTGTATGTGAAACGTGGCGCGAAGAGCGCTTAATTGAAATTTTGTAGGTGGCGCTATCGAGCCATTTTGCCACACCTAATTCTGAAACCCATATCAGACGTAAATTTTCACCACTTCTGACGCGTGTGCAAAGTTTCATGAGTTTTCGAGCATGTTTAGGCCCTCAAAAAAGCGATTCATTTCGGAGAAGAGGAAGAATTGACAGAGTAATTCCAATAGGGTCCTCACACCATCGTTGCTCGGGCCCTAATTATTCTTTAATAGATGTACTGTATGTTGCAAGAAAAGAGAGATGAACACTATGGCTGTCAAAAGAATAAAAATGATAATATATCTGGACAGTCTTTTGAAAACTGAATAAAACATGAACAATTGGTAAATTAGTAAATGTCTTATTTTTATTTTATTTAAAAATATTTATTGTTTTAAGTTAGCAAATTTATCTTCAATAGCCCTAAACATATTTTTTCACCTCTCGCCTCTCTTTTTGCCCTCTTTACAAACCCTTAGTTTGAATTAAGACATTATGATTACACTTTATTTCGATAGTCCACTTTAGACATTCAACTAACTACAAGTAACTTTGCAATTACATGTCAGCTAACTCTTATTAGAGTCTACTACAGTCTACTAATACTCTAGACATGTAAACTACCAGTCATTACTTATAGTTCGTAGAATTTTTAAAGTGGACTACTGAAATAAAGTGTTACCAACATTACTTAGAATGTTAAATAAGACAATTTCCTTTTTGCTGGTCTCCACTGTGTAGCTGATTTCAAGGGACATTTGCTCTATAAAGCACATATACTGTACCCTTATCATTATTCAGAGTAAGGCTGCCTTCCACTTTTGAGATAGAGAATCTATGGTGGCTTTTGTTTTCTGTATCTTTAAGAACTTTCTCTCTCAGTACATCAGCAGGAGGACATACTGAATATGACAGTGTGTGTGTCTGTGTGAGAATCAAAGCATGTGTATGCGTACTGTAGAGGACTAATCTGAGGCAGTTGCTTATTGCTGCTAATGACTCCTGCACACATCTACTAGCTCTAGAAACACACAACAAATGTCCACCACGACACACACACACACACACAAACAAACAAACAGAATGTCGTGATGACTGGGCGTTAAATGCCACATCACATTGACTTCAAGCAAGAAAAAAGAAAAAAAATAGTAAAAGAGGACATCTCTGCCATTCGCTTTTTGATGGCGCTCTAGTATTTAATATCATTCAGCTAATGAATAATGCATTTGGCTGTCACATGTAAAAAAAAGAAAAGAGCAATTACCATCCTGATAGAGCAGATGGAGAATTTTGTCTAACATATGTTGTGCATTCATAATGACACGTCCATGTCAAGACTGACTACATTCTGACAGTGCACACCCATGAATTATAATACTTTTGCACTGTACATGTGTTGGAGGGTGTGACTTTTGTAGTTCATGCAGCCTGATCTGGATTTTGCACTTTATTAGACCAGAACTGAATATTAGTTGATTATTCACCAAATTACATTTTTAAAGAAAGTAAAATTACCTCTGTTAAAAGAATTAATGAAGCTGTTGATCACATATATAGTCTGTTGTCATAGTGTCATCATGTCATCTTGCCATGGGATGAAAAGAATGTTAATTGATGGTCGACTAAGGCTAAATTTAGAAATATCTTTTTTTAAATCAGGAACAAGATAGACAGGTATGGAAGCATGTTACAGGCCAGACTTGAACCTGTATCACCATTATGAGCATCAGATCACTCAACTCAATCATCTCATCACTGCACTACAGCTCAAATAAGAATTTATTAATTTGATCAAGTCAAATCGCCAAAAAATTATTTATTTGAAACTTTAATATTACTTTTGATTAATTGAATTCATCCTTGCTGAATGAAAGTATTAATAATAATAAAAAAAGTACTGACCCCAAACTTTTAAACGGTACACTGATACAATTCTGTGGTGAAGAAAATACAACAGAAAAAACAGATGTAATTTCTACATGAAAAAGTTAATTCAGGCAAGAATTAAAAAAACGAAGTAAATTCTATATTAGTACTCAATTCAAGCTTGTAGAAATTAAAGCGTAAATATCAACATTATAAAATTAAGTAAAACTACTAAACTTTTACTGGTGTTCCCATTATGCACTGGGCCTTGAATAATTAATGAGGTTGATTTTTCGCTGTTTTCCAGCTGTATTTACACTGTTTTATCATTGCTTTTGTTGTTAGGTTTAGTAACTTAGTAACTAGTAACATTTTTTCTACTCAAAATGACACATTCATACACAAAAACGATCCATCGAATGTTATTTTGCATCATTGTGTATTGTATTACACCAAGTATTGAGGCCTCTGTGTTCAGGCACCGCGTTACTTCTATTATGTAGATATGGGGTCTACACAATATCCATTATATTATTTACTTGGATGTTTCATTTTAACTGGCCAAGTTAAAATTACTTATTTTCGTTGTTAATTTTACTTAACTTAGTTAAGTAGAGTGTACTTAAAGGATTAATTTACTTTCAAATAAAATTTTCCTGATAATTTACTCACCCCCATGTTATATATGTTTTATATAAACAAATGATCGCCTTACGAGTGCTTCCACCAAAACCGCACTTTCGTATTCTTCAAAAAGCTTACGCTGTATGTCCTATATTCTACTTATGGAAAAAATGGAACTGGCGCTGCGTTCGTTCCGTAAGTAGAATAGGGAAGGCGTAGGACATACAGCATAAGCTTTTTGAAGAATATGAAAGTGCGGTTTTGGCGGAAGCACTCGTAAGGCGTTCATTTGTTTATATAAAGCATATACAGTTGTATTTTTTTCGAAAATTACCGATCGTTTTGCTAGATAAAACCCTTATTTCTCGTCTGGTATCGTTAAAAGCACTTTGAAGCTGCACTGAAACTGTAATTTTGACCTTCAACCGTCTGGAGGCCATTGAAGTCCACTATAAGGAGAATAACCCTGGAATGTTTTCATCAAAAACCTTAATTTCTTTTCGACTGAAGAAAGAAAGACATGAACATCTTGGATGACATGGGGGTAAGTAAATTATCAGGATCATTTTATTTGAAAGTGAACTAATCCTTTAATTCCATGTGTGAAATTTACTTTAAAAAAATATGTGTGCAAAAACTTGACAAAGAAAAATAAAAGTGAATTTTACTGGCTGTTTTTTTTTTTTTTCATTGTAGAAATTAATTTCATCTAGAGCAGAAAGATAAACACTTAGCAAAAATATTTTTTTATTCACAAAACTATGCAAATTTGGTTGTTGAATACAAACTATGCAGATTTCCTTTGTGTTAAAAAAAAATAGTGCTGCTAATAAAAAATAAAATAACGTCATGATTTCCAAAAAAGCTGAGGAATCAGTTCTGCAATTTCACAAATGTATTACTTTATGTTAGTCAAA
>RJVU01047120.1:624139-644168 GCA_003731715.1 Anabarilius grahami | reverse complement strand
TGATGCCAACAGTCCTCAAAAAGTGTCATAACATGACTGATGGGGAGTTTAATGAAAACCTCCATCCTGCTTAAAACTATCATCCTTTGAAGCTCTTTGCTGTAAAATCACCATAACAGCTTGAAGTGACATTTTCCAAAATGACAAAAGAAAGAGTTCAGAGAAAACAGATTAAAGCGTGTAGAGAAGAGCTCTTGTTTGGTCAGATAAGTTAGCTTTGAATATAAAGGCCAAGCTCCTGAGACGCAGCTCAGTTGAACACATTCAATCTTTTAGGTCATTTCACTTTGCTTATCAATCATTTATGCTATGTGAGATTTCACTGCCGGTGTCATCCCCGCTATCAGTGGGATGCTTTTGGAAAGGGGAAATTTGTATTGTTAATATTTAATAGGATCCCACAGGAGCTAATATTCAATTTGGCACCATATGTGAGCATTGAATTTGTGTGTTGTGTATGTATTTCCATTAGAGATGTAATGGGTCACTCCATGTCAAATCAACCAAATTTTGGAAACTTCCCCAGCTCAAATTTTTGATTTTGTTAATATTTTCTCTGAAGAAAGACAAACATAAAATGTAATGAAAGCCAAAATATTAAATGTCATGGATGTATATTTACTGAGTAATTCACTATTTTGTAGAGGGGGGTCAAAATGACAATTTTCACTTGAGGTTTGGAGCCAAACTGCAGGGGGGGTAAAATGACTTTAGAAAGATGGCAGCATCATTATTTTATTTTTACAAAGAGATTTGTAGGACTATTAGTAAAATCTGTTGACTTTAGCAATCTTTTTTGCATTATATGCCAACAATGAAAGTTATTGTGTTTTTTGCTCCAAGTTTGCATGCCTGTAACTCAAGAAGTATTAAAGATATTTTAAAGGGGACCTATTATGCCCCATTTTACAAGATGTAAAATAAGTCTCTGATGTCCCCAGAGTGTGTATGTTAAGTTTTAGCTCAAAATACCCCACAGATAATTTTTATAGCATATTAAAATTGCAACTTTTAGTGGTTGAGCAAAAACGCACCGTTTCAGCGTGGGACCTTTAAATGCAAATGAGCTCGGCCTAAGAGGGCGGAGCTTCACGAGCTCGTTCTCCCCTGTCAGGATTCAGTCAGGACGCACTATAATGTAAGAAACTGTGAATATATGCTGCATGGAGATAGAACAAGTATAGTTTAGTTAAATTACTGTTATAACTTATATTGTCTTCTTGTTTTTATCCACTATATTAATACAAGCCTGTTGTACCGTCCAAATGATGGCCAAAACTATACAGATGAGTTTTATGACGTTTATTGTACTTCACACAAAAGATGAGGCGTCTGTTTTCACTCTAGAAAATCTCTGTAAGAGCTTAATAAAACACAGTGCAAATGTGCATTAAAATATTATCCATAAAATCTCTCTCTCCCTTGAATTATGACCAACATACATAATGAAGTACACAGAAACACTAACAGTAAACAAAAATATAAAGACCTTATGCCTTTTCGGGTGGTGCTTAATAAACTGATACATTTTTTATCTGTAAATAAACTCCGATGAACTGTTAGAAAGTGCTCTTACCTTCAATACTGCCGTATCCAGTATCACTCTGGAGACTGTAAGCTTGATCACAAACAGTTTTTACTTGTATATCCTTGAGTAGCATATTTCTAGCACAGTCTCTGTTTTGTATTGTCCCTTTGTATTGATATTCGTTCACTAAGCAGTCTGGTGTGAAATGATTAGGTGTGATGATGATCAGATATAAACGAATTTCGGCAGAATTTTCCTGGAAAACCAAGTTAATCCACCTCGTTTTCAGCGGCTCAGATTTCAGAAGTAAATTGAGAGAGTTATGTGGATTAATCCATCCAGCTACAGAACACCTAAAACGCTTGGGAGACATTCTCGTCAGTGCAGCAATGACGGACTCGCTGTGAACGCGCTCAGGGCGGTTCTATGTTTAAACCTCAGTGTCTGTCAACATTCGTGGGCGGGGCCTGTGGCTTTTGTGACGTCACACTGCCAGGGATCTGGAAATGGCTTGTTCTGAGACACTCCTTATGATTTATGGGGATTTAAAAAAAAAAGGAGTGGGTGGATATTTATCACAATAGGGTGGTTGTGTACACACACTGCCAACACACATTTATGTCCAAACACCATGCAAAAGTGAATTTTGCATAATAGGTCCCCTCTTTAATATCCTTTTTTATTTCAGTTTTTAACAAACATTTCTTTTGGTATCTTCATTTTAAAGGCTCTATATGGTTCAATCCCAGAGATATGGATATCTTAATGCAGCTCCATGAGTAAATTGTTAAAATGTACACATTTTCAGTGGTCAAAAACTAAGTGGATCACTTTTTTGCTGATGCTTCTTTTCTTTTAAAGAGGAATATCTGAACAACAAAATAATGTTGAAACTAGAAATGTATCTCGTTTTGTTTTTTATCAACACAATTGCATAGTGCCATAAATACTGGTTTTCCCAAGTTTGTCTCACTCAAAATGTATTAAAGATATTTCAATATGATTTAGATGCTGGTTATTAACAAACTTTTCTTTTGAAATATTAATTTTCAAGGCTCTATATGCTTCAATCCCATAGTTATGGGGATCTCCAGCAGCCATATCACCCTGTAGCCCAAGACTGGTTGCCCACTGAAGCTAAGCAGGGCTGAGCCTGGTTAGTACCTGGATGGGAGACCTCCTGGGAAAACTAGGTTGCTGCTGGAAGAGGTGTTAGTGAGGCCAGTAGGGGGTGCTCACCCTGTGGTCTGTGTTGGTCCTAATGCCCCAGTATAGTGATGGGGACACTATACTGTCAAAAAGCACCGTCCTTCGGATGAGACGTTAAACCGAGGTCCTGACTCTCTGTGGTCGTTAAAAATCCCAGGATGTCCTTCGAAAAGAGTAGGGGTGTAACCCCGACATCCTGGCCAGATTTGCCCACTGGCCTCTGTCCATCATGGCCTCCTAACCATCCCCATACACTGATTGGTTTCATCACTCTGTCTCCTCTCCACCAATAAGCTGGTGTGTGGTGGGCGTTCTGGCGCAATATGGCTGCCGTCGCATCATCCAGGTGGATGCTGCACATTGGTGGTGGTTGAGGAGATTCCCCCTACTATATGTAAAGTGCTTTGAGTACCCAGAAAAGCGCTATATAAAATGTAACAAATTATTAAATTATTATTATTATCTCAATGCGGCTTCATGTTAGATTTTTTGAATTTTACCCATTTTCAATGGTCGAAAACCAAATGTGGTTCACTTTTCATACAGCTGATACTTATTGCATTTAAAGGGGAATGTCTGAAGAATACATAAAGTTGAAACTAGAAATGTATCTTGTTTCCCTCTATCAAAACAATTGCATACAACACTCTCTCTGAGTGCCAAAAATACACTGAAATGGTCAAGTTGAGGCACATTAACTGGCTCTCAATAGTGTATTTATAAGAATCTATATTTGAATCAGTTTCAGTGATATATAGAAGAAAGGACTTTGTTCATTTTAATAGCTTCTGAAGCTAGCAAGAGTTCAAATATGCAGTATCGAAACTAAATGTTACCACATTGACATTCCAATATCTCTGGGATTGAACCATATAAGGGCCTAAAATTGAAGATTCCAAAATAAAAGTTTCATAAGATCAAGAATCTAAAATGCTATTAAAGCTGCAAAAATTCCATCCGTTAGAGGTCACCTATTCAAAACAAAGGAGTAGCTTGATGACGCCAAATTTGAGCATGGAATCTTGGGACATGTGGTCTTCACCTCACAGCCGGTGGAAAAGAATTGGGATAGGCCTCGGGCAGAAATCATGTTCATGGATGAGATTATTAACGTTACTGTAGTACGAACCAGTGCAGGGCCGAGTGTTGTGGGAGCTGAACGAGGCCACTGGAGCGATTGTTAATGAGAGACGAACGCGACACTAGGGTTGGGTATCGTTTGAATTTGAACGATTCCGATTCCTTGTTTCGATTCCGGTTCCTAACGATTCTCGATTCCGATTCTTTTAAGAGGCAGGGTCAAAAAAAGTTTAGGATATTTTAAATGAGCTAGCTAACCAACGGTCTTTCTGAAGGAAATAGTCTGACCTTCTCCATCAATTTTAATTCTATGAAATTTTTACTTTTTATGAACTTTACTATGAATTTCTCACAGGGCTGTTTTCAACTACAATTTAAATATCAAATCTATGAACTTGAATATAAATATTATAAATTATGAATATATTTTCACAGGGGTACACTTTCCTCAAGAGAGCTTTATTTTTGAAAACCATGAAAACACATTTACACATGAGTGTATGATGCTGCAGGTACTTGAACATGTTACCGTGCTCCCACTGATGGGCTAACCTGGTGCAGAATAGCAAATAAACAATAAGAAACAACTTGTAAAACCCAGTCCAGATTAGCAGCAGGTACAGTATAAAATCAGAAACAGTTCTTGTTTAGGAAAATGATCATATCTGCCTTCTCAGGCAGGATGCGTGAGCGTTCTGGACAGATAGTATCTCCTGCTGTGCACACATTTATTTCTACTCCATGAACTCACTTCGGTAAAGTTGGTTTTATATTCGCACATTCGGACTTCTGATAAATTCAGACTTTCCAATAAATGTGCAATAAATTAATGTTTGCGAATTTTAAGCAGCGACATGATATTGACAACCAACGATTGTCAACTTACAACATTTTTCACAGTCGATCAAAATAGGCAAGTATTGTTTTAATGGCATATTTACTTGTGAATGTCCACTGAATGTCCAATGTAGTGTGATTAACAAGGCTATTGAATACGGATGCCCGAATGTGCGAATATAAAACCAACTTTACCGAAGTCATGAACTCGGAGGTGCTTTATCATGTTCGACGTGCACACTCCTATGCACGAAACAATCTTGCCGCAAATGTTGCATTTTGGCGAGATTTCGTTCTGTTTAAAAAAAGTGAAGCCACACTTTGGACCGCCGACGCACGCTATCCATGTTCGACTCGCTCGGTTATGCCAACACTTCCGATGGACGCTTCTTCGTTGGTGTTCAGCGGTTTCTTCTTTCAGTCGGCGGACTGTGAATCGAAACTAGGAATCGAAACTAGGAATCGAAATTTAAACTTTTGAACGATTCCGGGAAAATCGCAAAGCTTGTCCCGGTTCCAATCGATACTGGATACTCGATACCCAAGCCTACGCGACACACGCCTCGCAAGCAGTGGAGCTCTTATTATGCCGCAGTCGCCGGTGCCTCTTCCGCTTTTCCGGTCATGAGTAAGAGGTAACACAGCTCTGTTTATCATATTAGATACATTTGAGTGTGTTGAAAATGATGTAATAACGTTACTCTGAGCGTTCACTCAGTGGCTACTGTGAGACATTTGATTTAAGAATATCATATTAAATGCTGGATGGCTTGTGTTGATAAATGGCATGCAATTTATTTTTAAAACGTACTGTATGATGGAGAAAATTCTGTATTACTGTTACTAAAAATAAAGCTGAATCTGATTATGCTATGTTAGCTACTTGACAAAATAGTGTTTTTCTCTGAGGCATGGTAAAGTCATGGTACTCACGGAAAATCAAGAAAACTAGATTTATACAATAAGACTAAACGTGTTGAGATATATAACAACAATTAGTTTTCTGTCTATAAATGTAACAAAACAGTTGTTCCCTTGTCTATTAAAACATGTAATATATTAAAGCGTCTTTGGTGTTTCCATGGTTTCTACAAAATAAAACTATAAAACAAGGGTAACGTGGATATGACGCAAATGACAGGCGACTCCTCACATGTCCCGGATACTTGGTTAAAATAACAATTTTCTCACAATTTAAAAATAGTTGGAAACATTTGGGATATTGTAAGTACTCAACTGAACAAAATATATAACACTGGCCTAGTGGTTTTTGGATATTTTCCAGCAAAGATTTAACATATCGCAGCTTTAAGATATCTTTAACATGTCTTAAGTTACACTCATGTAAACTTCATAGAAATATATTTTTTGGGCACTCAGAGAGGGGACTGTTGTATGCAACTGTTTTCTAGTTAGAGGATACATTTCTAGTTAGGGCCCGAGCACCAAAGGTGCGAGGACCCTATTCTAATTGCTCGGTCTATTATTATTCTTCTCCAAAATGAATTGCATTTTTGAGGGTCTAATCATGGTCGAAGACTCATGAAACTTTGCACACGTGTCAGAAGTGGCGAAAATTTACGTCTAATATGGGTTTTTAGAAATGGGTGTGGCAAAATGTACAAACCTACAAAATTCTAATTAAGCGCCCTTTGCGCTATGTTTCACGTATGAAATTCGGTAGACATATGTAACAGCCCAATACCTACAAAAATGTCCCCGGGAACAAAATCTGAAAACCCAACAGGAAGTGAGATATTTTGAATTTTCTCAGCACATTTTTTTACAGTTTTTCCCATTTCCAGACGTTGTACTTTAACGAACTCCTCCCAGAGATTTTATCAGATAAACATCATATTTGGTCAGTCTAATCTAAAGGCCTTGGCAAAGTTAAATTGCAAAGATCTTGAGTTTTCGCTGAAGGGCGTGTCTGTGGCAGCCTGAATAAATTTGATGTTTCGCCATGAAACAGGAAGTTGTTGTAACTCAGGCATACAATGTCCAATCTGCCCCAAACTTCACATGTTTTATTAGAGTCCTGGCTAGATATCTTCAAGCCAATATTCAGATACAGTTATAGTGCCACCTGCAGTCAACAGGAAATGCCATGTTTTACACTGTGATTAAATCCTCACTGAGATTTAACCAGATCAACATCATATTTGGTCAGTCTAATCTTAAGGCATAAGCGATGTTAAATTGCAAAGATCTTGAGTTTTCGTTGAACGGCGTGTCCGTGGCGGCCTGACAAAGTCTAATGTTTCGCCATGAAACAGGAAGCTGAATGCCAACGTCACGTGCCAATGTCAAGACAAATGACCCTACTTTCAGATTCTGAACTGAATCAGTAATATTATATAATATTAAAGCATATTAACCATGAATTACCCTAGAAATCACAGTCAGTTTTTTTGCTGTATCGGAGTGAATGCATGTAACGCCACCTCTTAATCACAACACAAAGAGGCCGCATACAGTTATCTGCTTCTACTCACCGAAGTCTACAAATGCAGATTGACCCACTTGCACTGTATTATTCGGTGCTTTTCCAGGCAGGGTTCTGGTGAAGTTCCCGTCCTAATGAACAGAAAGATTTAACAGGATTAAAACACACACTTTAATTTCCTTTAAAAAGTACATTCCCTTTCATGCAAAGCTTACAACTGTAGAAAGAAAAAAAAACCTTGTCCTTGAGCAACAGTACAAAATGCCTCTAATTTCTAAAGTGTTGGCAGAGCTGTCAGAACAGAGCTAAAAAATTTAGTGCATCTGAAAAGCACAGCCGCTGTGGGCATGATGGAGAGGAAGCCCAGACTGACATGGGTGGGGGAGGGTTGCTTGGAGTACCACCTGATGGACATTACAAGACAATGCAGCAAGACTAAACAATGTGTGGTCTAACAATACGATCAGCTGAATTTAAAGGGAAGCTTTCCATCTGATGGACAGGCCATGAGGCAGTGGGGCAAAGAGAGCAGGATGTAACTGACAGCAGACGTGCAGTGTAGGTGTGGACTGAAGGTGATTGACTGGTAGGCAGCAGGGGTCACAGAATGATGGCTAATTGGAGTGCAGAGAGGTCAGAGGGCAGGGTAAGGCTACTGTGCACATTGATTAGCCCATGTAAGCCAAAGCACAGCATGGCACCAGTGATCAAAGCGTGTCTGGGAAACCTGCTAAGACAGGAGCTTCAGAAAAGCCTGGGAGACTGCATGCTGAACAGAGGCCTCTAAAAAAAAATAAAAAATCCCAATATAGTGCTCTGACTGTCCACCACAATAACGTGAAGTAGACAGCAGAGAGACACATACGTTTCACAAGGACCAGATCAAAGCCACATTACTACTGAATGATGAGTCATTCATTACGTCAGATGATCACTACAGGTCTTATAGGGTACGAACAGAGAAGAGAGTTGAAAGAGCATGTCAGAACGTCATCAGAACAAAACTGCATTGCTTTATGTTGCTGACATTAATGTGCTTTTACAATTCATATAAATGCAAATCAACAAATTACTAAATTATAAAGAATACATAAATGCTTGCCAGATCCAGAAGAGAGTGAGAGAGAAACATATCATGTATCATACTGTACAAGTTTTAAAACATTTAATATAAATAGACAAATCAAGTAGTAAAAATGTGTATGACGGCAACACAGATATTTGATTTTGTGATCATGCTACACTCATTTCATTCATAGCATTTACACTCATTTGTGTATCATATCTTACAAGGTTTCACATTTTTAACGAGACATCAAATAGTAGAAATTGTGCATGATGCAGTATTTTAGTTGATATTATTCCTGGCAGGCTCTGATTTCTAAGATGCGTGCAGAGACGGCAACATGGCTATTAGATTGTGCTGCGCTCATTTCAATATAGACTTTACACTCATTGCCTTCACACAACGATTATAGCGTAGTGATTTTAGAGGTTTATGTAAAATATCATGCTATACTATCCCCTGGGCCACCTGTTTTTCATTAAAAACAAATTGTGGCAGTGTCTGACATTCGTCTTGTTGTCAATGCTGCCCTGCAAATTTTATTTATAAAATTGCTTCACTACTGAATCACTACATTATTTTTCTCAGCAACGTAATTAAGTAATTAAACTTCACTATTAGAGAGAGATATAGAAGTGAGATGCTTTTTTTTGTTTGGCCGTTCACAATTTGCTTTAAATTTGTCAGATTTGAGTGTGAATTGGTTATGGTCCTGAACTGACCCGCATGCGCAAAAGAACGATAACAAAGACAGCACACAGAACACTGTCATATGGAAGTAAACACGGAGGTTACAGAAGTCAGCACTTTCATGTTCATTTATAAGGTTATGCACCACGGAAGCCAGCGAATCTGTGTGCAGCCGATAAGGAGGACATAGACGAGGATGAGGAGAAAGAGAGCAACGTTTTGTTTGATGAAAACAGCTCACCGTCCCTCCACTGACTAACTTTGCTGCTGTCTTCCATATTCTAAGAACTACCGGTATGTAAAATCTTTGGAGTGACAGTGCAGAATTGTGACAAATGTCGATCTAGAGTGACGTAAAATCTCTGATATAACTGTTTAGACTGAGTTCGCATTGCAAAATATCAGACCTGTATGTGATTTAGGACCACATATGGAAGTGTCCCAAATCAGACTCGAAAATATCAGATTCCATGATGTTTGTGCTGTTCACACTGTGAGGGAGAAAAAAAAATAAAAAATCAGATATGGGCCTCTTTTTTCTGCAGTGTGAATGTAGCCTGTCACTTTTTTTGATTAAAATTAACAAAATTTAAGTAATGAGTCAAATACATCATCAATTCTTCTTCCAAAACATCTTTTTGTCTTACACTAGCATTTACATGGACACATTTTGTTTCAATCGGAATTAATTAATCCGAACGTAGTGTTCACATGAACGCTAAATAAGGTGATCGGTTATGTCACAAGCTTCAAATCGGAATTGATTTTTTTGAAATGCACACACTGCACAAATATACAGAGTTTAGAGCTGTTTGCGCATACTATTGTCCTAAATTGCTTCTGTTCTTTGTTTTAAAAAGCAGACTTGATATCTATTTCGGGTCCTAATTAGGAGACAATGAGCACATGAAGCTTTGTGCCCTGATGCTTATATTAATCAAGCAGTAAAAAAGGCCATTCCTGCACCCAAAACAAGGCGTCTGTGGACAAAAGTCTGAAACAAGGACTGCTGGGACGTTGTCCTGCTGTACTTCACAGACGATACGTGGAAGGAAGTTTTTAGAATGAAATTTTAATCAGATTTGGCTAATTCATTCCGATTGACGTGGTTACATGTGACTTTTTTATTCCGACTGTGCAAGTAGTACGATTACAATTGGATTATTAGGGTCCATGTAAACGCAGTTACTGATTCACTATGGTAAGCCTATTACAAGTGTTTATATTTTAGACCTAGCGGGATGTTTTTTGGGGGGGAAATTGCATACATACGCCACTCGCCCGTGTCTCGTCACATCCGTAAATAGAGAAAATATGCTCCGGCTACTTTGCCGCATGTATGGTGTGGGAGTGGCATGGGTTACTTGTCACAACCAGCAAGAAAGGTTGACATGGAGGATGCTAAATCTCGAACCTCTGGGGAATCACCCGTTAAAAAAAAGAAAAAAGAAAAAAAAAGAAGCAAAAACAGAGGTGAGTCTGCTGGCAAAAATAGAACGTGACAGAGCTCCTAATATGAGAAAATGAGAATCACTGCCTTGGCTTTTCGGAGATGGCAAGAACTGAGCTATTTTTATTACTCAACAGGTGAGTAAGGTATTTTATTGAACAGATAAATTGCCATGTGTAGCTCTCAGAGTTCATAGTAAAGCATTATCTATTGTGAAGAGTCATTTAATTATGGTTGTTGTAGCACTGTGCTGGAATTTATTTTCAATAAATAGAACCGTGTCTATTAATGGGTAAAGCTACAGTAACATCTTCAGCTGTCAGCTTGAGATCCTTTCCATCTAATCTGGTTATATATCTTAAGCCTAGTAGTGAATGTTTTATGAGCAGCAGGATAATCTTCATCTGCACAGTCACAAACGCCGAAGCACAACCAAAACAATGAGTGTGCATCAATCAACTCCTTAGCTTTCTAGGTCGTGAATCATGAATTGGACCCCGGCTCACTACACATTGGGACACTGATGACCATTTCTGGCGACATGACAACATCCTCATTGTATAACATCACTACTGGTATTTATGAACAACAGCAGAACTGATATCTTTATTATATTAATTTTTTATGTTATTTAAAGTACATTATGATAAATACTTTGCCTTTTACATATACATGCAACATTTCAGTTGTAAATAAATAATGTTAGCTAGATTATTTTCATTGCCTGTCTAGTGTAGTGATGTATGTTTATGCTGACATAATTAAATAATAGTTTGTATTTTAAAAAACATCTATTGCGTATCATTATGTGTAGTGAGTTGGCTCACGTGATATAGTAATTTACATATGTAAAAAAAACAAAAAAAACCTTTTAATTACTATTTTCCTAAAACAATATTAATCAGATGAAACTCAGTTTAGAGATGAAGCACGTTATTGCATTACACATAATTACAAAAAACTACTGCAAAGGACTGGTTAACTGTGCACATTAAGATCATCAATGTGTATTAAGCATGAACACTAGAACACTACCGCCCCCCCTCCCCTTCCACCACCACCAACCTGTAACTGACCATAAATCGCTTCATTACCTCCAGTACCATCTGAGGCTCAGTCAGCACAAAACACATTTAATCACTTCAGCTTGGCCAGATGCAGTGTTTCTGTCAGCTTTCAAAGTCTTTCAAAACCAAGATGGCAGGGTGGTAAATGGTCTCATTAAATATGATGACACATACTGTTTTAGATCACAATTTGAGAGGGAAATAGGGGAAAAAAATAAATACTTTCTGTAATATTGCTTCTAATATTACTTTTAAATAATGAAACTCTAGGTTTTTTAAAGTCACCACCACGATCCAACAATCCAATCAATTCCAATGGACCAAATCCAAGTCCCGCCCTACTTTTTTTCTTGTTCAAGAAGCTGTTTCACTCAGATATACAGTACTTCACTAAACCAACTTCCATTTCAAACCGACTTTAAAGAAACAAACTAAGCCATGTGAAATATTAAGGTCAGCGGTGGCACATTTATTTAGTCTTATAATACATAAAATATTCAATAGTGCTTATAAAATATTTTAAAATGTAAGTTCATAGAAAAACAGATAAATTTGGCACTGCAATGTACTGTGTGTTATTTGTCTTTTTGTAGTGGTTGTCCCATTTGATAAACTGAGCTGGTTATGTAGCAGCTCTTGGCCTGAGGGATTTGTTCATAATTCTCGTAAAGAGCAAAACTCAAGTGCCTCCTTCCTTCTGTGTGGACAGTTTTTATCTATCTCCATTGAAAACTCCCTTGAGCCTTCGCTCTGAAACAACAGGCATGCATCTGGCGGTATAATATCGATTGGTGTATGATTGTGGGAGGCAGTAACGTGATTGTGGCTTATGTAAAGATAATGGTGACTTGACTTGCTCACCCTAATCTTCTCCAAGTAGAATGAGGCCGTGTTGAGTCACAGGGTCTGTCTCATTGGATTGATTGAACACTGATGTTAATAGGAAGGGGTTGTAACACTGGCATGTTGGCCTCAGGGGGTTGTGAGTAAATGTGTGTGTATTGTTGGAAAATTACTAGATAGAATCAATGCTCTTACAAGGGGAGTGTCATTAGAGACATTAAATTTATTGATGTTTCACAATCAAAAGATTTAGAAGAAATTAATTTCTAAGAAGAGTTCTAAGAACTTACTGAACTATTGGTGCTAATTTTGCTCTGGCTCATTAAATATACAGCAGGCCTCCTTAAAGGGGCAGTACATGCAAAAATGAAAATTCAGTAATTTACTCATCCTCACGTCATTCAAAACCTGCATGAATTACATTACATTATATTTTGGCAAATGTTTGTGTTTGTTGTGCATTCAATGCAAGTCAAAGGAGTCAAAAACTCTTCTTTTGTGTCCAATAGAAAAAAAAAAATTCAGAATGACGTGAGATTGAATAAATGATGACAGAACTTAGGTTAAGTGAACTATAATTTTAAATGTGATAGAAGGAATTTTAGCTGTTTTGCTGACTTATCTAAAAAACTCATCCTCCAACGACACATCCACTAACACGATATCAGCAATGTCAGATCAAGAACAAATATTTTTTTATATTTTTATTCATGTTTCAGCTGGTCTGGGCCTGAACTTAGATTATCTTATAGACAGGAAATGTTTTGCAGTCATTCTGATCTTACCAGCGACAGGCAGTTAAAAAACATCCAGGCAGCACTATTGGAATTGTAAAAGCTATAATGATGACGTGCCATAACATTCTCTGAGGGCTGTTGAAGTGAGGCGTTTTGCTAACACTTACTATATGCTGAACCTCGGAGTTTGACGATCATTAACAAACAGAATGCATTCTGTTATAATAGGTGCTATGCATTTCAAGAGATTTATGGAGTGAATAGCTTTAATTATTAGTTTTTCAAAAGAAAAAAAAAAAGCTCTTGCTGCTGTGCCATGTTAAATCCCAGGCTTTTTAACAAGTAGAGCAGGGAGAGGAAACTCCAGAGTAAATGAGTAAATAGAGATGGACAGAATACATGACCCTCCCTCTGGTCTCACTATATACATGTTTTTTTGGTAAATATATTATATGCAGAACACACAGGGATATAGTACGATTTGTAGGATTATTCCTGAACAAAGCCCACCAAATCAACACAACTCCACATCCCAAAGATCAAAGGGATCCACCACCGAACCATTTGTGAGCCATAAAGTTGAACCTGGGGACTAAAATGGCAAATCGAAGATGGCTCCTACATGTCTGCTTAATTACAAATACATTTGATTATGGTAACAGAGCAAAAGATCAAAGAGACCCTCTTTCGTTTTGTTAACTTTAAGAAAACAGATGGATCAGCAAACACCAGGACTCAAGGTGTAAATTCCCACCATTATCAGGAAACTCGGACTTGCGACACATCTCGAGGTGAAAGTCACAGCAGGCCACCACGAGAATCACCAACAGGAAACATTCCCTCTGTCCAGCTTTGCATTTCAAAAGACATTCCAATGTTTCCCTGGCAGACAGTGAAGCCACTCTCTTTGTTCAAACAGAAACAAACTCAGAAATTATGAACTTATCACCAGAAGTAGCCTTTAACATATTATATGTATTAAGCATGTTTTATTTTGTTCATAGAACCTGTGTAATTCTTTCTGTGAGTTTTAAATATTGATTACAGATAAATTAAGAAAAGAACCTTCGTTAAACTTCGCAGAAGAAGACTCGCTCAAAGTCCTTTGTTTCCAGCAACTCATTGAGACGCCGAGAGAAATCCACGCAGCAATGCGTAACCCTGCAACCACTCAACGGAGATTCCAATTATGGCAAAGCCAACTATTTCCCCAAGGAACGCCGTCCTTCCGAACTCTTGACCGAGCAACACCGCAAAGATTCCTTCAACTCCGTCACGAAGGAACACACGCTTACAGGAGCATCCAACGCAAGTAACACAGGTCTCCTAATTTTGCTGAGCTGGTGCAATTTTTATTAAGCAAATGAAACTATGGTTTAATTGCTAGTATATTAATTCTCTCAGGTTATGGTCAAAGAATATTGTTAAAACTAGACAACTGGGGAATCCATTCACTTCCCGATAACAATCTCACCATTTCCCTGTAACTGAATGAATGAGTGTGTGTGTGTTTTCGTTAGATTAGTTTGTGCGTATTATATTACTTCAATAAAGTCTTGTTTGATTTTTCACGCATACAAGTGTCTTGTGCTGTGCTTGCCAAATTACTAACTTAAACTAAGATTTTTGCTACCTTGCTCATATCAGTAATCATAAAATATTATTACTGTTGGCCACGGGATAACATTTTATTCAGAATTAGTAAAATACTTTAACCTCAATTTTTCGGTGGATGAATAATTGATGAAGTATTAAATATTAATTCTGAATAATTTACAGTTAATTTGCTTCTTATTCACTGTAATTTAATTACCGTTGAGTTATAATTGATCGAGTTAATTCATACAGATTGCAAGATAATGGTTAAACTGATAATCAAGACTGTTTTGCTCAAAAATAGTTTTGAGAAGTTTCCATCAAAAGCTAAAACAGTGAAGTTTCTAATATAAATTCCAAATGATGTTTAAGTTTTTCTATTAAAAAAAACAAACAACAAAAAAACACTATGTATTGTTGCATAGAGTTTGCATAAGTGAATTTATTCAGCAAACACAATCATAAACAATAAAATCAAGATTCATGTCTAGATTTATTAGAGTTTGTCACTGACAAGGTTTTTTTTTTCACTAAGAATATTCAGTCATTGCAAATAGCACAAGTGGCCTTGTGAAGGAACACAGACTGGATGTATTCTTTAATTCTATGTAATGGAGATCACTAAACTAACATGTTTGTTGTTGTTGTTTTTTGCATGCATGGTTGTCAGGTTGGAAAGATTAAGTAAAACATTGCATGGAAATTGTGGATCGCCCTGTGATCATTTTGAGAAATCTTTCATTTTTTTAATATGTGTGTATGTATTGTATGTATATACTGTACATATGTGTATGTATACAGTACATACATACATGTATATATATACACATATTGTACATATGTAAGCGCATAAAGATGGATTGAGGCTCTGGATTGTAAACACAGGCTGCAGGTGGATTGTGTGGCTCTTGTGCGACTGACACAAAGCGTGTTAAAGTGGCGCAGTGCACCGATTGAGTTTTGGTATGGTGGCCATGATTGGGATCGCGAGCAATTGATGTGCGGGCAAGCGATGAGCACGTGTGGACGTATTAATTCTCCAAGGACAGCCATAATTACACGGTCATGGTGTTTTCACCAAACGGCAGGCTAACTCTATAACTTGAGTCGAGGAAAAAAAAAATTCACTAAGCTAAAGAATCAGAGGGCAAATAATTTCTGGCTTGTTTGTTTGGTCGGGCAGCTCCGTCTAGCTGCTAAAATGACTGATGGTGTCTTGTATTACAGTAATGACTTTGCATGCAGTCTACAGCTGAAGCTTTTCAATTTAAACAAACACTGGAGCTGCTGTGTGCGCCTGTGTGTATAATCAGGGTTGGGAATAAGTGTTTAAGGAGAGCGAGAGGAAAGTAATTAAAACGGAGTGTGCTACAGGAAGCAGAGGGCACTGGCCTGTGACCAAAGACTGTTAACTCAAAAACCTCACAGTAAATAGTGGCAGGATTACTGCGGTTTTACTGGGAGTCATTTCCCTATAAGGTGTGCGTGTATGTGTGTGTGTGCAAGTACAATTCTGAAAGGTGGTGTGTGTTTATGTGTGTAAGAGACAGTAATCAAAGACTAGTCACCAATCAGCTGTGTTTTACATTCAGATCCATAAGGCCTCTTTCAGAAATATGAACTAGGCAGAGTCTAAAATGGCTGCTGCCTCAGATGTGATTAGCAATTGCCCATCGCTCCCCCTCTTTAATCATCCACCCACTTATCTCCTCCTTTTCTTTATTTTCACCCTGCCTGTCTGTCTTCACAGCACGTAATTTTATCCATCCCTGCACTTCTGTCACCAGCCCCTCGCTCTCAGAATGAAATGATGAGATGCCCCGCGGGAGGAGGGGAGGCGATCTAACCTGACTCCCTCCCTCTGTATCTCTGAAGCACCATCAGCAGCGGAGCGCCACGGACCCATGCAATGCTGTAAAAGAGTAAAGGGCAGGGGAAAATGCTTCCGAAAAGCTGCACTGCTTCAAGAAGATGCATGCTGACCTTTTACAGTCGGCTTGGGTCACTGCGGCACATTGCAATTCTGTCTCTCTCTCTCACATTGTTCAACTATTTATCATCTGCTATTTCTGTAGTTTCCCACCTGCTCAGAGATGCTCCTTTATAAAACTGTGTCACTTCTTTCACCTTTGATTTTCTAGTTTTTCTCTACTTTAAGTCTTTCCATCCATTTCGCTGCCTGTCATCACACTTTTTTTTTTTTTGGGGCCTCTGACTCTGTGTTCTTTAGGCTCTCACACATTAAAGTATTAGTTCACTTTCAAATGAAAATTAGCCCAAGCTTTACTCACTCTCAAGCCATCTTAGGTGTATATGACTTTCTTTCTTCTGATGAACACAATCGGAGAAGTATTAATAAATATCCTGATACATCCAAGCTTTATAACGCAGTGAACGGGACCAACGAGTATGAGCTGAAGAAAGTGCTTCCATCCACATTCATCCATCATAAACATATTCCACACAGCTCTGGGGGGTTAATAAAGGCCTTCTGAAGCGAAGTGATGCGTTTGTGTAAAAAAATAAAATAAAATCCATATTTAATAAGTTATGAAGTAAAATATCTAGCTTCCGCCAGAACGCCTTCCGTATTCAACTTACAATGACATTAATAATGTTACAAAATATTTCTATTTCAAATAAATGCTCTTCTTTTGAACTTTCTATTCATCAAAAAAACATATAATGATAATGATAATAATGATAATAATAAGAAAAGTTATCAACATAGAATGATTTCTGAAGAATCATGTGACACTGAAGACTGGAGTAATGATGCTGAAAATTCAGTTTTGCCAACACAGAAATAAATGACATTTTAAAATATATTCAAATAGATAACAGTTATCTTAATTATAATGATATTTTCCAATAAGTTAAAAATAAATAAATTAAGTTTTTGTGGCAAAAAAAAGAAAAATCGAAATACTCTTAATTACCATATAACTCAAGTCACATTTGAAAACATTTGTGTTAAATAGTGTCCATCTGATAAAGATTAACAAAACATTAACAGAAGATTAACAGCTATTTTCACTCATTTCCCTGCAAAAACCTAGACAATAAACTACCACCCATAATCCCGTTTAACATCAAACGTGTTGAAATAATGCAGTGAATATTTAAATGTACCTATTGTTATTCTTTTCAATGCAAACATGCATTATTCACAAGAGTGCTATTATTAAATGTCACCAACGCAGAGAGAATTTAATTAAAAAAGAGGTACTGTGTTCATTTTCTATTGATCATGGGAGCTATTTGTCAAATGATGGAAAGGAGTGCAAGAACTAGGTGCATATCCAGACATGTGGTGTAGTAAAGTGCATTGAGTGTTTTAAAAGGCCGATTCAGTTGTCTGGATCGCTGTGATGGGAGTAATGTTGTACAGTTTCAGTAAAGTAAGCCAGATTGAGGTAGTCTGCTACATCCTCCATAAGTAGCACTTAGAACCAACCCCCAATATTGGCAATCGCCATGTAAACTGCTCATTTCTTTGTGGCCGTTACCTGATATGCATAACTCTTTAGTGAATCTTTGCGAAAACAACACTAACAGCTCATGCAAATAAAAGACTGCAAGCAGTGGGAATTCCCTCCTCAATGTTAATACACTAGTGTTAAAGATTAAAGGATAGAAAGTAATGCTTTAATCTACCTTATTAATCCAGGTCTCAAATGTATTTGATTCGGTGGTGAGGAACAAATCTGTGGAAAAAAAGAGAGAAAGTGAAAGAGAGATAATTAGTTACTTCACAAAATGTCCAGACTTCCTTGCTTTTCAAGTGCGATTCTGATTTAAGTGTGTCTGTGCAAGAGCCATCATCAGCATTTGGAAGTATAGATCCCTGTGACAGAAAGAGAAACGGACCAGCACCATCTTACTGGCAGCAGCGGCTCCTTGTTCAATCCTGCCATACAGTATTGCACAGTAAGAGACTTTACCAGACCTTGATCGAACAAATGGGGAAGTGAAGAAGAATGAATCAGCAAGCAGATTATCACAACATACATTGAATGGAAGGATACTGACAAAAGCACAGTTGAACCAAGGAGATCGAATACACACGTGAAACCATTACACGTGAGCTCAGTGTTTTGACATATTAAACACAAGCCCGTTTGTGCAACTGAACCTGAGCTCAATATAAGCCAGGTGCCAACTCCAGTTTGAGTCTTCGGAATGCAGACAATTTCAGATGTTCAATACATCGATGTTGTTCCCTACATCACCATTATGACTTGTGTGATTTCATCTCTTGTGTCCTTCTCTCAATAACCACAGAACACACCACATGTATTATCAAGCGTGATTCTCCTGACAGAGTCCGATATGGAGTTATTACACTGATTGGTGCAGACGAGCGGTGTAATTTTGTGTTGCTGTCAATGTTCTTCTTTCCTTTTGTGTGATGATGGCTTCATTTTAGAGGCCTGTGTGTTGTTATGGAGATGGAGCAAGAAGCATGTAACAGCCGGATGTTATTTTTGTGAGACTTACACTGCTTTCATACACAGCAGTCAACACTTCAGGTGCGTGAGGTTGAGAAAAAATGCAAAAGGAAGAGAAACAAAGAGACAGTCATATCATGGTAAACAGGATTTTCAGGACTTAAGAAGTGCAACACTATTACAGTCAATAAGATTTGATGTTTAATGGATTTTCGAACTAATGTGAACATGACAGATCACATTTCAGCTATTAGAGTTCAAAAAAGTAATTTCCCATTCATTTTTTTTTCCATTTAGGAAAAAACTCTCAATAAAGAATCTAATCCATGAACAAAGACAGATCACAAGATTATACTACTGTTCGATTTGAAGAAAAAAAGTTTTTGGCCCACCCTAACAAATGACACCAGTGCAGACTAATTAGCCATTCAAAGACTGTATATATACCAAGAAGTTTCATTCATATTTCTATGAATTGGAAAAATTGAATACCGCAACTGGTTAAACTCCGGTTCCTATAGAAACAGTCAATGTCCTAGTTGTGCGCTTGGGCTTGCACATGTGCATTGGCTTTACCGAACTTCAATACACTTTTTATGCTATAAAAAAAAATATTGAACCGCTCATGTCATATTTTGTTGCTAATTTGAAATATGTTATTTGACATGATTAATATTAAAAGATGACCACAGAGAAAAGTAAAATGCTTCAAAGGAGCACAATATGACCCCTTAAAGGGTTAGTTCACCCAAAAATGAAAATTCTGTCATTAATTACTCACCCTCATGCCGTTCAACACCCGTAAGACCTTCGTTCATCTTCGGAACACAAATTAAGATTTTTTTGATGAAATCCGATGACTCAGTGAGGCCTGCGATTTCAAAACACTGCTTCATGAAGCTTCAAAGCTTAACAAATCTTTTGTTTCGAATCAGTGGTTCGGAGCACCAAAATCACATGATTTCAGTAAACGAGGCTTCGTTACGTCATAAGTGTTTCGAAATTTCAATGGTTTACCACTGGGGGGGG
>RJVU01047120.1:608575-619689 GCA_003731715.1 Anabarilius grahami | reverse complement strand
TTGGTGGCCTCATGTGGCATGGCCATGGACCCCCGCTCAGGGTTCACCATCCGATACATGTTTTTTCAAGAATGGCAAGAGCTGTCTAAATCAGACATCTTCAATCTGACTGTTATACTGGTCCACCTGGAAACAAAGTTTTGTTTACAAGGCACCAAGCTGCTACAATGGATCCTTCCAAGGTGCAACTAGTTGCTGGATATGACACAGTTTGAAAGGTTTGTAACATCAAATCTTTGAAAGATATTCAAGAGTTTTGCTTGAGGCAGTCCGAGTAGTAAGTAATCAAGATATTTTCAAGCACAAAATATTCAGCTTATTTTCAGAGTTATGACCGTGGAATAATTGTTACTATATATGTGTGGACTAATTTGTTTAGACTGAATTAAATCAAATTAAATTAAACATCCATTGCCAGTTTTAAAGCTTAGCTCCTTGAAAAAGCAGCAATGAAGATGCAGTCACGGGTGGGTGGGAAAGCTCTGGAAACCACAGGGAGCACTCTGGTCATTTGAAACAAACACTCGATTAGTTGCTGAACATGGGTGTTGTGCTTAAATGCCTCCATCGTTGAAACCAATCTGCACAGAATCAGCAGAATCAACCATCCTTTCAGACACAAATGTCCGGTTTAATTGGTTAATCAGAAGTGCTGGAGAACATAACAGGGAGTGTCAGAAAGTAATGTGACTCTCAGACAATTAATCAAAATAATTTGATTATACATGTTGCAGTAATGTACTAAAATATGCCTTGATTAGCACTGATTTATTTCATGCTCTCGTTTCCTTCACTAACAGCTCTCTGTTGCTATGCAATTTCACTTTTCCAGCTTGCTATGGGAACATGAATGGCATATACACAAATTTACACACATTATATGTGAAGTGTTAATAAAAAAAATTACATACCACAGACTGATTTTCAAAGGCCATTCACATAAATAAATAAAAATAACATAACACTAAAGTTAAAGACATTTAATGACTTTAAGAAAGTTGATTAAAGAAATAAATATACGCCAAAACAAGCTGTGATGTTTAATTTGTTTAACCACTGAACGCCAATGAAAAAAAGCCACTTTTGAGCATGAAACACTACTGCCACAAAAATCACTTTGCATAAAGAAACATCGTTATTGTTCAGGCTATATAAAGCTTGTCTTACAAGCTACAAAACAATGTGGTGCTAAAATTGCTGTGCCTCGCTTTTCCGGCACACACAAAGCCATTGTCGTGTCGCCGGAAGGGAAAATGAGGCAGATCTCATTTATCTTCCACCATCACATGTGGAACAACATGGCAAGTGGATTAATGACAATTGCACCCCTAAAAGTGATTACGTAAGATTTCATAAAATATACCAAAAAAAGAAAAGAAAAAAGAAGCAGCACAATTACATCAGGACATGCTGTTTTTAACACAATCTAGCTAACTTGCATTGTGAATGTGTAATACTGTGAGTCACAGCGGGGCATGTGCATTTGGAGGGAGACATTTTTTGGAGGGGGAAGAGTTTTCAATTATATCTAATGACAGAATTTAAACGAGCACACAGTCAGAAGCACAGCAGTGGCCCGCACTCTTTCAGCTGAGAAATGTTGGAGAATCACTCTACTTTCTAACTGCCTTTCCTGAGGCATTATGGATAACAGCAGAAACGCATGCAGAGACGGGCTCAACGGGAAGAAAAGACAGGCGAAGAGAGATGCAAGAGCATCTGTCTCCGAACCACCTTCAACTGCTGCTGCCATCCTTTCCAGCACACTCTTATTCAGAGCAAAGGGAAGGAAGAAGAGAGAGCAAAGAGAACGTGTTCAGCGGCAGACGTGTGACAACAAGAGGAGAGTGAAAAGAAAGGAGGAAATGAGCGAGAAAGAGAGATCAATGAAATCTGCTCAGTTCCTCTGAGACTGTGTTCGCACAACATTATATTGTTTTGTAAGTTATGAAACTGATAAGCACACCAAAAAACAAATCCAGCACCATAACGTGCAGAGGAATTAGGAGTGAGGTCACAAACAACTGCCAAATGCATTTATTCTTTTATTAGGACAGATGCGATCAAGCAGTTTTCTACCATGATTTTGTGTAATGCAGAGGCTTTAATAATGTTCTACATTTACATTTGTTACTTCCAGGAAAATTATTCTGAGACATGAAGAATTGTGAAGGAGGAGAGTTTTAAGGATGGTTTCCTGTAAAAATTTTAATAAGTAAAAAAAAAAAATTTTAAAAATCCTTTTAGCAAATACTTCTGATATGTATTTCTAATATAATAATATAACAAATAGCATTAGGAATCAAAAATCTTTTGTAAGATTATAAATGTCTTCTCTGTCACTTTGATCCATTTAATGGGTCTTTTCTGAATAGAAGTTGTAATTTTTTTCATTTCTTTCAATTTTTTAACAGAAGTGTATTTTTTCATATATTAATATATACAAGTAACTATAATATTTTACAGTACATTTATTTATTTATTTATTTTACTATATACTTTTAATCTACTACCATTGCTGTTTGGTTGAAATTATTTAGCAGTTCCTCTGATCGATTAAAACAAACAAAAAAACAAACAAAAACCCCAATCATTTCCTAACCCTCAAGTTGTTCCAAACCTGTATGAATTTCTTTTTTCTGCTCAACACAAAAGAAGATATTTTGAAGAATGTTGATAACCAAACAGTTGATGGAACCCATTGAACTATCCCTTTAAAGGGGTCATAAAATGTCACTTTTACAAGATGTAAAATAAGTCTCTGATGTCCCCAGTGTGTGTGTGTGAAGTTTTAGCTCAAAATACCCCAGAGGTCATTTTTTATAGCATATCAAATTTGTCACTTTTTGAGGGTGAGCAAAAACACTCAGTTTTTGTGTGTGTCCCTTTAAATGCAAATGAGCTGCTGCTCCTAAGCAGAGGGCGGAGTTTCAAGAGCTTGTGTTAGCACATAGTACTGTTAGCACCTCCGATTACCTCACGCAGACTCACTGAAAATGTCAGAAACTGTTCAGCCTTTTATGTTCACACCGAAATCGGACAATGATGGAGAGACTCAAGAAGAAGTGACAACATGTAGAATGCAACAGGACGTTTCTGAATGGTTAGTTGATGAATTTACGTAGCTGATGTGGGATATCTTAAAGTCATTCATTAGCATATTCTGTCATGATAATCTATAAATCGCTCATGTGGGAACTGTTATGAGATCCTATAGAGCCAGAGAATATATGATGCATGAACATAGAACAGGTATAGTTTAGTTTATTTAAGGTTATAACTTATGTTGTCATTTTTGAGATATCCACTGTGATCACTGGGTGTACACATTAAATTCTAAATTTAATTCCAAATACAGAAATGCACACACTTTTACCAGTGCATGTGGCCAGTTACGCAGTATGATAAAAATATAATACCTGTAGCTCAGTGGTTAGAGCATGGCACTAGCAATGCCAAGGTCATGGGTTCGATCCCAGGGATTGCACATACTCCGATACAAATGTATAGTATTATGCAATGTAAGTCGCTTTGGATAAAAGCGTCTGCCAAATGCATAAATGTAAATGTAAATGTAAATAATACACAAGTATTAATACTTAGAACATTAAATTCACTTAATTCTAAGCAGTAGAGGAAATCTTTCATATTTTTACCGTATCGTATTCATTGCGAATAATGACTTCTGCACTTGAGGTAGCTGAATTACAACATACTCCACAACAAAATGTACTTTCTTTTACAAGAACTGAATTACTATCCCTTTTCAGCAGATGGATACCCCTCTCCACTAACAAACTCTTACACACACAGACCTAACAGACCTTTCACTCTCTCACACATACACAGACATGTCCTTTAAAGACATCCTCACACTTCCACACATTCATTCGAGCTTTCTCTCCCACTAAGATTGTTCCATTACCGTGGAAGATTCCTAGTCAGGGGCCAAATGCTATAGCTGGAAGATAACATGTAATATCCTCCAACAGCATGATTCTCTAACAGAGAGCGAAACACAACGTAATGGACTTCCATTGCTGTCTTACTGCTTTTCTCAGTTGTCATCTCTTACATATTCACAATGCTATTAGGGATATGTGTTTCTGTCATCTACAATTAATTCTAAAAAGCATAATTCCACTCTTTCCTGGATTTTTACATGACTAAAAGTATGAATATTTTTTTAAAGTGTGAATGCATGTGACTTCTAGATCACATTTGCATACACCTTTCACAATCGGTTAATACATGGATTTCCTGTCAAACTCAATGCTGATGAGAGGAAGTCATGATGGAATTAGTCACAGAGTTCATCGAACCGTCTGTCTGCCAAACATGCAGGGCTATGATGTGGGTGCAGTATTTCAGCATGAGAGCTAAACCCGAATCCCAAATACCAAATTCTACTTCACAGATACGAGGAGGCGGTTTCCATGCCAACAGAGATAAGCGCATACAGTACCTTCCACCCCACAACTAACATATAGATAACCAGAATGTTGACAGCAGGGCTGTGATGATTTGGTGTTATTCTACAGCTGCTCTCTACCTGCTATGCAATCAGACAATAAGCCAAAGCATCTAATATAGCGACTCCCAAACCAGGGGCCACCAGGTTACAGGGATCACTTAAAATTCAATTTTGCTTTGTTAAACCAATCAAAATATTTATTTTACATTTAAGTACTTAAAGAAAGAAAACAGTTTGCTCTGGGTTTGGATATTTATGTGAAGAAAATGTATTTATGATATATGCATATATTTATAGTTTCAGCAGAAGATCTCTTTATTCGACTTCCTCACAACCCTCTTTCCTATTTTTGTCACATTAAAAGTCTAAGCTAATCAAACTAATGATATCAAACTAAATAGTTTTAATAACATGCAAACATTGTAAGGAAGTGCTTGTAAGGAAGCTAAAGAGTGTGTTTTTATATACATAAAAGTTATATATACACATGTACACAAAAATCTATGTCTTTGAAAGTCAGAGCAGTGCTGACAGTCACCTTGAGAGACAGAAAGAGATCTTTGTACACTCATATGAAATACCATAAGTGCTTCTGTTCAAAAGCACAGTAAAAACACACCTTTACTCCACATCCTTTTGTAGGATGGAAGGACAGCATGGCTATGTTGGGAATGGCATACTACTATTACTATTGCTGCACTATATAGTATTGCTGTTCACAGTGTGCAAAAAGCCTATTAATGCAGATTCTGCAGAGAACACCCAAATAACCTACTGCATTTGCCAAAATGTGCCAACTAAATTATTTTATTTACAAACCCCATTTCCAGAAAAGTTGGGACATTTTGTAAAATTCCATAAAATCCACAATCTGTGATTTTTTAATTCTTTTGGAAAAAAAAATTAACTCACAAAAGTACAAAGAAATGATTTCCAATGTTTTCACTGAACAACATAATTGTATTTTGTAAATATAAACAAATTTTGATTTTGATGGCTGCAACACACTCCAAAAAGAGCTTCTCAGTCTTTGCAATCAAAGATGGGTCATGGCTCACCACCAGGTGTCAAATTTCATGAGAGAATTGTCAAACAATTCAAAAATCACTTTTCTCAATGCAAGATTGCAAAGAATTTTTGCCTTTCATCATGTGCCATACGTAATATTGTGAAAAAAATTCAGGGAATCCAGAGAAATCCCAGTCTGTGTATGGCCAGGCCGAAAACTTCTGTTCAATGTGTGTGACCTTCGAGCCCTCAGACAGCATGAGAATATGGGGAAAAAAAATACTACGGAAGTCAATGTGGTCCATCAACTGTTTGGTTACCGACATTCTCCAAAATATTATCTATTGTGTTCAGCAGAAAGAAATTCATACAGGTTTAGAACAACTTGAGGGTGAAGAAATGACAGAATTTGAGTTTTTTGGTGAACTATCCCTTTAACTATGGAACAAGCAAGATTCAATTAGTTAAAATGTATGAGATTGGTTTACATATAATCAATTGGATTTATTGATGGTAAATATGTACACCTGGTTATTTACACAATTAATTTATTAATACTATTACATAAACCTAATTTAAATGATAGACAAATATGCATCACATTAGTAAGGGATAATCCAAGGCTAGCTGTTCATTAAATGATTTTAATTCATGATGTTGAGGCAAAGAACCGCCCGACGCATAGCGGAGTGCATTCAAATCATTTAATGTATAGCTAGCCGTGGATTATCCTGCTTATACCATGGGCATATATAGTTAAAGCTGTCACTGATGTTTGCAGAGCAGAATTTCACTGGAAGGGTTAAAATGACGGTTATTTTCGTCAGCTACGACTCGTTAGCTTTAAATCAGACAGAGGTAAAGTAGTGCGGTATGGTTACATTTATTTGATTAAATTATAATATTTGTTTGAATGAATTAGCCTATAGAGAGAGAGAGAGAGAGAGAGAGAGATGTGCATATGAATTACCTGCAGCTGTGCAGAATCTCTCAACAATGAAGCTGAGTTGAATTACCTCAAAAACTTGGAATTACCTGTGCATTAAACGCCTTTAATACACACCTTCCAGCCATTCAGAATCGAGTATTCAGACAGACCATGGTATAAAATCTATTAAGTCATGTTAAAACCAATATGGATGGAAACTTTAAATGCAGTAATACAGTAAGCTATTCAATAAGTTATGTATACAGTAGGCACGCCATTCCAAACATAGCCCATGTTCAATATGGAGGCCAAAGAAGCGGGTTTTCCTGAGACAAAAGCTCATCGGCTCTAAATGACAAAGAAAGGGAGGCAAAGGTGCTGATTGGTATTTAATTACGATGCATTCACAACTTCAGATCTCTCGTTAGTTCCAAACAATGCTGACATGCTGCACACCAAATGATCTCCATTATCATCTGCTCGCCTGCCGTGAGCAACTTCCTCCGCCTCTGAGGCACCATGCAGTCAGAGCGAGTGAAACCATTGCTTTCTCTCTCTATGTCTTAGCACACGCTAAAAAATGTAAGAACGAGACGTCTGAGCACATTCTGGGCTGGAAGTTTTGACTTCTGAAAGATACAGGATGTTTTCACAGTACATTGTTCTCTTTCATTGTAAAAGATCAATGGAAAAAGAGATACTTTATGAAATTACCCTTTTAAATTTAGCTGCAGGTGCAACATCAAACATTCTACAAATCAAATCATGCCACCAATGCTAGCATCAAGCAAACAAAACCTCCAGCCTGCCCTCTGTCTGAAGGCATCAGAAGGCCCATCTCATATGTGTTTTGGCTGATGCCGGCAGGGCTGTTTCTAGATCTTTCTCCTGAGGTTCAAAAGGTGGAACGCTGCTTATTTGTACAGCTGTTACTTGGCCAACCAGCCATGACTCCATCTCTCATGCCCTTGAGGGAGTCAACGAGCTAGCTAAACTAGGCTGTCCTAAAGGGCTGAAATGCTGTCGATGAGATCAGACGATCATGACTTAAGGATGACAGGTGAATGAGACTTTGATAAAGAGGCTATAACAGAATGGTGTGTTTTGAGAGTGACAAGATTGTAAAGTGAGCTGGAAGAACAAAGCTAAAGGAACAAAACGTGTCCATTTTGGATTGTCCTCTCAAAAGCTCTCAGAGGTTCTGCTGTCTTTATCCTGTCTTCAGCTGAGCTGAGGACAGCCTTTGACATTATCAGAAAAAAAGTCATGTAACTCATCACTGAAACAGATACCCTGGCCAAATGACATTCAGATGGCAGATGTAAAGCACTTCTGACTCTGCAAATGATAACTCGAGCCAGGACACGGACACCAAAACAGGCCTGCGCTATGGTAATCTACTGACAGAGGCAGTTTGGCAAATCTGTAATTGTATTCCTGTGAAGACTTCATCCTGAATTCTGAAGTCACACTGACAAAGTCACTCCATCTTTCTGGTGGAAGGCCACAGGGTATATCCTCTGAGATTAGCACAGTGTGGTCCCACTATGATCAGTGAGGTGCACTATTCACTTCAAACAGGCCATGAGGCGGAAACAGAGAAATAAAAGAGACCGAGAGCATGAGAGAAAGCTGCCTCTTTCTCAAGGTCAGTCCTTCATCAGAGTCGTCTCTGCACGATGCCACAGCCACGAGCATCACACTCTCTTCCTACCATTATAAAAACAGACACACAAAAAAACCTCAGCCCAGAAAAACAAAAACATTTGCGATATTTTATGCATCCTGAATCTGAATTCATCTGCCGACTCGAGATGCACTTCAGAAGACATAAACTCTCTGTATGGAAAATATATAATGAAACTCAGTGAGTTACTGAAAAGATAACAGAGATTCAAAAGGTTTTTCATGTAACCACCCAGTTTCAGCTTGTTAACAGACTCGTATGCTTCACCTACATTTTGTAGACTATGGCCGTTCCCTGGCTGAGGATTTCTTCACAGTCTGTTGAGAGAATTGACTAAATTAAATGAATATTGAATGGAATTAATCTCAGAGGAAACAAACTTCATCGAGCTGACAGAGGAAATGTATAGGGAAAAACTTTTGGTGGGTCTGAGGGTTGAAGCAGAGCACTGAATCCAGGGCAAGGGAAGAATTGAAGTCTATAAATAGATGCTACATAAGCCAATATCTAAGCCAACAAATCCGCCGTGTTTCTCTAACCCTGTTTTTTCTTTTCTCCAAAGAACTTCATTCATGAGCATGGCACCGCTGGCATAAAATGGAGAGATGCTATTCTGAGGGGTTATAATCTTGTAAAACCATTACGAGAACAACATAGGTGGAGTGGAGGGGATTATGCCAACACCACATATTCCTTATTCCATTTTGCTAACATTATGCTGGCAGATAGAGAAACGGGAAAAGCAGCCTAATTTATTGCACTAACAAGCTTAGATGCTCAGGCCACTGACAGCATTTTGTATAAGCATCTGTCAGTTTTTGTTGACATAATGAGCAAATTTGTGGGATGTAGAGGAATGTTCACAAAATGTTACATTTTAATATTTCATAAATCTAAATAGTGTGCCATGTCATTGCGGAAAGCAATGACGTCAAACCTTGTGTGATGAGTTAATGCTCCCTGTTTGAATATGGAGAGGAAGATTAAAGGCAAATAACAATATAAATGTTAAAGTTGCTCAGACTATGGCACCCAGTACAGCTGGCATTCATTTTTTTTTTTTTAGCAAGACTGCATTTACGCGTTCATTCCAGTGTGACTTACAATGCCACTTACATTTTCACATAAATAAAACATATCTGGCATTTATCGAATTTTAAAAACATTCATAAAGTGTTTCCTATTTGATACATAAATCAGATATTGTTGATTAATTTAGGAGAATACATTGCATGAGCGCACTGTTTTTCACACTACAAGAGCAAAAGAGTCAAATAATTGACGGACATGATTAATTGCAGTGGTGTAACCTCATTACACACTGCATATAGCAGAGCGAGGATAACAACAATTTGCATTTATATCTTCATTATATTTGGTCAAAATCTCAGACCACCTTGAAATGTGTTTTCAGTGATGTGGTCACACTGTGTCTTGAGCTCTATTTAGATGTCATGAACTGCATTGTTTTATTGTTTTATAATGTTTCCTGGGGTGCACTTATAATGTTAGTATGCTTTTTATATCCAAAATTGTCATAATTTATAAATAAAAGGCATTTTTCCTACCCTGATTTTAGCCCTCTGGTTTGAACGCTCCGTTTTAAGGGGCGTGTCTGCTGTGAGACTTAAAGGGGTGGTTGCATGCGATTTCACTTTTTTAACTTTAGTTAGTGTGTAATGTTGCTGCTTGAGCATAAACAGTATCTGCAAAGTTACAGCTCTGAAAATTCAATGCAAACATAGATATTGTCTTTTAAAGTTATGGCAGGTTAATGCCTACAAAAACGGCTGGTTTGGACTACAACGAGCTTCTTCCCGGGTTGGTGACATCATAAACCCTTGCTATTAACATAAACACTGCCCCCGGGAACACGCAACAAAGCGGGCGAGGCCATGTGGTGCAGCATAATGGAAGTGGAAGAGTTGTGTACACCGAACGCATCAAAAGATATAGAACCCATAATCTGTGATATTTTCTACACTGGATATGCCACTGAAGACAGTTTACAGAATCTACACGAGTTCAATGCTGGATTTACACAAAGGCTATTACTGAAAGAAGCAGTTCCTACTTTAAAAGCAGAAGCTGCTATTTATTGGCTTCAAACTGTAAGTACGTTTTATTGTTTGTACATGTCTTTTAAACGTATAGTTCTGTTGCTATTTTTAATGCATCAAGGACATGTACAAAGAGCAACTCGTTTCTGCTAGCCAGTTAGCTAAATTCTAGTGCAACAAACTTCTATGTTCATAGACAAACGGTTGTTCATGCTATAAATTAAACGCTACCTTTACAAAAATGCTACTACTCAGTCATGTATTCGACTACAGTAAAGCTTTAATCAGGATAAAACTGCATATTGAAAGCTAACAAACAGCAGTGACAGCATATCTAAACACTTTGACACAAATACAAAATGAAATACCATTCATAAAACGTCCTTTAAAAGCCGAGATTGCAGAGGTTCTGCTTTTTCCTCTTCATCTGGGTCTGATTCGGCTCAATTTGATACAGCAATATAGACGCTATTATTTACTTTCCACATAAGCGCGTAACTACGAATGGTAAGGGGTGTGGCGTTTCCGGACGCTTCAGCGAATCACGATACACTTGGCCAGATACCAACCTGCTAACCAATCTGAGCACATTGCGTATTTCGGAGGGAGTGGCTTCATAGAAGCAGGAAGTCAAACGAGCCGTTCATATGACAGTGGAAACAGAGGTGTAGAATAAAGGTAAAATATATGAAAAATACAGCGTTTTCAAAAAAACAAAGCATTAATACATGTTAAACTGTGCCCCCAAAACACAATCAAGCCTAGAAAAAAACCACTGAACCACCCCTTTAAGTGTAAACGCCCACTGCTGTGATTGACTAAGATCTTTCCATTTGAAGTAGCCAAGTATTACTCTCTCTTTTAGTGCGTTTTTACTATTATATTTCAAATTTGCACACATAACTGTACATACAATTGTCTATATTATATATTGTTTTTTGCTTTTTTTTTTTTTTT
>RJVU01047120.1:529858-608568 GCA_003731715.1 Anabarilius grahami | reverse complement strand
TCTATCTTGTAAATTTGTATATTATTATTTTATTCTTTTTATTATGTGTCGTGTCTTGTCGCTGTCACTCTGTTGCACTGTGGAGCTTCTGTCACTAAAACAAATTCCTAGTATGTGTAAACAACATACCTGGCAATAAAGCTCTTTCTGATTCTGACTCTGATTCTGATTCTGATTACAGCTCTCAAGGTTAACTAATCGTGAAAAGCGTTGCATTACATTTATGTCTATGGCATTATATTTAGATAGTGGTATGAAAGGTTGCAGAGATGAACATTGTAGCCGATCACAGACATGTTGAGCGCATGAAAGCAGTGATCTCGTCATTGCAACTCAATTTCTGCGGTGGGCGGGGCTAAACAGGCAGTGATGAAGTAGGCGTAGATCTTCTTCTGCGGAGGCGGTGCTTGCTGCCCTTTGACGTCATAGATCCCCACTTTGTAAATCCTGTCATTTGCTGGGTCTGGTGTCAATTAAAGCTTTTATTGGACTAACAAGGACGTTTTCAGCTCTAAAACTTACAGGATATTCTTAAAGTATGATGACCTCAAATATCCTTTTTGATAATAAGAACATTTACGTGCTATGGTTGAAATTGTTATCTGTCTTGCATTTTATCTCTCCAAATGATGGATGTCATTTTAAAAATGAGGAAATTAAGGTAAAAAAAAAAAGGTAAATAGGTATTGCAAAGGTATTGTTTTTTCTTTTTCTTCGGAATGCCCATTTTATCTTTCAAACTTGAGGGTGAACTATCCCTAGACATCACACATTTGGAATGGTCTACCTATCATCAGGTACAACAGTATGTATGTGTGCCATTGTGAAATCTCTCTTTCCCTCCAATTCTGCACAAATTTCTAAATATAAGCATACATGCCTTGTCTGCAACAACAAACCAGCATAATGCAAGTAATCATAATAGTTTTAAACAAGCACCCAGAGCACAAACAAAATGCCAAAAAAAAAAGCATGTGGGTGGATAGAACTGGCCCTGGGGTGGCTGACAGTGAAAGAGAAGAGCGAAGACGGAGATAGTGGGTGAAGGAGAATCTGAGCCAGCTCATGCAGGTTACTGAGTCTTGTGGGACGTTGATCCATTTAAACAGACACTTTCATTCGCTACAGCCACTAATTGAGTGAAGCACAAATAAAGTCACTGTCCTTTTAAAAATTCCTGATTAATAAACACTGAACTTAATTAGGTTTGGTGGCTCAATCTTATTTGTTACTGTTAAGCATGTCTACTCTTCACGAACAGATTAACATTGGACATCAACTTCAGCTCAGTATCAACAACAAATCTGCTCCCTCCACTTTTATTTATCATGTAAATGCTACAATTTAGCTCTTTGATATACTGCCAACTGTCTGGAAGGCACCGTATATCAGTTCTGTTCCTCCAAGCATGTTTACTGCTTATAAAACCGAGTGGCAGGGAGAAGACATACATATTGAAAAATAATGAGATCTCTACCCACATTGTTTCAAGCTATTTGTCAGTAAAGCTCTGCCAGGTCTGTACAAGAAGGAACACCCAGTCATTGTGTTATCCACCCGCTATGTTCTGCAGATCTAGCAGACGTCTCTGGGGTGCCATACAATGAACCTCACAGAAATTACGCCAAATCTTGATGGGTCCAAATTTATCCCCGTTAGAGAGTGGCATCTTCCTGCATGGTCTGCAAAATCCAGCTACTTATTTAGATGATTCTCTTTTTGCAAGAACATAAATGAAAAGGCGTTAAAGTCCCATAGGAAAAACAACAAAAGCACTGAGAGGGACAGCACACAATCACAGCCATTTGGCCTAATGTAACCTAAATGTTCAACTGTGAGTGTTAGCCTGGAAGACTGCCGCAGATAATGATCTGATGAACTTCCCACTTCAGCAGTCCCCTAATGTGGAAAATCTGTTTCCTTTACATTGCACGACAATTAACTCGTCGTTCACTCTCAGAGAGATTTCAGGTCTAATTGCCTGCAGTTTGGAGCATTGCAATACAACGTTGCCTAGCAACCAGTCAGAAAGCAGAATTGGAGTCTTTTGTGCATATTTGCGCATAACGACATTTATAATTATTTGGCAATTACTCCCTGTTTTTAACGAGGCTGCACATTCTGAATCTGGGGGTTATCGAGGGCATTATAAAGATGTGAAAATGTGATCCAGATGCCAGTGGCTTCTCTATGTTGATGGAGAAATACATAAATCAGAAGAAGAAGAAAAAAGTAATGAAAATTCGCTAGAAGGACTTACTAAATTTAGGGGGCTTCACATGCATTTTGCTGCTATTCTCTTCATCATTCCTTTGGCTACACATTAGCCTTACCTGAACCATCAGAGCGGCTCAAGCATGGCAGCATTAGTCTATTAGGGACACGTTTAACTGGACTTAGTCATTCACCTTTGTCTGAAATAATTGCTGGTTGTTCCTCTTAATACACCACTAGGGCCAGATATCAGATAGGGTGATATCAATGATATAGATTCTATAGATTTCCAAATGAGAGGGAGATTTCACATTGAGGCGGAAGGTGAAGGCTGGACATCCCACTTTAAAAGAAGTCATGACATAGATGTTTTATTATTTTAATATGATCCTTGAGGTTCACTTATAGTTATAATGCACAAAAAAAAAAAAAAAAAAAACTAAAACAAATATATATGTGGAAAAACGATTCTCAGCCTTCATTCTGACCCTCTGCTCATTTAAAGCTGGTCAATAATTAGCCACTGTTATGATTGGCTAACGTCGCTGCATACAGTGCATAGGAAACAGTATCGACACCTCCTTGCTACTGCACGCGAGTAAGTGTTTTGAAAACATTATACATATAAAACCACCATTTACAAAGCATTATGAAATCATTTACCTCCTATGGATTGTGATGCAGCTGCTTTCAAATCCAATACAGTTGGCTGCTTCATCTTTCAACAAGTTTCTTTGCGAACTCTCCGTTACACTGTGCCTCGTTTGCAAAACAAAATGCTCCAAACAAACATAATCCTCGGATGCCATTAAAATAAACCATCCACTAATTTCAGACTCTGAGATTCTTCTGAAGTCTGTACAGAGACGCAAACGAGCTGTTTAAACTGGAAGCATCAAAGCGAACGCTCTTTCTCTCTTCCATTTGTGCTGTTGTTGACAGACTCAAGTGCGTGAAGCATGTCAGAAACTGAAAGCGCATCTGTATACTGTATCCAGTGCAGACAGCGTCAGTGATTATAATCGGTTCTATTTGCTTTTAATGAGACACAACGCTCACATCCAAATGTCAGGCGTTAAGTGACTAAATGCCAGTGGGCAGGGCCTATGGCGCGATGATGTATAATTATCCGTCGATGTTTTGCTCTGGAAGCAGCCAAATGTATTTGCCTGTGTGATGTCACAGGTCACCCAATATCAGAACGAGCTGTTTTTGGAGCTTGATTAAATAAATGCTTTGTTTATAATATGGAGGAAGTTTTAAGCTATGAAACTCACATAATGTTTTAATGGTACAAAGACCTCTTATATGTCAAAAGATCAAGGCAAATTTGATTTCTCATGTCTTCTTAAAGTTTAAAGGAGGCCTTGACAAGTAAATGAATGCAAATGACCCTTCACAATGACCCGCCCCCCCTTAGTTACTGTTGCTTTGTCCGACAAGCCGTGGCACTGTCACGCCACACAGAGTGAAAAATACATTACGGAGCAAAGAGGACACTGACAACACGTAGACAGACAAGACAGAGCAGGCTACTTATGATATTAAACTAAGTCCCAGCTTTCAAACTGTGTAATTTTTTAAGAAATTTGAACAATTAAAACCATTTTGTGGCTCTTTAATTTGTCTTGACAGATTGCTGTAGCACCTCAGCTCAAGAGTCTCGTGAACCGGTCATCTCTTCTTACTAGTTAATTTATAACTAGCTGGACAAAATGGCAGATTCAGCATTATGATTGGTTAGATCGCTTGTCAATCAAACTCCCTGCAAAGCGTCAATTTCGCAACTTCTAGCTGATGCAGCAATGCAGTGGATGTTACATTTTCATATTAGCGACTGGAATCGGAGCTGTGATCTGGAAGTGACCCTCACCTGTTCAATCACAGAAAGCAATTCAAGTCTTGACTGAGAAGGTCACACAAGCACACAAGTGAGTAGTGAAAGACCAGGATGCTAGTATACACCGATCAGGCATAACATTATGACCACTGACAGGTGAAGTGAATAACACTGATTATCTCTTCATCATGGAACCCATCAACTTTGAGGGCAAAATGTTCACTTGCTGCCAAATATATCTCATATTAGGCAGCAAGTGAACATTTTGTCCTCAAAGTTGAAGAGTTAGAAGCAGGAAAAATGGGCAGGCGTAAGGATTTGAGCGAGTTTGACAAGGGCCAAATTGTGATGGCTAAATGACTGGGTCAGAGCATCTCCAAAACTGCAGCTCTTGTGGGGTGTTCCTGGTCTGCAGTGGTCAGTATCTATCAAAAGTGGTGAACTTGCAACAGGGTCATGGGCGGCCAAGGCTCACTGATGCACGTGGGGAGCGAAGGCTGGCCCGTGTGTTCCGATCCAACAGAAGAGCTAGTGGAGCTCAAATTGCTCGAAGTTAATGCTGGTTCTGATAGAAAGGTCTCAGAATACACAGTGCATCACAGTTTGTTGTTATGGGGCTGCATAGCTGCAGACCAGTCAGGGTGCCCATACTGACCCGTCCACTGCAGAAAGCCAACAGTGAGCATGTGAGCATCAGAACTGGACCACGGAGCAATGGAAGAAGGTGGCCTGGTCTGATCAATCATGTTTTCTTTTAAAATTCCCCAGATCGCTATCCAATCGAGCATCTGTGGGATGTGCTGAACAAACAAGTCCGATCCATTGAAGCCCCACCTCACAACTTACAGGACTTAAAGGATCTGCTGATAACATCTTGGTGCCAGATACCACAGCACACCTTCAGGGGTCTAGTGGAGTCCATGCCTCGAAGGGTCAGGGCTGTTTTGGCAGCAAAAGGGGGACCAACACAATATTAGGAAGGTGGCCATAATGTTATGCCTGATCAGTGTATATGTTCAGTCATTTTGACTTCAAAAGAGATCCTTCAACTAAGTGCTCATGTTCATGATATTTTGACCTCAATAACACAGACAACCTTTTTGACAAAAGGAAGCAAAAAAAAATATCAGAAAGGAACAGGCCAGCTGTCTAGATGAGTGGTTCTCAGATAGCTTTGCTTCACAAAAATGTCCTTAAAATTAAATACTGATTAATGTAATATTACCATGAAACGCATAGGCAAAGTAATTATCGAACATGAAAGATGATGATGAATATTTTAATATTACATTATAATGTCAATTAAGATGAATATGAACATGAAATTGGTTCACTTCAACCAACTGACTTAAATTTGAGAAGCAACACTGCAGAGTTTCATTGGACACAGTTTTTGTCAACAATAAAACAATAAAACTACCATTTGAAAGTTAACGTATTTATTATTATTATTTTTTTTAATTTATCATTTTATTCAGCAAGTAAATAGATCAAAAGATTAACATTAAAAATGTTACAAAATTGTTTTCTCTTTTGAACTTTCTATTTATCAAAGTATCCTAAAAAAAAATGTATCATGGTTTCCACATTTAAAAAATAAATAAAAATTAAGGAGCACAACGGTTTTTAACTTTGATAATAATAAGTTTTTTGTGAGCACCAAATCAGCATATTTGAATGATTCCTGAATAATCATGTGACACTGAAGACTGGAATAATGGCTGCAGAAAATTCAGCTTTGCCATCACAGGAATAAATTACATTTTAAAATATATTCATATAGAAAAATAAATTCACCCTCTATGAGCTTAAGAGACTTCTTTAAAAACATCTTTCCAAGATCCCAAACTTTTGAATGCTAGTATATAAAGGAACATTTATTCATTCCATTTAAAAGCTGATAAAAACCATTTAATTCGCCACCCTAACTATCACAATTATATGCATATTTGCATTTAGAATTGTTTTTTTCCCCCTGCCACCCCAAAGTTATCATTAAATTGTAAATGAATCCAACATCTAGATCTAGATTACATTCTGATAAATGGAAAAAGAACAAATCATCTCTAATGGAAACCTCAAGACAAGCCAGAAGTCAGTGGCTTAGCCTGAGAGCCTCCTGAGAGCCTCCACTCTCCCCCACTGAGGCCTTTTCCTTACACCAACTCTTGCCATTTCAGACAGCCATAATTGTAGAGTAAGTGGTGGATGATTTTTGACGTGGGTGTTCTCTTTTTTCCCTCTTGGGCTGTTGTTAATCTGCTGTGATTTTCTCAAAGCTGTTGAGGTCCATAGAGGCTTTCTTGGTCCTGTCTGCCAATCAGACCCAACAGCATGACAGTTCGTGTGGCAGCAGAACAGCCTCCAGATGGTTTGGGGGTGGCAGTGATGCCAGGCTTCCGTCGAGAGGGTGGGAGATAAGTGCTATAGTGGCTTAGGGGCTTTGTTTTAGTATGGATAAATTGTGCTTGTCCTTATTGGCTAGTAAATTACTTTTTGGCCTCTTTACCCTTTCCAGGATGAGATGCTAAATTCCCTTTTGGTCAATGTGACAGACACATGACTCTGAGCCTCAACTACACTAATGGACAGCTAGACTTGCACAGGATTCTACAAGAGGCCATTCAAATCATTTTTCAGCCTTAAGAAGCACATAGTGCAGCAGGATTATTATAGTCAATTTTATGTGACTGACAGGCAAGCTTAACAGGAAGGTCTTAACCCTTGGAAATGGCTTTGATTTAATAAATAGCTTGAGAGATCATTTGATTTAAATGGGTTCAGAAGAAAAACTGACTTCAGGATAATCAGAAGCACCTTGCAATAAAGAGAATGCTGAAATGCACTACTTTGGCTTTACAACTCAAGGTGATTCTGAGCCACTATACAGACAGTACAGCCTTTTACCATGCAGGACAAATAACGGAATATATAGGTGAGAAAACAATTGTACAAGTAACATTTTGCATGCAGTTGATTTTTATAAACTTGACATTAGTCATAATTGAATTACCATGATGGAAGGAATCATAAAATAATGTATGAATTGCTCCTTTCTATGTAAACTTGCCTTACATATATTTTAAAAGGTGCAAAAATATATATTTTTTAAAAATACATTACAGTTCAAAAGCTTGAGTTGAGTTTTTAATGTTTTTGAAATGGATTTCACATGCTCATTAAGTCTGCATTTGAGCAAAATACAGTAAGACAGTTTTACAATTACATTTTTTTTCTATTTTAATGTATTTTTTAAATTTATTCCTATGATAGCAAAGCTGAATATTCAGCAGTCATTATTCCAGTCTTCAGTGTCACATGATCCTTCAGTGAAGGTGAAGGTGAAGTGACATGTGGCCAAGTATGGTGACCCATACTCGGAATTTGTGCTCTGCATTTAACCCATCCAAGTGCACACACACAGCAGTGAACACACACACCGTGAACACACACCCGGCGTAGTGGGCGGCCATTGCTGCGGCGCCCGGGGAGCAGTTGGGGGTACGGTGCCTTGCTCAAGGGTCTCACCTCAGTCGTGGTATTGAGGGTGGGGAGAGCGCTGGACATTCACTCCCCTCACCGACAATCCCTGCCGGACCTGAGACTCGAACCCATGACCTTTGGGTTACAAGTCCGATTCTCTATCCATTAGGCCACGACTGATTCAGAAATCATTCTTAGTAACATTTCTTTTTAAAACAGAAAAAATATTAAGCTGCACAACTATTAACTTTTCTATTTTCGATTCTATTTCTATTATGTTCTCTATTTTAACATTTTCATATATTTTAAAATGTTTTTACTGTCGTTTTGATCAACTTAATGCATCCTTGATGAATAAAAGTATTAATTTTATGGCCACATTTAAATGAATTATGAATTTCACAGCATGCTCAAGTTAAAACACACAAAACAACATAAATACAGAGAGAGTTGCAGTACTTCACACACACTCCCCACTAGACCTGCTATAAAAATGGGCCAGTATTTCCCAGACGAAAAACCACACTCAGGAAGCATCCCATCTTGATGACAGGATTACAAGGGGGGAGAAAAAGCCTGACAAAGACATTCTGCAGAATGAAGAATAAATGTAAAACTAAGCTGTTCAGTGGCGTAGAAAATGTGAATATCTGTTGGTCTCAGTCACGTTGAATATTGATCAAATCTAGGCCTACATTTGCATGAATATGTGGGGCTGTTTAATGGGGCTGATAGCAAAATTTTAGATACCAGTGCAATTTCACAATTCCAATTTTAAGACCATAGCAAAAACCAGGCAAATATAAAGTTCTGAAAAATGTAGAGACAAAGACTTTCAGACTTTCCCCCTTCAATGGCTAAGAAAATGCGGGTTTCAGTTATAAAGCTGTCAGGTAATGGAGATATTATGTGCATGGTTTTTTAAAAAAAGCTGGTAAAATAGAGCACTGGAATGGTGCGCTATTACAAAAGTAACTTAAATCAACAATACTTTTTAACAAAACAAAATTGCTGCTATAGGAAGAAAAAGCACTAGAGCCTATTTGGAAATGTGGTCTCCTTTTATTAGCTTTTTTGGAGTAGAGTAAATTTTCTGATAATTTACTCACCCCCATGTTATTGAAGATGTTTATGTCTTTCTTTCTTCAGTCGAAAAGAAATTATGGTTCTTGAGGAAAACATTCCAAGATTTTTCTCCATATAGTGGATTTTAATGCTACCAACGGATAGAAGGTCCAAACTGCAGTGTCAATGGAGCTTCAAATGGCTCTACACGACCCCAGTCGAGGAACAAGGGTCTTTTCTAGTGAAATGATCAGTCATTTTCTACAAAAATAAAATAAAATAAAATTGATATATGTATTAAAAACAAATGCTCGTCTTGCACTAGCTCTGCGATGCGTCACGCTTTACGTAATCACGTTGGAAAGGTCACGCGTGACGTAGGTGGAAGTACCGATCCAGTTTCTACAAAGTGAACGTGCAAGGACTAAGTCAAACGCCCTTTACAAAAAAACAATTTTTGAAGGTGGAAGAGAAAACGAGATGGATTTTTTGCTCAACCGCGGTACTTACGCTTACGTCACGCATGACCTTTTCAACACCTTAATGTGTGGCGCATCGCAGAGCTAGTGCAAGATGAGCATTTGTGGTTAAAAAGCATATCAATTTTTTTTTTTTTAGAAAATGTCAGATCATTTTGCTAGATAAGATCCTGATTCCTCGGCTGGGATTGTGTAGAGCCCTTTGAAGCTGCACTGAAACTGCAATTTGGACCTTCAACCCATTGAAACCTGTTGAAGTCCACTACATGGAAAAAAAATCCTGGAATGTTTTCCTCAAAAACCATAATTTCTTTTCGACTGAAGAAAGAAAGACATAAAATCTTGGATGACATGGGGGTGAGTAAATTATCAGAAAATTTTAATTCTGAAGTGAAATAATCCTTTAAATAAATGTAATCTTACTGCACTACTATTTATCTATGTCTGATTTAAAGTGGATAATCCACAGCTAGCTTTGCATCTGGTGGTTCTAAGCCTCCATGCCGAGCATTAAAATCATTTTATGCTCAGCTAGTCGTGGTTTATCCTTTACTGAGACCATGGTCTGTCTGAATGCTTGATTCTGTTTGGCTGGAAGGATGTGCATTAAAACGGGGTTGTTTAATGCAGGGGTTTTCAAATCTGTCCTGGAGGACCCCCAGCCCTGAACATTTTGTATGTCTCCTTCATCTAACACGCCTGATTCAACTTATGAGCTCATTAGTAGAGACTGTAAGACCTGAAGAGGGTGTGTCAAACAAGGGAGACATACAAAATGTGCAGGCATGGGGGTCCTCCAGGACAGGATTGAAAACCCCTTGTTTAATGCACAGGTAGTTCCAGTCAGTTTAATCACCGCTCTATATTAATGCACTGCTTTCAATGAAGCACAAATAACCATTAGATCAATTAAATGTAAATCTGACTTAAATAGTTGTTTCAACAAAAGCAGTTTTAGAAACACGAATTTCCTAATATACCTGAACGTCTGATATGTTAATATTCAAAGAAGAATTCCTAGCATTCCTAATCCATAAATAATTTAAGCAGCACTCTGGGCCGTTCCTCTGCAAATGGGCTTTAGCATGGCATCTTCAGCAATGCTAACTGAAAACTACAGAACAGAGAAGTAGCAATTCTCTAAATCAACCCACAGAGCAGCAGAACCTTGCAAAATTTTCTCTGACACTTCAAAAGACCACAGTAGCATTACTCACCGGCAGTGAAGTCCTTGTTAAGGTCAATGAAAGCATTGGAATGAGGGATGCGCATTTTGACATCAGATCCGAGGGCCTTCTCATATTTTTGTTCTCTGATAAACAATAAAACAGCATGTTTTGTACACTGTACATTTATATACACCAATTTGCACATTTGAGAAAGAATCTTACCTGTTCCTGAGATAGCAAACCTCTGATGAACCACCAGCAGATCCAAAAATGTCTGGAATCATGTCCCCATTAAAGCTGTATGTGGAAAATAGAAAGTGGCATCAGACCTCTGCAAAAGCAGCAGCTTTACAAGTGAAGCTTGTATTTGTACACTGAGAGGATGAGGACTACAAAGCTTGAAAGGTACAATGACTCTGTTTAAAGTGATTACAATACTCATCAGTGATTTACAGTGTAGAAAACAAAGATTATATATAGGGCTGTGTTGAAAATATCAATTTCTCGATTTTAATTGATTCTCATTTTGATGAACTGATATGGATTCCTAAATCCTAAGAATCAATATTTTAGTCTATGCTGTTGATGCATGAACAAAACTTAACATTATTTGTAGTGCACCTCTCGTTCAATAAATCGCAATAAGCTTTGTGCTTTGTTTCTTTTGCTATGAAACAAAGTCTCAGCTTTCAAATTCTGCCAATTTTATTACAAATTTCAAACAGTAAATAGCATTTTGGCAATTTTAAATGTGGCATGACAGGTTGCAGTAGAACTGATAATTTCTTCAGCTTTACTAGCACCTAAACATGAATGAACATCAGAAAGTATTTTGAAAGATACAGTACAACATACTGAAATGTAATCGCTCAATCAGTGTTTCAACCGTGAAAAGAAGTTAATAACACAGCTTGTAAACCATGTCACGTAATGCTACATCAAAAAAAAGCTATTCAATGACCATAACTCAAAAGGTAGCTAGAACAATTAACACTAGAGAGGAGCATTTTTGCTAAATATATGCACTATATTGCATATTCATTTTTTTTTTTTAAATGTTCTTCAATATTTAATGTTTGAATAAATCCCTCATGAAAACAAGTTTTATGACAGCCACAGTTTAAATGTTTAGGCTATATTTCAAAAAACAAATTGGAGTAGAAACATAATTATGTCATTTACTTGAGAAAAGAAAATCGCATGTACTGTACCTCATATGAATCAAAAAGAATTGATGTTGTATGAATATATATATGGAATCACTTACTCCATGACGAGGGGCTGATCATCAAAAGTCCTGTTAAGCTCCACCCTTTCACTCTGGTCTGTAAGAGAACAGATAATATTTACAAAAATTGTGCAAATCACTGCTGTAGTATAGTTCTAAGACCATCGATTTAGGTAAAAATATTTAATAAATAGTAATAATAAGAATAATAAAAGCACTTTCACAAAGCATTTATTCTTTATGTATTGAATTCAGACTTTACCCAAAGTTTGGTTATGTCCCCAGAAGATGAAGGCAATTGTCTGTGAGGGGCCCTTTGAGTGGCCAGTGAGAAGCACATCCATCTGAGAGTCTCCATCGTAATCACCCGGGACCACACTGGTTATGCTGAAGTCACTGAGAGAGCCAGACAAACACATGAACACACCACACTCCTGGTCTATATCATACGCCTAGTAGGATATAGTGAGAATATAGATCTCACATTTGAGATCACATACTTTTATTCACATTTTGATAGCTTATAATGTAAATCTATTAGATTTTCATAACAGCAGACTATGTACATAAAATGCATATAAATATCAATTGTCACTGTATATCTCCCAATAGTATCATGTAAGATGACATTTAAATGGTTAGTTTTATGATCAAAGCTCTGTAGTTTTAACTGTGGGCAGCAAAATACAAAATGCAATGCATTCCTCAAAAGCATGTTATATCATATTTGATACATACATTATTAACATTATTTTTCTAAAAAATACATACGGATAATCAAGTAAACTTGAGTTGTTTTAGTCCAGTAAATATTAACTTGAAACATTAATGACAATATAAAAGTTATTGTTTCATTTGCTAAAAGTAATCAGTAAATATTTTACAGCAAAAGACACCTGTACCACAAGCTAAAGGTGGACATTTTTATTATTATTGTTTATTAGTATGAACTATAAGTTAGAGAGCAGAAGGCATATCGAAGATTGTGTACAACAGGATTTGAGCAACGTTTTGATCATGTTGATCATTTAGATGCCTTAAAAATATATGTATCAATGTAATATAGCAGGCTTTATAGAGTTAGTGTGTGCCAGTGTATATTCTCACCTAGGGAAAACCTCTTTAGTCAGATGGACTTTTGGTTTGAAATAAGGAGCTTTTAGATCAGCCAAGAAAATCAACAGCTCAGATCCTGAAAGAAATAATATTCCCATGAAATCAGGATGTTTAACACCAATAGCACAAATAATTAAAAATACATTAAAGTTAAGTACACAGGGAGTATCCAGCCACACCCCCTATCACATTATATGACAGTAGTGTGTTATACACAAAACATATTATCAAAGCTCACACATAATATGCAATAAGCATCACCTTATATAAAACATGGGGATGGGGAGGAGGGGTGTGATTTTAAGACCTTATTAATCTACGTACGTTTCCTGATGATGAAAATGTCAGTCTGTTTATCAGAGTTGAAGTCACCGAAAGCCGCTACTGTACCATGATTCTCCGAGGCAAATAAATCCCTAGTAACGTCCTGCAATGCAAACGTGACATGTTGTCCGATAAAACTTAATGATAACGTCAAAACACAAGCCCATGACAGCAACATTTTGCTGTTAGCTTCGAACATCACAAACTGGAACACGGCACGTCGTTCTACGGCAGCCCGCGGAGTACATATATGCTTTGCGACAGTGTGGGTGCCTTAACGGCAGTGTTAGTGATGTTTTTATTTTGCTGTCATCATGGCAAGCTTAGCGGATGTCGGCTGGAAGCTGCTGGAGTTCAAAGCCAGATCTAAGCGATCAGGTTTGGCTTTTTGAGATGCATGGCATTGGGCACGCTTAAACAGTGCGCATTTGTACTCTCGCTGCATTTTGATCCATTGTCCGTGTTTCAGAAGTTCATTAACACGAGTTGTGTGTGTGTGTGGTAGAGAGAAGAGCCCAAAGGTCAGGCGACAAGTGTATGCTGATCAAAGGCTATATTTAGAGCCTAACTGCACACTGAGCTTCAGGCTTTGAATTTTTCAGGAGTAGTACTTTAAAATACTTCAGTCCCTGAATGTCTAAGGTTTTGAAAGGCTTTTTGACCCTCTTAATTCAATGCTTGTTAGCATCTGCTTCAGCCTGACATTAAAACTCAAGTAGCCCTTGACAGTTTTCAGGAACCACTTGTGGTTATGTAAGATAGATAAATAAATAAATTTACACATTGTTTCTTTTTGCTATTTTTCTTTGTTTCTTGAAGGGATAGCACAGAAAAAAGAAAATTGCTCACCATAATGTTATTCTAAACCTGTATGAGAAAAGATCCAATGAATGTAACCAGTGACTTTTGTGTGACCTATTCCTTTAACATAGTCATGTTCATTTTTTGTACAACTTTACAGAAATTCATGATCTTAATGATTATAATATCTTAATATCTGCATTCCTTATAGTCAAATTAAGGAGATTGGAGTTGGGTGAAAATATAGTTTACATTTTGCAATGATTTAAAGATTCAAACAGTTAAGATTTGCTATATAGTATATAGAGCTGTGTGATAATTTACTTTACATTTTGAGGTGATATAAACAATCAAGCAATTGGATACTGATCACAAATTGTTAGTCATTATCTTAGAAGTTGGCTTGGGATTGTAGTTTATTTAGTGTCATCAACAATTCTGCACATTTTAATTATCATCTCATCCTCTCACATCAGTCATACCAAATCATCTCACTTTCAGTTGTGTATAATGTGGTTGCATGTCCATTCAGTAACCATGCCTGAAGTTTGGAAAATCTCTCTGTGTGATTCCATGTAATTTGTCTTTTCTCTCTAACCCTCTGAATTATACTAATGTTGTAGTTTAACTAATAGAGGACTGGCATAGAGTTCACCTAATGAAAAATGGCCAACACTGCCAATGATGTTCCGAATGTCCATCGCAAACTCCAAAAATTTGGTAAGTTTGGGTTAAGCGATTGATCCATGGAAAAGATGCACATTATTTTTAAAATGAGGACTTTCCATTTAAGTTTATATAGTGTGAAGTATCTAGATAGAATTACTGTCTAATTTTGCCATGAAATGAAATGAAAGCTAATATATTCCCATAACAGTACTGGTTCAGAAATTAAACTCTTTGTTCCCTAATTGAAAATAGGTGCTTAATTTGTTTTTCTTTTTTATCGCAGAAAATAATAATTCTATATCTAATGTTTCATCCAGTTTAAAAGGGTTAGGCATAAATAAACTTTGGTTATATCATGGGGGATATTTTGTGATTTAACAAATCAGCAATGCAGTCCAGTACCTCTCATCTTTCTGTCAATGTCTGATCACATCTGTTAACAGAGGGTCCGTATGCATCTTGAGGCAAGTTACATTTATATCAATGTGGTGAAACCAAAATGAGGAGTATCTTTCATTTGCCTATTGGATGTGCACTGCTTAGCTGGAGTTATCTTAAAAAGAGATGGCTTTGTCCCTTCTACTTAAAAGCTGATGGGAATTATGCTAATTTGCTAGGAAATGTGAATTTTCAGTACCTGAGGTATTGACCCTGGGTCGATTCTATTAAAATGTAAATTGCTCCAAAGTTAAATGTGTCTGAAATAGTACTCAAATTGATGGGGTTCCCCCTGAATTTCACTCTTCACAGAAAAAAACTGAATTTACTGGTGTCAGGTTCCATTATTCACCGAGTTTGTGCCAGTGCCTTCAATTTTGCAATCAAGCTGTGTGTGTTTGCAGTGACGTTCGATTTGATATATGCATCTGGAGAACAATAGCTTCAGTCTTTTGCATTTTGCTTTGATTGTTTTTCTGGCATGCTTTGCTGCCTCTGCACCCCGGTAAATCTACATTTCACTGCTCTTAGCATTGTAAATGGAACAGAAAACCATTTAGGTTACAGAGACACATTTAGATTTTGGTGAGTCAGCTCAACCTTAGCATACTAAATAGCCCAAAGTGGGCCTGTGGTGGGTCAGTAGTCTATAGTAGCACCATCAACAAGCCATGCTGACTGTAAAGTATGCTCATCACTTCCATCCAGGGATACTCGAATTGCGTCTAGAGATGAGATAAGCATCACTATATTTTAGTTCAATCCAGATTTAAGTGTTGCTTAACATCAGTGTCTGCTTTCTGTGATCAGGCTCCATCTATGAACCCCTTAAGCTATCCATACTGCACCGGGATGATGAGCCCCTTTGGGAGAAACTTGACCGCTTCTATAGAGCAGGTGAGAATGCATGCCCTGTATGTAATTTGTTTTTTCATATAGGCTTAAGAATAGAAGCCAAACTGAAGATTTTATGGTATGGAGGGCTCAGGATTGTAGGAGAACACTCTATTATGGTCTTTAATGATGCATTTAACCTCATTCTGTTGTGTCATGGCTTCATCTAGCTGTACTTTTCTTTTTATTTTAATTAAAAGTACGCATTTATAAAGCAACTCATTTAAGGTGTTAAGCTGCACAAATTGCAAAGTTACTGTGGATTTTCCCTAATATAGTTGATCTGTGTATTAAGTGCACCGATGTTTACTCATATTTATAATATGAAAATAATTTAATTATGGCAAGATGTTTCCTAATTTAATTAGAGGATTCAAAAAGTCTCCAAACCATTACATTTAATTATAATACCCACCAAATGACTTGAGTCCAAGCACTAAAAAGATTCATTTGGAGCTAGTCTGGTTTCTCATTGCTGTGCTCCTCTGTGCATTTTGCTCTTAATCAATACTCATCTCTTTTCCTGCCCACCCTCTATCTCTCTCTCTTCTCACCTAATCTTGCTTTCCATTTTAGTTTTCACCATGATTATAAATACTGCTTCTTAAGATGAAGGGCATATGTCATATTAAAAGAGTTTTCTTCATTGATTTGTCTATTTCTTTGGTTTCTTTCAGATAAAGAAAACATTGTCTCTTGTTAATGCTTTTTGAGGTCATTTAGATTAGTTTGAGTGTATGTCTTATTTGCAGGGTTTCTGTGTGTCTTAAAAAGGTCCTAAAAAGTCTTAATTCGCTATTGCACAAACTAAAGGGTTAGTTCACCCAAAAATGAAAATTCTGTCATTAATAACTCGCCCTCATGTCGTTCCACTCTCGTAAAATCTTCGTTCATCTTCGGAACACAAATTAAAATATTTTTGATGAAATCTGATGGCTCAGTGAGGCCTCTATTGCCAGCAAAACAATTAACACTTTCAGATGCCCAGAAAGGCACTAAAAACATATTTAAAACAGTTCATGTGACTACAGTGGTTCAACCTTACTGTTATGAAGCGACGAGAATACTTTTTGTGCGGCAAAAAACAACTTTTCATCTAGTGATGGCCGATTTCAAAACACTACTTCGAAGCTTTGCGAATCTTTTGTTTCGAATCAGTGGTTTGGAGCGCCAAAGTCACATGATTTCAGTAAACGAGGCTTCGTTACGTCAGTGTTTCGAAATTTCAGTAGTTTACGTAACTTTGGCAGTTTGATAGGCAATCCGAGCCGCTGATTCAAAACAAAAGATTCGTAAGGCTTCGAAGCTTCATGAAGCAGTGTTTTGAAATCGGCCATCACTAGATATTGTTGAAAAGTCGTTATTTAGGTTTTTTTGGTGCACAAAAAGTATTCTCGTAGCTTTATAATATTAAGGTTGAACCACTGTAGTCACATGAACTGGTTTAAATATGTCTTTAGTAGCTTTCTGGGAATCTGAAAGTGTTCATTATCTTGCTGGCAATGCAGGCCTCACTGAGCCATTGGATTTGATCAAAAATATCTTAATTTGTGTTCTGAAGATGAACAAAGGTGTTACGGGTATAGAACGAAATGAGGTTGAGTAATAAAGGACATAATTTTCATTTTTGGGTTACCTAACCCTTTAAGGCCTCATAATGACTGGTCATTCCCGCAGGTGAAAGCGTTATTGTTAGTGGCAGGCAGACCAAAATTTTTACTGTTATGCATGATTCAATTGTTTAATATGTCATTTTGTTTCTCAAGGAAATGCGTCTTGTTTTAAAGATATTTTTGCTGGACAACAAGACTAAAAGCATATGAGCTCTCCAGATTTGTGCCCCATTTACTTTTACGTTTATATTCATGCCAAATAATGCCAGCAACCACAAGAAGTTTTGCTCTACGTACCAACGTTTTGAGGAATTTGGACAATGAAGGACCTAAACATCAAAGATTGAACTTATGTTTCAATACACAGAATTCAGCTGCTTGGTTTGAAATATTGTAGTGTATTTGAACATTTTAAGAATACCTTTTATGCCTTCGTGTAGCACACCTGATTCAACTCCTCAGCTCATTAGTCGAGTGCTCGATGAACTTGTTTCATCCTCTTCATAAACGACGGAAAAGCCTTGCTTCTTGAACACTGCATGTATGAATTCTGTTTTCAATCTCTTTCCTCCATCCAGACTTCAGCATGTTCCTAAAGCTCATTTAAAATCCCCAGACAGACAACACTGAGATGAGAGCACTGCAGGGTGAGAGAGGGAGAAAGTGAGAGAGAACAAAGAGTAAAGAGTGACAGAGAGGATGCTTCTCATTTCAATGATCCTTTTGAGTCATGGTTAAAGCAGACAAACGTACAGCGTTAGCGCTGGGTAATCCCGTTTTGAAAGTGAATCCCCATGTCATTCTCTATAAGACGAATCCTACAGTGATAAATGTGGCAGGTTTCGTAATGCAGATAGTAATAGTTTTGGAAGAGCTGAAATGCATCTCAGCTTACAATGATTGTCGTATGTACCGTATATGAATGCAACACATGCAACATGCATGGAATGTTATTCAGAATCTTATTTCCATTTTTATCTCTGGTCTCTTATTTTCCGTCTTTCTCACTCTTTTTCTGGGTTTTCCTATTTATGTGGTAATGACATCATGCTTCAATGCTTCTCATTTCCTCTTCTTCGCCTCTCTGGCCTGTTTGTTGTGAATGCAGTTCTGCTATCTTTCCTCTGCCTCCACAAGATTAAGGTTGAAGAAAACAAGCTTTAACTTTTAATGGGCAAAAGAGTCTCTTTCTCTTCCTTTCTTTGTCTTCTCCCTCTGTCTCTCTCTGTCTTTGTGAATCAGTCTCCACCCATTTTCTCGGTCTTCTTCCACTCTCTGTGATGGACCCCCTCCCTTTCTTCTTAGTGCATAAAAATGGCTTCCTTGTGGAAACAGACTGTTTGTGTGCAGTGTTAGGGGTTGATTTAGTGGTGCATTATGCTGATAGATGATAAGAGAGAGATGCAGTCTTCAAAGCATTTGCATCTAGAGTGCTATGATGCATTCCATCCCTCACGCAAAAGATACAAATTGTGAATAAAATGTCATTTGGCTTTTTCCCCTTCTCAAAAGAAGTCACTCAATGCACAGGTGATACCTCCATGTGCCACGGCAACTGTGAAATAAGACTGCAAATGAGATTTTCTTGATTTTGTAATTTAAGGTTTTACAGGAGCAAATGGGCAGTAGTTTCTCCAGATAATTTGATCTCTGACCCTTTCCTTCCTGAAACTTTATGGAAGACTCTAACCGCATTCTTCCATTCAGTCCTGCCGGCATCAACCGCACTTACAGTACAAGACCTAATCAGATAAAGACGCATTTATCGCCTTGCCTGGAATGCCGGAATTTTTTCCGATGCGAGTCAGAGTAATCCTGGATTCAGTCTCTCTGAAGAGTATATTAATATTCTGACTAATTCCCCCCAGTGTCTCCTTATCCCCCAGCCCTGCTGGCACTGTCTTTTTGAATTGACCCAAACACTACATAACAAATGATGGCTCGGAATGAATGTCCCCTTCATTTGTGCTGCCGTAATGTGCTGATGAAAAATGAAGTGCCCTATTCAGCCTGATTATACATTAGTAAAGAGAAATCACAGTGGAGAGAGAGAGAGAGAGCAAGTTTAACAGTTGGGCACAGTGATAGATAAAGCTGTGTTGCTTTTTTGTGCTATTTTTTTTTTTCCTCATAACATTTATGAGTAAAATGCAATAATATTTAATTAGCTTGATTAATTATACATGCAGTGGTATTTTATGTCAGAAAACAGGAATAACAGGTGTGAAAAGGTGTTCATCAAAGATGCGTAAACAGGCTTGGAAGGTATTTGTGGTGGCACCTGCTGTTGATAGTAACACCATAAGACTATGGGCCCTGTCATACACCCTGCGCAATGCGGCGCCAGGCGCGACGCAAGTGTTTTTTGCTAGTTTAAGCCAGACGCAGTTATTATTTTCATGTCCTGCGTCCACATTGTTTAAATAGCAAATGCATTTGCGCCCATTTGTGCGCCCATGGGCGTGCTGGTCTGAAAACGAGGTGTGTTCAGGCGCATTGTTGGCGCACTGCTATTTTGAGGCGACTGATATAGACTGCGCCATTGACCAACTGAAACCTGGTCTGAAGTCTGTGGCGCAATATATATATATATTTTTTTTTGTTATTTAAAGGGTGCGTTAGTAATATGCGCCTATAGGTGGGTGCACAACGCACGTACACTCTGCTTATTACACACACAGGGACACGCAGCAGCACACAAACATGCCAAATATAAATACAATGTGAAAGATTACTATTGTGTGTATAAAGATAATGCTTTGGTGGAATCCGGCTTGTTCCGTAGATGGTCTGCTTGCAGAAGCAGATCCGTTTCCTCGCTAGAGAAGCGTTCAGTTTTTCCGCTTGAAAATTCCGGCATGTAAATAGCGAATCCGCCATGGCGCGAGTGTAACTGGCTTATAAAGGGAATGGGAGATGAGACTCTGATTGGTTTATTGCACGTTATGCCCAAAACACACCCATTACTCATTAAGAAAATAGGGACAACCCTTTTAGACCATGCGCCAGGCGCACCGACCATTTTTCCCGTTGTTAAACTAGCAAAAGTGGATTCGGACATGCCCTAAGTGGACACACTTTAGACCATGCGGTTAGATCATTAAAATAGGGCCCTAAATCTCTCTGTTTTTCTCTCTGTCCTTCTCTCATTTCTTCTAGTGAAGAGCACCATTCTGAATTATCAGAGCCCTACCACTGGTCTGTTCCCGGTAAAGACCTGTTCCACCTGTAAGGAGGCTAAAGTCAGAGACTCCCTCTACTGTGCTGCCAGTATCTGGGCACTGGCATTGGCATACAGGTGAGATACTGATTGGTACTGTGTGTGGAATTACCTTTTGGTAAAATGTGGGATCACATTGATCTACACTGATTTTAAATTATGGAATTTGAGATCAGGAATTTGGTAAATGGAAATAAATGTGTTGAAGTGACTGGCTCTTATCCAGTGCTCTCATTTACATGCAATACTCGCCAATCATGAATCAAATATCCATAAATCCATTATTAATATGTGCTGGTTCTTGATGTCATTTTTCTATTCAGAGTGCTATTATATAAAATATATATACATGCATGTACAAGTGTGACATATATGTTGTGCATGAAACATGTAGTGCCATTATTCAGAGCAAAAGACAAAACATTACAGATAAGTGCCTTGTGGTAAGCAACACTTCAACAGCAGTGCAAAGGCCTCATATGCAGTGGCATATATACCATCTGTGGCATCTGAGCAAACAAAGATGAGTTTAACAGCCAAGGACAATAGGCTGAACAAGCCGTTTCACAACATCTTCAAGAATATCTGTTAGTGAGCTATTTTCGTGAGCAAGACAATCTGTATTGTCATAAGGGTTGTATTTTGCACAAAAAAAATTCATACTGGTTTGTTGATTCACCCTTGGTGTGAACAGGCCTCATGGCTATGATTTGGCCTGAATAAGAGGTATTGTGGTGGAACAGGCCTCTCTGACTGAAATGGTAAAAATGAATGTGTCATTATCATAGGGAAAAAATTAAATATGCCGTTTACTTACACTAACGTTCAAAAATTTGTGGTCAGGGTTTTTTTTTTTATTAAAGAAAATCATACTTTTATTCAACACTGAACAAAAGTGACAGTGAAGACATTTGTAATGTTACGAATGATTTCTATTTTAAAAAATGCTTTTTTTTTTGCGATTGTTATCAAAGAATCCTGAAAAATGTATTACAGTTTCCACAAATATATGTTATGCAGCACAACTGCTTTCAACACTGGTAATAATAATATGAAATATTTCTTAAGCAGCAAATCAGCATATTAGAATGATTTCTGAAGGATCGTGTGACACAAAAATCAGCTATGCCATCACAGGAATAAATTATATTTTATAATATATGAAAATATAAAACAGTTATTTTAAATTGTAATGTATCACAATATTACTGATTTACTGTGTTTTTCATCAAATTAATGCAGCCTTTGTCAGTATAAGAGACTTCTTTCAAAAACATGAATACATCTTTTAAGTGTGTACGCCTTACATTTGATAAATTTGTATCAGTGGCAGATTTAATCACATTGAAGTAAGGCCAAGTTGGCCCATTGATCCAGATACATTTGTTCCAGTACTCAGATTAGTGGACTACTGCTTCTACACTGCAGTTTTCAAAGCCAAGTTAAGACAGAATTAGATTGAACTTAATGTCCAGGGATGTACTGGATACTGGATAGCTTAAAGGTTATAGGTTCAAACTCTGCAAGGGGGAATTCATGAACCATCACCTTTATACCCTTGAACAAGATATTGGAGCTAAACCGTAGGTTCCTCTTGGGGGATTGTCCAAAGTTACTTTGAATCCAAGACACTCTGACCAAACACCACCCTGCTCATTCTTTAACTGGGCTGTTGTGGAACATTTTTTGCACTTTTTGCATTTAGCTACAGTGATTTGCATTTGTGTTCTGAATCATTTTCCTTCTTAAAAATGAACTGCAAGTATTCAAGGAATACTTGCAGTATTTCCTTGTTATGTCTTTCCTTCTTTCATTTAAAGGCATATTTCCCCCCAAAATAAGATTAAGATCTGTCATCATTTATTCAGCCTCATGTCATTCCAAACCTCTGACTTTTTTTCTTTTGAACAAGAAATACAATACTTTGAAGAAAGCATCTTGTGACAGGGACAAAAAAGCTTCATAAAAACACAATAAAAGTCCTTTTTGTTCATGTGGCAGTTTTTGATGCATGACCTTTTCCAGACAGTGTCTGATTGGTTTTGTATTGTTTTCCCTATGTAATAATTGAACCATCACTAGCCGGGACAACCAAACGCTTGGTTATTTTTTTTGTAGGCTTAATTTGGGCATTTAATCTATCTTTGACAGCCATGGTTGTTTGCCATTCATAATAATTAACAATTGAATTGAGAATGCCTATTAAATTCCAGCTCAATTCCTGAATTGGTAGCAAACATGCAGAATTGCATTTCTATGCAAAGTAATTTTCTGTAATTTGTTGTTTGAATTAAGTCTTGACTAAGTTTTAGGAGAAAAAAAAAACTTGAAATATAAACATTTTTAGACCCTTTATATTTTATGTGTCCACTTATTTATATATTTTTTATATATATTTCCACTGGCTTTCATTGTAAATTTCTAAGGTTCTGTTTACACCTGCTATTAGGAAGCATTTTCGTCAGTCCGAAGTGGACGATGCTAAATACAGGTGTAAACAGGGTCTAAAACATTTTGAGCTTGTCCACTTTCGACCACTTTCAGAAGTAGTCGAAAACTCATTCGACCGGACAACCGAATTGCTTTTGTAGTGTAGACGCTCATGTAGTTGAATGCGCTCATGTGGCCACCTACTTTCCGCCTACTGACCTAATGCGTAAACATTATGGTAAGCACGCTAGCCAGACCGGATTTAAACTTTATTGGCTAAAGACCTAAGTTTGGTTTGAAAACAAAAATCGTACCATGCATCCATGTTCTTTAAGCATTCCTGATTTCTAACATGCACTCACCGCGTTCAGTGTGGTCTTGGGGCTGTCAGAGCAGAAACTAAAGCTGCTGCTCTCCGTGTGTTTTTCCGTTGTCTCCGTGTGCGTTCATATGCAAATTGAGTGAGCTTTTTTCGTCCATTAGATCGAATTATCTAAAAGAGCCCATACATTTACCTGCCCATACACTAGGGCTGGGACAATATATAGATTCTGATATTTTCCAAATACATCGCAAATCGATTCTGAGCTTAGTTTTTAACAGCAGAGATTCGAGAGAGAATCGAGAAAATATCAGAATCAATCCAGAATCATGTCTCGATTCGCGATGCATTGATGTATTGTCCTTGCCCTACCATACACCCTCCCCTCAAATGTGGACAAAAAAGATGGTTTAAAACAGCAGGTGTAAACGGGATGTGTCTCCCTCGTCGTCTTGTGTACCAGGTGTAAACGGGGCCTAATATTCTGTAACAAGTGAATTAGTTACAGATATTTTAAACGTATAGGATACCAAGCACAAACACACACACCTACCTTCTTTATAAAGCAGGTCAACAGCACTCTCAGGGCCTGGGTCAAGGTTACAGTATTTATAGGAGGGCACCCAAAAAAAGAGACTTTACGTTGAACTCAAGACAAAATGTTTCTTTTCTGTCTCACTCCTCCTGGTGAGGGTTGTTCCTCTAGAGGACGAATGCGAGGATAAAAATAGAGAGCAGGCGTATATCAGAGACAGACGTAGTCATCAGTCTTCACCTCTGCATATTAGCATTGTCAGAGGAGTTTAATTAAGATGATTCCAATCTGACAGCAAGGCCTGAACCCATTAATTACACTCTATTTGTCTCTGTAGTAGTGCATGTGGGTGGTGTGCATGTGTGTGCTCTACATGAGTGTTCTTAGTATGTGTTGAAGGTTTGTCTCATTTGCATGTTTGCCTTTTTTATTACTGTGAACACTTTACCTTGCTGTAGTACGCGGTGATGACATTCTGCAGACTCTCAGTATTACTATAAAACATGTTTAACATAATAAGGTGCTTTATAGGAACTCATGCAGAATGTTTATTGCGCAGGCGCATCGACGATGACATGGGCCGCACTCATGAACTGGAGCACTCTGCCATCAAGTGCATGAGGGGGATTATGTACTGCTACATGCGGCAGTCTGATAAGGTGGGTCACAGCATCACACCATAGGACAGCCCCTGTATGCATGTCACTCATCAATTCTGCCTTTTTGAAAACTCAGACAGCCTGCTGAAGATCGCTTTATTCACCCCTGGTGAGCAGTTTCAGATGCTAGACAACCTTACAGTTCTTTTTATTTTCATCTCATCATTTTTTGGTACTGTTCTTGTAAGGATATTGCCGTATACCTCATGTAGCAGCCTGCAGGGTGTCGCTAGGCCCCTTTTAGGGGGGCTCCATTTCTACTCAGCCCCCCTAAACATTTTTTTTATTATCTCCGTAATCTATGCACAAATTTGTGATCGCTCAGTCCCCCAACTCATATGAAAATGGCGGCAGGCTTCGGCTCCTCCCCGTCTTGTCTGTGTTATTCAGTGAGTTCTTCAGTCTGTAGCAGCTCAGCACCAGCGTCAGAAGCAGAGATGTGTAAGTTTACTAATAGATTGTTATGATATCTGCATATGTGCAGTTCTTTGTCATAAATGCAGTTTACATAATGTGATGCAGGAGCGATATAACAAGGTTTCCCATCCACTGTAAAGTGCTGCGTTCACCCCTCATTACACTACTATGGAAGATAATTGTGATGTTTTATCTCACAATTCTGACTTTTTTTTTTCTCATCATTGCATGATGTAATTTCACAATTGCAAGAAAAAAGTCGGAATTGTGAGATGTAAACTCAAAATTGCAAGAAAAAAAGTCAGAATTGTGAGATTATATTACGCAGTTCTGAGAAAAAAGTCAGAATTGTGAGATGAAAAGCCGCAATTACCTTTTTTACAATTTTTTTGCAATTACAATTTTTTATTCAGTGGCAGAAACAAGCTTCCATAACATCTGTTGTTTTCGTCCAGTGAAAATGGAACGTGAAGACATACTTTAGAATATGTTATTTTCAATTAAAACGTATTATTGTGGGTGTGGCATTAGATTGACATCATGCACAGGTCACAAATGATCAAAACCTCAATTACACTGTAAACATGATTTGTTGGCCTAACCTTGTTGTCTTAAAATTGAGTTTATTTTAAAGCTGCAGTCCATTACTTTATTTGATTAAAAATTATCCAAAATTTATTTTTGAGCAAGTACATAACCAGCCAGTGTTCAAAACTATCTCCTTACCTTAGCCCAATTCACAACAGTAAGCTTGTTGTAATAATGTTTTATAATAAATCGATACTGGTGGATTTCCACGGGAAATTCGAGCATGCAGCCGTTCGTCTTTGCGTCAATACATCACGTCTGTAAACAGAAAGAAGGAGTCCCAGCATATAGGATGCTGCTGGTAGCGGATCGTTTACAGCCTTTTCTCACAGCAGCTGCAATAATTAAATTTATCATTTTTGATGGCGGATTATAATCCAGAAAGGTCCAAATGACAATCATCAGTGACAACTGGAGATTCAGCCGTGGTCAAAAAGCAAAAGACTTCAGACTGCGGAGTGGCTACACAAATTGAAATCTACAGGTAAAGCTAATACACACTAAATACACATAGTCACACAATGCTGATGTTGTTAACATTAACAATTTGAGAACAAAGTATAACAACAATAATAATTTGCATGGTTTGATGCGATTATGAGCTAAACGATCGTTAGATTTAATCATCATTGCAGCACGATTTATTGTAGGCCTAATGCTTTTTCCCTCAGTTGGTCAGAAAAAAAGTGGCAGACATGTTACTTACTTGTTCAGATGACATTTTCCTGTGAAAATTCCTACTTTGGTCATACTTCAAGACTACAATCTGTGATTCCGAAGTACAGTATCAACACCGGTATAGTGACTGACAGCAAACATTAGATTCATCCGCACTGAGGAGCCGTGCCGATGCACAACGCACATACAGATAATAAATCCGCATATAACTGCAATTGCAAGTTTCAAACAGAGATTGCGACTTAGAGGCAAATCTTACGGACAGCATCAACAGAATCTAAAAATATATATTATCTAAACAACATTTGTGAACCTAGCTGATTTGACAAAAGTTTTGTGAAAAGTTGTGATAGCAAATCATGAAAATATTTTTTTTACAGTGCAGTGACAGGCAGTCTGAATGACAGTGATGGATAAACACCATGTGGAATTATTTCGTTCTACTAAATGATAATGACGCAGCAGCTGATTGTGACATTTATAGCCCTAGAGTAAAGGCATTTGTGGGTTTTGATGTCACTTTGAATTATAGACATGGAAAATTGATAGATTCATGTGAAAAAAGTAATGGTTTAATATGACAGATTAAACATATTTCCAGTCTAGACAATTACTGCAATATAATGTTTGTCTAAATTCTAAATGAATATTAATGAATATGATATGGTTAGCTAAAATGATTTGAAATAAATTAAATATTGACTTGATAGGTAGTGTAGAACCTATTGTATGTAGGCTATTGTTCCTGCCTACCCCAGTATACAAAGAAAATACTAAATATTTTTTAATCATACCCTCATTGGGGTCTGAGCCCCCCTAATATTGATATCCTAGAATTGCCCCTGCTTGCAGGTCAAATGTCCTTGTGAAGAGTTGGCAAATTTTGGTTATATTTCCACTATATCTCAGATTTGCTTTCAAAGGAAATGTACACACATCTCAAGTTCTATTGTTCCCTGAGTCTTGCCAAACTTTGAAGCAACACTGGGCTTTCTTTGCTCTTCTGGGGGTTACATTAAATCTCAAAAAGAGCAGGGACAGGGCTCAACAGTAGGGATATTTTTCTGCTGGCCAGTTGGACCAGGAGTTTAGATTTTTCTTGCCATGCTAATATTTTTAGTGTCTCAACCATTAAAGAATGATTTTATTTAGCAATGTACTTTTATATTTGCTTAAAATAAAGGATTAGTAAAGGATTAGTTAACCCAGAAATGAAAATTGTCATCATTTTATCACCCTCGTGTTGTTCTAGACTTTCATTCATCTTCAAAACACAAATGAACTTATTTTAAATGAAACATTAGATATTTTATTGAAATTTTCATTTAAGGTCCACACAAAAAAATGTATTAAAACATATAGAAAGAGCATGTCAAATATTGTACGTGGAAGCTCAACCGTACTTGCTTCTTATGTGTCAAGCAGGTGCATTTGATTTGCCAAATGTATGTGTGTTGAACAATGTTTATATGTGTATAAAAAAATAAATAAAAACTCTTCATTAAATAAAGCGATCTTATCTCTTCAGCAGACTGAAGTCTTAAACTGCTAGACTAGTCATGGATTATGTTTTCTTAACTTTTTGAAGCGTCAAAGTTTTGGTGGAATGGACTTTCAATGGAGGGACTTCAAGAATATCTTGATTTGATTTTTGAAGATGAACAAAAGTCTTAAGGGTTTGGAATGACAATGGGGTCAGTAATTGATCACAGAATTTTCATTTTTGGATCCCTTTAAGTTTTCCTTAAAAGCTGGCAATCAAACAGCAAACTTTGTCTTGTTGTGTTAATTTCGGCTGTCTAACCCTCAACTCTCACACTGGAACATGGCAGCAGTGTCTGTAACGCACAACAGTAAAGAGTTGGTTTTGACTACAGATGTGTGAACTCACTCCACAAAGTGGATGCCACTTGGGCATTATTTAAAGGATTGTCTGTGGCTTGCATTTGAGTGGCTGCCAGTTGGGCTTTTCTGTGGTTTTAACAGTTGGATGTTGCTGCAATCAGGGTTTTGACAACATTCCCATGGCGAGCTGCCTAGAGTGGCTGTGGTCATTTGCTGAGTTGTTGGACTTCCTGTTTTGGTCCTGCCGGTAATGTTTTTACCACCAGCTGAAAGCTAATGTTAAGTAATGCACAGGGACATTTCTAACCTTTCATAAGTACTGGGGCACAGGCCCCCTATCAAAAAGTGTACCCATATTTTGATACATGATATTATGATATTGTTTTGAATATATGGAAATAAATTGTCTTTATAAATTGCAGTACAGAGCGCATTAAAGAGCGACTTTATCACTGACAATGCAAGACATTTGAGTATTGTTTCATACTGTAGTTAAATATGATCTCATCCAGCGCTAGTGTTGTTTTGTGTCTTTATCCCCTTATGGTGTGAGAAACCACTGCAAACGATTCAGTGCATGAGTGATCTGTCTGAATGAATCAATATTTTTGCAAACCCATTTGACCGATTAGACCAATACTGATAAATTTGTGAAATGCCAGTATTGATTTTAAACAGCTGATTGAAAACTCATAAGACATGACCGCTGAAATATTATCATGGATAATGATTCTCAGGTTGGTATACGGAAATCTTCAGCATCAGACATAGATTTAACAGCAATATTTTACTGGGGCACAGCGGTATTTTACTGTGGGCCCAGTAAAAAAAGGGTTTAGCGACGCCCCTGGTAAATGCATATAGAAACTGGGAGAGAATCGCCATCAAAAAAGTTTAATACAATAACAGTATAGCAATGGCAATGGGGTATACCGTTCAAAAGTTTGTGGTCAATAATATACAGTGTATAAATTTTAAGAAATGAATACTTTTATTCAACATGGATGCATTAAATTGATCAAAATTGAGAGTAAAGTCTTTTATAATGTTACAGAAGATATGCTGTTCTTGTGAACTTTAAATTCATCAAAGAATCCTGAAAAAAATTAATCACGGTTTCCACACAAATATTATTACATTTTTAGATATATTAAAATAGAAAATAGTAGAAGTAGTATTTTATGAGACTTTGTCATAATACAGTAAAGTCACGTGGTGCTTGTTTACCACTCTCTTGAAACATATACTTCAGGTACATTAACCTAACCCAAGTCGTGGCCTAATGTTTAGAGAGTCAGACTTAGACTGGTAACCCAAAGGTTGCGGGTTCGAGTCTCAATTCCGACAGGAAAATGACTGAGGTGCCCTTGAGCAAAGCACCTAACCCCCAAACGCCGAAATGGCTGCCCACTGCTCCAGGTGTGTGTGTTCACTACTGCTATTGTGTGTGCACTAACTAGATGGGCTAAATGCAGCAGACAAATTCTGAGTATGGGTTACCATACTTGGCCTTCACATGTCTTTTTCATTTCCATTTAATCTGCATGTCATTGCAGTTTTTCACCATTAATGAATTGGATTCATTTGAGTCTACATGTGCCGATGCGCTGTTGGTTAACAGTTGGCTGTGAGGCTGTTTTTAACAGTAAGGGTTTTCCCATGCAAAAAGAGCTTATGTTAATGCTGTTTTATAGTTGGCCATTGCTCTAAAGCAACTGTTCTCTCCTGGCGTAGACCTGAGCAATTATGCCTCTCTTGTGCCTTTGAAATTGTTCCATTTCATTTATTCCTGACCCCCAAGACCTGATTTGCAAGAAAGCTTTTCTGTATCTTAATTATAATGCCTCGTTTATGCAGTTAATTACACAGTGCAGTGCTCATTAACATCTGTCTATAGCATTCACAAAGTGCATTGGGTTTTTTAATAAACTCACAATGCTCTGCAGCCGTTCATATAATCGGTTCCCCAGGTATATTCAACAGACGTGTTTACTGTGGCATGCAGCTGATATCACACTGTGAAAAATAAGTCACAAACAGATTTTTTTTAAAAAGCGTGAATGCTCTAATAGTTAAGACGTACATATTTTCTCCTTTCCAGCATTAAACTGCTCTTGCTGTCTCTCACAAAGCAGCCTGTGCTTCCAGTTTTGATGAATTTAATAAAGGTCAATCCAAAGTCACACATAATAAATCACTTTGATAGTCTCTGTTTTGCCAAGTAGTGTGTCATAGAATAATAGATGTTCCTGTAGCAACTGAAGGTTACTCACTACCCTGTTGTGCTTTCAGTTTTTATTGGTTTAATTTTACAGGCAGTGATGACTAACAGATGTTTCAAATGTCATCCCTCGTCTCACAGGTGTCTTTATCGCTCTTTTTGCCTCCATGAATGTTTGCTTTCGTGGATTTGGATCCAGAAGCGAGTGTTTTCTGTTTGGCTGAAACTTACAGCTGTGTTTGGCCTGTTATACAGCTGTGTAACTTGTGTGAAAAAGAAATCATTGTGTATCTGGGACAGAAGAATGCCTCTCATGACCTGACAAGAGAGGAGAATGGAGAAAGAAAAATTGGGCCACTTATTTATATCACTTAAAATATGCTTTGGGGGCCCGTGTGTGATGCGGTCAGTGGGAAAGGTCGGCCCAGTTTTCTGCTGTATTGACGGGTGAAATGTCCCTTCCGTAACTGTAGGATTATAATGTGTGAATGACTGATAGAGAAAGGCTAGAGATGGCTTTATTCATGAGGTTCATCTCAAGAATCGGTGGTTTATATTGTTTTTGGTTCACTGGCTTCTGAGCAATGTGTATTCAATTTTTTTTGCATCTGAGTTAAGGACAAGTCAAGGGATGTTGTTTGCTATATTGTACACGCTGACATTTTGAGTTAGAACAGAGAATCCCACTGTGTCTCTTGGATTTTAGAAGAGATGATATTCGACTAATGCATGTGTAGAAGATTTGAGAAAATCCTTGGGGCTGTGTGGGGATTTATGGGATGCAGTCAGTGTGTGAAAATATGTTGACATGATGGTCCAGTGTCACATCTAACGGTCAACTTCTATAGGTTATTTAATGTGTATGTTTTTGTACATTTATTTGCTACTACTGAATTATATATTACATATGAAATGCAATACAAATAAGTATGGGTCATTTTTTTTGTCCAAAAGCCTTAATAATAATAATAATAATAATAATAATAACAACAATAATAATAATAATAATAAACAAAGATATGACATCCAAAGTATGTAAGGTAGTACAACTAGATCTATTTTATTAAATCCAAAAGGTTTTAATTACATTTTGCTACATGTAAAGGTATTTTAAAGATTTTGAAGTGTCAAAAGGTCATTCGGTTTAATCGTCCAAAGGCCAATACAGCTATTTCATTTGTGATAAAAAATATCTTAAAATGTAATAAATGTATATATTTTTTCTTCTGGCATGATTTTATAACATCATATATCAACAAATGATATTAAAATTATGTGTAGAAGTCGTTGCTATGGGAAAGATTGTCTGAAAAAAATGAATTTCATTGATGTCATTCGGAGTAACCAATATAAAGGGACCATTTTGGATCAAGTTATGCGGTCAATATCATGTGACAGGATATGACATCATTCAGACACCTGCAAAGGACCATATGGTCATAAAGCAAAGTAACTTACTCTCTTTTAACTATTTGAAAAATTTATGTTTTCACTTGCTCATACGCATGTCCCGAAACATCAGGTCATTCGGTACAACCGCTGTAAAACATGGAAAATATTTTTAAAAAACTTGTACTAAATATAACATTTTTGATTGTCCTTTAGTTATTTTAAAAAATAGAGCATATTTGAAAAAAAACCCCACAAAAGATCTCTCACCACACATCATGTTCTCACAGTGAAAAATACATCGCGGAGCAAAGAGGACACTGACGACGCGTCGGCAGACAAGACAGAGCAGGTTACTTTTGATATTAAACAAAGTCTCAAATTTCAAATATTGTAATTTTTAAAGAAATTTTAACAACAAATACCATTTTGTGGCTCTTTAATGTGTCGTGACAGATTGCTGTAGCGCCTCACTTCAAGCGGCTCGTGAACAGATCAGTTCCTATTAGTTAATTTATTGCATCAAATAAACATGAAAGAACATCAGAAAGAATGTTGTTTCAACTGTGGAAAGACGTCAGTACACACCATTTTTTCAGGTTCAAGTCCATCGACGTAATCCACTAACTCCCCTGACTGCTTTGTTGGACAAAATGGCGGATTCGGCGTTATGATTGGTTAGATCGCCTGTCAATCAAACTCCCTGCGAAGGGTCAATTATCAAATCATTTCAAACTAGAGTAGTATATGCATATATATCAATTAATATATCAATATTATATAATATTTTTTTTTTTTTTTTTAACTCATCTCTGTAGAAATAATCAATCTAATAATTTATAATCTGGAAATCCACCATGCTTTCTGCTTTTTATTTATTTTGCAGCCTATGCACATTAAATAATCATGCTTATATATATTTTGCGACCTCATTCTTGACATCTTGGGGAAAAAACCCCTGCGGCAGTCGTGTCTGCTAGGTAGCGGATTGGTTTTCCGTGGTGAGTCAGAGCAGAAATATATCCTTTGTATAATCTTCTTATTTATTTGAATCTATGACTTGCATCTGTTCAGTGTACCATTTATTTATCAACTTCATCTCTTTCTGTTTGATCACCTTTAATTTCATCTGGTATGTTATGTCTTCATGTCAATAACAGTCTGGTATTTATTAAGCAAATGTTAGAGCAAATAAATATCAATATCTGCAGCATGTGCCAAAGTGTCACGTTTGGCCATGCTTCTTTCACTAGAAAGGTATTCAATGAATTTAAAATGTCTTTTTCCATCATAAGAAATGCGAATATACTATTTTTAAATATATATTTTGTGTATGTATGCCAGGATGTCCTTCACTGCATGCAGTCATGAACTACAGTTCGTCTTCTGCCTGATCAGAGAATAATCCAATGACCTTACCTAGATGATTTATTATAGAGTGAATGCAGAAAAACATGTTTATTTGTCCTTTAAACATACATTTGATTTTTTTTGTTTTGACTGTTATACTAAATAGAAAAGCCAGTACATAAAAATGTTTCATCAATTGGCACGTTTATCATTGCAAAATAATAACAACAATAATAATAATAATGATAATTTTTATTGCAATGTCCTTTATCGCTTCTATCCAATATTATGTTACTTCCTCCACTTTTTGGGATACACAGTAATCTTTATTATGCTGTCATGCATTTTCCCTACACCCTTCAAAACCAATATGACTTCTTTCACAACAGTTCCTTCTGAATTTCACTACCCGACATTTATCACTTTACTAGCACAAGTTCCCAAATTCTCGTTACTACATCTCTCTGAAATCCACTTGTGTGCAAAAATATTGCCAGCAATACAGCGTTTTAAAATGTGTTTTTGCTGTTAAAGTATCATTGATGGCAGAGAGTAGATTGTGTTCAGCAAAGTTCTATAAAAAAAAAAGCTGGAGAAATAGATGTAGAAACTCATCCTGAATGAGAGGAACTGTGCTCCAGCTGCTTCTTAGCATCTATTTCAAGCCAAGCAGACATCTGGGAGCACTACATCTTTCTTGTGGAGAATGCATTCAAAGTTCATCCCAAATACCCACACCCTCTTAATTGTAATTTGCTGTTTAAAATCTTATGTGGATTTACCAATATAATACAATATTACAGCACAGGGCTTTAGATGTAATAAAAGTGTTCAGAGGCACAATTGTACCTTGACCTCAAGAAATATCAATACACTCTTTTACTTAAGTAAGCATTTGATAAATTATGAAACAGCCAATACCTTGGTCATATCTTGCATCTTTCATGGACTTACTCTCCCCCTTTTCCCTTTATCTCTCCCTCTAAAATTCTCACAGGTGGAGAAATTTAAGCAAGACCCGAGTCCATCCACGTGCCTGCACTCAATATTTAATGTGCACACTGGAGATGAGGTTTACCAGTATGAAGAGTACAGCCATCTACAGGTGATTTTCATCCTGTATACACACACACTATTCATATAAATTTCTGTAAACTGTTGCTTGCTATAAACATGATATTTTCACTCCCAATCTAAAACATAATTATATAAGTATCATATCTAACACTATTATTGAGAGTTTTGGAATGAGCTCTTGTGTCCTGCTCTTTCAGTATTTTATGATATCTTATGGATTATGTTGTGTCATTGTTTATCGCTGCTTGTTTACTGCATTTATGCTGGTGTAATAACTGCTGACTGCACCAGTGGTCAACAGCCCATAAACTTAATTCAGCCTTTTTGATTGAACTATTAAAATTCAATTTTGTCAGGACAAGTAATAAAAATGTCCATTTTCAGAAGAAAAAGTTTCTCCTTGTGCTCACCATTACCCTTTAAATTCATTTAAAAAGTTATATTATTATAAAACTGCTGTAACTATATAACTATAACCATTCTTGTATAATTATTTCCTTTTCGTTTCAAACAGATTGATGCAGTGTCTCTATTTCTATTGTACCTGGTTGAAATGATTTGTTCTGGCCTTCAAATAATCTACAATACAGATGAGGTATGACTTGACTGCATGAACAACACTTAAAAAATTACCAATACCACTTCAATTCATGTCAGTGCAATTTGATTCAGTTCCATTTATTTGCATAGCACTCTTCACAATACATATTGTTACAAAGCAGCTTTACAAATAAACATGCCTTAAAGGGGCTCTATGTAATAATGACAAAATAGGTACTCCAGTCCAAATTCAAAATATTGTTTGCCCCGCCCCCTCGTTCAAAGACGCGGGTTGCCAGCAACAATAAGGAGCGCAATTGACAATGAAAGCTGAAGAGATTTAAACACTGTAAGCTGATGAGTTGATTTATCTGTTTCAATATGCTGTTGTTCATAGAGATTTTTAGATGGATTCAGAGGCTTTTTAGGTCAAGTAGAATCTGCGATTCTCTGACCCAGTTTGTTTGCTGATTTCCATGGCTGCAATACGCGCTGTTTTCCGCCAACTGGCAACCTGTGATGTCGAAATACTATTGGATAAACTGACAGCACGAGGTTTCGCACAGACCAAAACAAAGACAGACGTTCCGACACGGAACGCACGTTTTCAAAGTAGAATATCTGGCTGTAGCATTGTTTTTCAGAGAAACAAGTAGGTGAACTTAGCATGTTTCCTAAATATCTGCAAACATATCTGGGTATTTTTAATTTTTATGTAAAAATCTTACATAGAGCCCCTTTAAAAGGATAGTTCACCCCAGGAAGATATTTGTAAGAATGTTTGTAACAAAGCAGATATCCCCAATTGACTACCACCGTAGGAAAAATCAATACTGTGGCAGTCAATGGGGGGCGAGATCTGTTTGGTTACTGACATTCTTTCAAATGTCTTCCTTTGTGTATAGCAGAACAAAGAAATTCATACAGGTTTGGAACAACTTGAGGGGGAGTAAATAATGACAGAATTTTCATTTTTGAACTATCCCTTTAAGGGGCGTTCACATTTATAACTGTTCGATTAATTTTTATAGATGAAATCCAGTTATTTCAATAGGAATCCATGTGATCTGAAATTTCGCATGAGGGCAAATTATNGCACGTTTTCAAAGTAGAATATCTGGCTGTAGCATTGTTTTTCAGAGAAACAAGTAGGTGAACTTAGCATGTTTCCTAAATATCTGCAAACATATCTGGGTATTTTTAATTTTTATGTAAAAATCTTACATAGAGCCCCTTTAAAAGGATAGTTCACCCCAGGAAGATATTTGTAAGAATGTTTGTAACAAAGCAGATATCCCCAATTGACTACCACCGTAGGAAAAATCAATACTGTGGCAGTCAATGGGGGGCGAGATCTGTTTGGTTACCTACATTCTTTCAAATGTCTTCCTTTGTGTATAGCAGAACAAAGAAATTCATACAGGTTTGGAACAACTTGAGGGGGAGTAAATGATGACAGAATTTTCATTTTTGAACTATCCCTTTAAGGGGCGTTCACATTTATAACTGTTCGATTAATTTTTATAGATGAAATCCAGTTATTTCAATAGGAATCCATGTGATCTGAAATTTCGCATGAGGGCAAATTATTTCCCTGCACTGATTTCGCAACATGTTCAAGTCACACGCATTTGTCGCATTGACAATGGACAATGCATTGCTACTCTATTTACAATGCACAATGGATCTTTTTGCCTGTGAAATTTTGCTGAAATTTCTCTAATGTGACTGAACCTTTAAACTGCAAACCGAAGACGAAACAAAGAGAAAAGCTCACCAAAATATTTAACTTTTTAAATGTTTACAATGGTATTATCATTACGATGGTACTGTCTAAATACTTTCTGTCCATCTATAGTAAATACTGAAGATGAAAATTAAAGGATTGGGGAGTTTTTAACCTCAACGGGACTGTCAGTTTCTGCCACAATGATTGCTGTAGATTAGGCAGTGAAATATTTTACACCCGAAATCTTGTCCCAAGCCACTGGATCCTCTCTCTGCTTGCCTGAGGACTTGCTCTTAGGGCATTCTGGCCACGACTACATTGAGCAATTTAGCTGTAAGAAACATTACTGCAGAACGAAGTTAAGCTGAGTTGAAATGGTTAAGGGCAAAGAGCAAAAAATGCCATTTCCTGCATTTTACCAAGCTAAGAGATCACTAATGCAACTACTCAAGCTCTCTGTTTGGAATATACTGTAGCACAAATATGAAAACTTTCTTTAAAAAGGCCTCTTCAAATCCTACCAGCACTCACCCCTGACCCCTGGACTCACACACCAGAGGAGACACTGAGATGTGTTATTGGTTGCTTTAATAGTTGTATTATCTCTCTCTTTTCTTTGGGCTGTGCAGACTTCATTAATAGCAGCTTTTATTCCTGCTGTTTGCGCACAGGGGCATTTACTTAACACTCTGCTGCTGATAAACCACTGTCTGTTGAATAACTGCAATGTTTATTTATTCAGCCACATTGTCCTTATCTTCAAAAATATTATTTCTCTTAAATGTTGTGTTTTTAAGCAATTACAGTGTACGACTATTTTTGTGTACATGACAGGCAGTATCAGCTTTCTAGCTGAGCCTTCCACCCTAACCTTAACAAATTGTCACAGTAGCTTTTATTTTGCTATTTGCAAAAGAGGCCTAATTGACGTCTCTAAACAGTGTCTACTCGGGTATGTAATGCAATTAAAAAAACACAGTCGTGAAATCAGCAGCCCATTACATTCCATTATTAATGAACAGCAGAACAAATCGGAGAGAAAATGCCAGTGTAATATTTTTCCTACTCATCATTGGCAGTGCTTTTTTCTTATATAATATAAGCTTTACCTCATCAGTGGGCCCTAGTTCTGGTTTGGCTTAATAGTTAGATTTGGGTTGTTGGTTGTAGGGGAATTCATGAGCTATATAGTACCAGCCCACTGTTGCGCCCTTGAACAAGGTTGTTAATCCCATGTTCCTCCAGGGGGGTTGTCCCCCTCTTGTTACATCATTGTTTACATTGTTGTACATTAAAGGTGCCCTAGAACCCTTTTTCACAAGATGTAATATAAGTCTAAGGTGTCCCCTGAATGTGTCTGTGAAGTTTCAGCTCAAAATACCACATAGATTTTTTTTTATTCCGTTTTTTAACTGCCTATTTTGGGGCATAATTAAAAATGCGCCGATTCAGTGCGTGTCCCCTTTAAATGCTCGAGCTCCCCACCCCCAAGCTCGCAACTCTATAATATATTGCATAAACAAAGTTCACACTGCTAATATAACCCTCAAAAAGGATCTTTACAAAGTGTTTGTTATGCAGCATATCTGATCAATGTAAGTATAGTATTTATTTGGATCTTTACATTTGATTCTGAATGAGTTTGATAGTGCTCCGTGGCTAAAGCTAACATTACACACTGTTGGAGAGATTTATAAAGAATGAAAGAATGTTGTGTTTATGAATTATACAGACTGAAAGTGTTTAAAAATGAAAATAACGACATGGCTCTTGTCTCCGTGAATACAGTAATAAACGATGGTAACTTTAACCACATTTAACAGTACATTAGCAACATGCTTATGAAACATTTAGAAAGACAATTTATAAATATCACTAAAAATATCATGATATCATGGATCATGTCAGTTATTATTGCTCCATCTGCCATTTTTCGCTATTGTCCTTGCTTGCTTACCTGCATAAAGTGTGTTGATTCGGCTGTGCAGCTCCAGACGTTAATTCTGACTGTTGCGTCACAGACGGTGTTATGTTGAGATTCGCCTGTTCTTCAGAGGTCTTTTGCAAAAATCAAATTTACACTACCGTTCAAAAGTTTGGGGTCAGTAAGATTTTTTTTCATGTTTTAAAAGAAGTATCTTCTGCTCACCAAGCCTGCATTTATTTGATTAAAAATACAAACAAAAACAGTAATATTATGAAATATTATTCCAATTTAAAACAGCTGTTTTTTATGTCAATATACAGTAAAGTGTAATTTATTCCTGTGATCAAAGTTGAATTTTCAGCATCGTTACTCCAGTCTTCAGTGTCACATGATCCTTCAGAAATCAATCTAATATGATGATTTGATGCTCAAGAAACATTTATGATTATTATCAATGTTGAAAACAGTTATTTACATTTTTATTTCATGATGCTATAATGAATAGAAAGTTCAAAAGAACAGCATTTGTCTGAAATCTAAATCTTTTGTAACATTAAACACTACCGTTCAAAAGTTTGGGGTCAGTAAGAATTTTTATTTTATTTTTGGGGGATAGAAATAAAATTAATCAATACTTTTATTCATCAAGGATGAGTTAAACTGATCAAAAGTTACAGTAAAGACAATTATAATGTTAGAAAATATTCTATTTTAAATAAATGCTGTTCTTTTGAACTTTCTATTCATTGAAGAATTTTGAAAAAAATGTGTACACAACTGTTTTCAACATTGATAATAATAATGAATGTTTCTTGAGCATCAAATCATCATATTAGATTGATTTCTGAAGGATCATGTGACACTGAAGACTGAAGTAAAGATGCTGAAAATTCAGCTATGATCACAGGAATAAATTCCCTTTACTGTATATTGACATAGAAAACAGCTGTTTTAAATTGGAATAATATTTCACAATATTTCTGTTTTTGTTTGTATTTTTAATCAAATAAATGCAGGCTTGGTGAGCAGAAGATACTTCTTTTAAAACATAAAAAAATCTTACTGACCCCAAACTTTTGAACGGTAGTGTACATAAGAAGGAGGAAACAATGGTGTTTGAGACTCACTGTATGTCATTTCCATGTACAGAACTCTAATTATTTAACTATGCCGAGGTAAATTCAATTTTCAATTCTAGGGCACCTTTAATGTTTGTTAATTTATTCATAGTACAGTAGTTACAATGGTAAATACCTAATTTGTGTGATATTTTCTAGCAAAGCACATGAAAGTAAAACATACTGGCTTAATAAAATACAAATACACCAGGGGCCCTATCATACACCCGGCGCAATGTGATGCCAGGCGTGACGTAAGTGTTTTTTGCTAGTTACAGCCAGACACAGTTATCATTTTCACGTCCAGCGCCTACATTGTTTAGATGGCAAATGCACTCATGCCCATCTGTTCACCCATGGGCGTGCTGGTCTGAAAACGAGGTGTGTTCAGGCACATTGTTGGCGTGTTGCTATTTTGAGGCAACTGAAAACGACCGTGCCATTGACCAACAAAAACCTGGTCTACAGTATTTTTATTTATTTTTTTGTACAAACATGCCAAATATTAAGAAATATTTTTTTTAATATGCCAGATATTTTTATTAAAATAAAAAGATTACAGTGTAAAAGATTATCATTGTGTACATAAAGATAAAAATGCCTGCATGTCATAATGGATAGTCATTGCATGTATCAGAATTACCTATTTGCAGTAGTGCCGAATGAAATTGGCTGATTATTTGACCAATCGTGGCAATACACACATGTAATTGAACTGATTCCGCCATGTAAATAGCCATACGCCATGGTGCAAGCACACCTGGCTTTTAAAGGGAATGGGAGATGACACTCATGCCCAAAACACACCCATGACTCATTAACAGACTAGGTACAACCCTTTTGGACCATGCGTCTGGCGTGCCGACCATTTTTTCCATCATTAAACTAGCAAAAGTGCACATGCACCATGTGCTTTTAGGCTAAATGAAGTTAATAATCAGGACTTGCTTGTTTGGGACTACAAGTTGGTCTGTAGATCTTGATAAACTTTGTTTGAATGTTTGAGCTTCTCAAATTTAAAACTTGTTTAAAACTTGAGCCTCTTACAAAACTCAGAAGGTATATTTAGCTAATGAGTGAATAAGAAATGTCATAATTTAAATCTATTATTAGAAAGATTGTCAGACCAAGGGCTGCTTCAGCATTCACTATGATTAACTAAAATACCTTATCCAACAAATACAAATAACCATGACTGATCCACCTTTATTCTCAGAAAAGTTACACTCCTGCTCTCGCTCTCTGCGGCTGAGAGAAGAAGAGAGAAAATAGTGCCACCCCGGGCCAGCGGTATTCATTAAGATACCATAAAGCTCGTCGCATTAATCATTTTGGTCCAGGCCTAAAATAAAAGTGCTCAAGCCATCCCTCTCTCCTCCTTTTTTCCTCTGCATTTTGTCTTTCGCCTACCTTCCTCAGTGCCCCATTTTAACGTGCTTTAGGGGCCCTCAGTTCTCTACATGTTAAATTAAAAGCGCTGTCAGCCGGGCCTCCCCGGGTGTTTGAGCATTTCCTCATTTATGTACCATAAAGTCATCATTCTTTCTCTCATCTTGTTTTTCCAATGGCCTCATTCCACAATGCGGATAGGAAATGTTGAGGGGCTTATGACATTACCAATGCCACCCATGGAAGTGATGGATTGCTTTAGCTGCTCTATACAGTGGATCATTATTCAAATTAAATGTGTGTATTATCAGAATATTAGATGGGTAACATGAAGGAATGCTGATGTATTGACAAATAAAAACACCCATGGCCTAGAAAAGCTTTGAGAGCAGGCCTACTTTTCAAAGCAAATCTACATTTGTTGATGTTTGCTGATTTCTGGATGGCAAGCAAAGGCGATGGCGACACATTTCTCTGACATGTTTGCATTTTAGGTATCATTCATCCAGAATCTGGTGTTCTGTGTGGAGAGAGCGTATCGTGTGCCAGACTTTGGCATGTGGGAACGGGGAAGCAAATATAACAATGGAAGCACAGAACTGCACTCCAGGTGAGTTTTTTTCACTCCCTTTCTGTTTCTTTTTAATAACTTTGTCATTAAATTAAATTGTTATAAAATAAATTGCAGGTAAGGGTGCACTATATATTGGTACAACATTAGTTATTGGACAGTATTGGTTATTTTAATTTATCACTATTCGTCAGTATTGGATATTCAACTATACACTACTTTTAGGGTCTGTAAGATTTTAGTCTCTTATGCTTAACAAGGCTGCATTTAATTTATCAAAAATACAGCATAGCATTAATGTTGTGAAATATTATTTTATAAATTATATTATAAATAATATTATAAAAATTATTTTAAATGTAATTTATTCCTGTGACCGCAAAACCGAATTTTGAGCAGCCATTACTCCAGTCTATTCTTCAAAAATCATTTGAATTTGGAGCTCAAAAACATTTTCTTTTATTATCAATGTTGAAAACAGTAAAATAAATGCATTTATTTAAAACAGAAATCTTTTGTAACAATGTAAAAGTCTTTACTGTCACTTTTGATTAATCTACGCGAACATTAATCTTGAAAAACACGAATAACACTGCTACATATCTTTAGTAGTTTTTTTTTTTATAAAATTAATTTTTCATTTATAATGTTGTGATGCCTAAATTCACTTGTAGCATTTGAAGTGATATATTTAATTTTTTGTGTGTGTGTTTTATTTTTCATTTATTTAGACAAAATAGTACAGAATTTAAATTTTTTGGCTTATTGGTATCAGCCAGAATTTTAATATCGGTGCATCCATATTTGTAGTAGAAAGTGAATGTCTTGGACAGTGAGGATATACTTAAAGGGATGGTTCAGCCAAAAAATGAAATTCTGTCATCATTTACTCACCTTCATGTCATTCCTAACCTGTATGAATTTCTATCTTCTGTTGAACACTAAAGAAGATATTCTAAAGAAAGTTAATAACTAAACAGTTCAGTTTCCATTGACTTTCACTGTATGGACAAAAAAATACATTGAAAGTCAATGGAAACGGAAACTGTTCGGTTATCAACCTTCTTCAGAATATCTTCTTTTAACAGAAGAAATAAATGCATACAGGTTTGAAACAACATTAGGCAGAGTAAATTATGAATTTTCATTTTTTTATTTTAAATTCAGTTGCGTACTTTAATTTTGATTAGTAAGACGCAGAGTGTTTCTTTTTTCTAAACGTATTTATTCACTATTTACTCACAGCGTTCCTCATGCTCAGTATGGAATAAAACAAACTTTTGTTTACTGCTCACATTAATGGAACCCAGCACGTGGAACGATGTGAAAGTTTCAGCTTATGTTGAGGAGGTTATAGATTGGAGCATGTCTATGATGGCCCTCCAGTAAAGGTGGCACTTCATTTTGCCTCCTCTGGGTGAGTCCATGAGTGACTGAGCTCTAACTGAGAGGACTCACATAGAGAAGCTCCTATCTGCCCATTGCAGAACTGATTCTTAGTGCTCTGCAGACAGTATAGACTGTGGATTTGCCCAGACAATATGATTTATAGAAGAGCAAGTCAATAGGCAGTGACTCCCAACACATCACTTTGCCGCTCTTTCATAACCAGGCTCAATAATGATTCTTTCCATCACTGATTCCTTATCTTGCTGTCACAGCATCCCCACCAAGGGCCAATTAGAGTATTGACTTCTGCTCTTTGCACTTTTAACTGAATTTTATCTGAAAAATATTGAAATATTTTATAATGATCCATTTATAATTCACCAGTCTTAAAATTATATATTTTATAGAGCTTTCTGTCAAATAGGGAAAACAAGGTGCAACTTGTTTTATTATACTTTTTGCTCACTTATTCAGAAAATGTGTAGCGTAAAGCTTTGCAGTTTTACCTCAGACAACATTGACAAGTGCAGTGCAATAAAACTAGAAGTACACAAAGCAAGTGCTGGTGTATTCAAGACATTTATAATGTTACAAAATATTTCTGTTTCAAATAAATGCCGTTCTTTTGAACTGTCCATTCATTGAAGAATCCTGAAACAAATATTAAGCAGCACAACTGTTTTCAACAAGAAATGTTTCTTGAGCAGCAAATCAGCATATTAGAATGATTTCTTTGAACAAACTCATTAACTGCTTGCAAGACTCATTAACTGCTTTCATTCTTCATATTAGAATGAAAATTCAGCTTTGCCATCACAGGAGTAAATTACATTTTAAAAGATATTAAAATATAACATTGTTATTTAAAATTGTAATAATATTTTAGAATATTACCATTTTTCAATGTCTTTTTGATCAAATAATTGCAGCCTTGGTGAGCATAAGAGACTTATTTCCAAAACCTTAAAAAGTATTACCATTATGCATGATTGCCTCTGTAAAACTGAAAAAAACTACTAAAGCTGTTGTTACATTTATTGAGCATCACGTCTATACCGACTCTCCCATGCACTCTGAATATTATAAATGTAAATGCTAATTTTTGCAAGCTGAAACAACTTGCAAATATGTTTCTTGCAAGCAGTTAATGAGTTTGTTCTTCTAACAAGATTATTTTGTTGTAGATGGAGCTCAGAATGAGATGTGTGATAAATGTTTTATATCAATGCACTCTAAACCAGCACAAAGAATAGATGTTGCTTTACTGTTTTCAGAGGCAATGTTGTTGTTAGATTCTATTGAAACTGTGCCAGATTTTGAGGAAAGTCACAGAACTACAGAGAGCTGTAATTCATGGCCATTCAAGAGGCCTGATTAAAAGTTTCTTTTGAAATTCTCTCAGAAACTCTCAATTTAATTAGAATGAAATAAAGTGCATTTCAGCCAGCCACAAAGACGAGACCAACCATCACCAATACAGAGCCAGTAATAGGAACACATTACAGCAGATGATGATTCCTCATTTTTCATACATTGCCCAGTTTTGTAATTTTTGGCTTTACCAGCTTGAATGTAAAAGTAACAGACTATCAGGATCATTGTCAAATTTTACCAATATATCTGGGGCTGAGCCCATTTGCTTTCTGTCCAAGCAGAAAATCAATAGTACCTCGACCTTATGTTGCTTGATTGTGATCGTAGCTGACGGTTTGGTTGGGAAGGAATGCACGGGGCAGAGCTGGATTCTACCATAGACTTTTCAATTTAGAATTACCCCCAATGCCTTTCAGTTTGCTCGTTTTCTGCATTTTCACTATTGATTTTTCCTCACAGAGCAATTGGGCACTTTTTTTTTTTTTTTTTTTTTTTTTTTTTTTTTTTTCTTTTTTTTTTATTGTTCAGCATCTAGCTCTAATCGTATACTTCACAAGAGTGAGTGGCTGAAGAAGCAAAAATGACAGAAATTATTAGCTTTGTTTAACCTCAAAGAAGTATTTCGAGGATGAAAACGGCTTTGGATGTCAGCACCTGGAACAGAACTATATTTAATGAGAGCTTAGTTCTCTGTTCATAAAAAGTTCTCATAGCCAGTGCAATATTCATTTGTCTTAAAAAAAAATAAAATAAAAGAGGTGCTCAAAGTGAATCTGTGAATCTGGTCATTTCTCTTCTAGCTCAGTGGGACTAGCCAAAGCAGCTCTGGAAGCCATCAATGGATTCAACTTGTTTGGAAATCAGGTACTGCTGACATCTTTTGGCTGCTTAATGGGATAGTTCACACAAAAATCTAAATTCTGTCATCATTTACTCCCCCTAATGTCATTTGAAACATGTCTTTCTTCTGTGAAACACGACAATAAACTGGCCTTTTTAAGCAAAATGGTGTGGTGACCAGTGGCTGTCAAACTACAGTACAGAAATGATACGAACAATGAATAAAGTCTACATGATGACAGAATTGTATTTTTTTAATGAACTGCCTCTTTAATAACGAATAATGAATGCTTTTTGAGGAACTTTTTTAATGTCCATGAAAGGATTTTAGTGGTTAAAAACAGTACAATGTACTAACAGCTCTCTTCATCTTAATGATTAAAAAAACATGTCTGCTCCTGCATAGGGATCTAATTCCTTACATAAATGTGTCCAAGGCAAAGGGAGAATCGAAACAAAGTGATCAAGATTATTGGGTTAGATTATGTTTGAGCTATTTGTTTTGTCAGATTTCCAACTTTGATGGATGGCAAATACTTCTTCCTTTTATCTGATTTTGGTTCCCTTTCCTTTTTGGAGGGTCATTAGTGGGATTAATTTGTTTTGGTGTTGAGGGAAAATCAAGATGGCAGTGGGCCACATCCATTATATTTGGTAATGGACCGGAAAAGTGATAACATCCTCAAAGCGTATCCATTTTGGAAAAAGACCCCCAATCACCCAAATTCATGCACAGATGAAGGGCTTTCTGATTGGATAATTAAGTAATTGGTAACCTTGGTTGTTTCTCAGTTGTTTAACAGAAGGACAGACCAGACCTGTGATGTAGAAATATTGTGTAGTTGTTTGGACACTATAGTTTTGTTGTGTTTTGTCCTTTTGCCAAGTTTACTTCGTTCTCCTTAATGTGGCTCTCTGTGTTCTGTCATTAGCAGGAAACATTGTGTGGTGTATGAAATGACTTTATGGAAGTGACTGCTGTAGACAGTGGTGTTTTGAATTAATGGAGGACTCAAATGGCTGGCTTTGCCATGTGTCTCTCAGTTGGATGGAGGGCGTGCTGTGTCATCACATGGGTTATGTTATTAATGATGGTTCTCACGCTCCATTTCCTCAACTAACTCTCAGCGTGGACGGCAGAGCTAGTCCTTTCATGTGTTTCTTTGGAACAGTAGCTGTCAGAGCAGGATAAAAGCAGGTAGATCTCTGACACCATATGTTCAGCTACATATTGCTCAGTTTTCAGATTTTTAATTAAAACACCATTTTGAAACCATTGTACAAAGTATCTTGGTTAGATTTTAATGAAAATCAGTGTGGGTGAATTTAAAAAAATAACTTGGTGTAGTTTTTAGCATGCTGAAATTTGCTATGTGACATTTAGTATGCTGACAGCATTCTGTCTTTAGAATTCTAAATGTCACATAGCAAATTTCAGCATGCTAAAAACTACACCAAGTTGGTTTTTTTAAATTCACCCACACTGATTTTCATTAAAAATGAAAATTCAGTCATCAATTAATCGCCCTCATGTTTTTCCAAACCCATGCAGACTTTTGTTCATCTTTGGAACACAAAAGAACATATTTTTAATATTCTCTCATCATTTTTGGCCATCCATTTGATCAAAATTTGCACACTTAAAAAAAGTACCTAAAAAAAAGAAAGAAAAAAGAATGATGAAAATTCAGGGCCCGATGACCCGGGCCAGCGTAAATGACCCTCAGGACATTTCACAGACATGTCACTGTCTCGATCGGGCCAGTGCAGCATCATCACAAAAGTTTATCATTTGCACATATTTTTAAGCCTTGCCACTTTAAATATTAAAAGAAGATGCAAAAGACAACTAAATTCAGTTCTCGTTCACTGTTTGAGGAGTTTTGTGAGCACACACATTCGTAGCGCTCCCAGAAAGCTGCGTCTCAGACAGCGCACGAATACTGAATTAAATTCTTTCACATCTGCTTGTACATGAACGGACAAATTGGTGTGATATAAAAGGTTGGAAACAAGAATAGTGAAATTTCTCTGGTATCTAAAATTTGTTGTCATAACCTTATTTATTAAGGTTGCATGGGTCAAACACAATGAAAATAATACCTATTTATTTTATTTACCTATAATTTATTTATTTACCTTTTAAATACCTATTTATGTGCTGGTTATGTTTTGTGGTGGGGTCAGTAAACATTTTGGAGGGGCAAGTAAAAATTTGAACCACCGGCCAGTTGAAAAATTCCTTAGAGTTGAGCCCTGAAATTGCTATGATAGTTTTGTGCAGTGAAATGTTGTATCTATATATAGACTTATATCCACACTTAGATTTACATTGTTTAGTGCTAAATGTTCACGGTTAGCTAAAGTCAGCTCTTATCTCACTCAGTAGATGATGGCATATTCTGCTGGAGTCTACATATCACTGGCACGCCTCCCATTCTAACACTCTTCACAGTCATTTACATTACAATTCCCCTCAGCATGTAAATTGTTGGTTCAGAAGCTTGTATAAGCATTTCGGTTCTTTGTGAGCTTCTCTAGATGAGCTAAATGTGCCACAAAATGGTGCTTTTCTATAATCGGTCTAGGCATGCAGAAGAAGCTAAATTAAATGGAGGTGAGAGAGGAATGCAGAGAAAACAGAGAAGCAATAGTTTGTTGTTATTGGATGGCCCTTGATGAATATGAAGCTGCCACTCACTAAGGTAACTTAGGGAAAAAAAGAAAGAAAATTCTGCTAAAAGTGAGCATAAAGCTAATGTATTTTTTTTGTTACACAAACTGTGTGTGAAACAAGGTTTCTTGGTGCTTTGTAAATTTGTGAGGTGTGTGTATTATTAAATGTGTGGCACTCACTGTTTAGGATGGTGTAGAGTATGCCTTCGAGTTTAGATTGTGAATCTCATTTGGGGATAGTGAAGTTGGTGGTTTCAAGGTTTCTCAGGCAATGATGTGGAACTGTTGCTGTGTGACATACCTCGAGCTCAAAGTAGTCTCTGAAAACTAATGATTTTTTTTGGTAAATGCTGCATAAGAGCAGCATGATGTGGTTTTGTGGAAAGGAGGGCTGGTTTGATTTTACGATACCCTTTGCAGGACTGACCTTGACATTTACATTTCCAATATGAAGCAAAATTATATTTGTGCCTTTAGTATTTGTAGCCCTACTATTACCTGTAACAAACACAAGATGGCTGTAACAATGTTTGATTTATGATGTTTTTTTGCCTCTGTCCTGCAGGGATGCTCCTGGTCAGTCATTTTTGTGGATCTGGATGCTCATAATAGGAACAGACAGACTCTGTGCTCTCTGTTGCCGAGGGAGTCTCGTTCCCATGTGAGTTCTTTTGCCTACTGTGCATATACAAACAGCTGATCCAATATTGAAGGGTTCATACTTTTTTTTCTTTTTTCTTTTTTTTTTTTAAAGCATTTTCTTTTTCTTTCCTGAGGTCCACTTATACTGTTCTGTACTGTTAGTCTAGGTTTCCTGCAAGAAAAACATTTATAATTTAGTTTTTCATAACCATTCTCCATCTTAGAATTGTACTACTGTGCCTGTAAAACATCAGTGTAAAACACTCTTTGCATGTGAATAGACCCTTTTCACATTTCCGGGTTTCCCAGAAGCAGAAGTCGTCATAGTTGGGTAAAATTATATGGCGGTGAATGAGAGAAAAAGAAAAACTCAAAAACAGTGTTTTCACATCTTTCGAAAAGATGAAAAAAATAGACAGAGATCGATAATGGCAGTCAGAAGAGAGAAAGATGTCAACTTTACCATCACTCCCATAGCTGCTGTATTAGAAACACCCTCACAGCAGGGTTAAAGGGTCAGTTCACCCAAAAATTAAAATAATGTCATTTATTACTCACCCTCATGTTGTTCTACACCCCTAAGACCTTCGTTCATCTTCATAACACAAATTACAATATTTGGCTCAGCGAGGCCTGCATAACCAGCAATGACATTTCCTCTCTCAAGATCCATTAATGTACTAAAAACATATTTAAATCAGTTCATGTGAGTACAGTGCTTCAATATTAATATTAAAAAGCGACTAGAATATTTTTGGTGCGCCAAAGAAATAAAAAAACGACTTATATAGTGATGGCCGATTTCAAAACACTGCTTCGGGAAGCTTCGGAGCGTTATGAATCTTTTGTGTCGAATCAGCGGTTCGAAGCACCAAAGTCACGTGATTTCAGCCGTTTGGCGGTTTGACATGTGATCCGAATCATGATTCGACACAAAAGATTCATGACGCTCTGAAGCTTCCTGAAGCAGTGTTTTGAAATTGGCCATCACTGTATAAGTCGTTATTTTGTTTTTTTCGCGCACCAAAAATATTCTCGTTGCTTTATAATATTAATATTGAAGCACTGTACTCACATGAACTGATTTAAATATGTTTTTAGGACATTAATGGATCTTGAGAGAGGAAATGTCATTGCTGGCTATTGAGGCCTCACTGAACCATCGGATTTCAACAAAAATATCTTAATTTGTGTTCCGAAGTTTAACGAAGGTCTTCGGGGTGACGAACGACATGAGGGTGAGTAATTAAATTTTGGGTGAACTAACCCTTTAACTATAGTGTTATAAATGTACATACATTTTTTATAAATTTAAATATAAAAAATATTTATGNTTATGGTCATCAGCATCGTAAAAGATTTACGATGCTGATGACCGTTAAAACATGTCATCACAGTCCGTGAAAAGGGTCCATTGAGTAACAGTGTTCAAAAGCCATTCCTTTGGCTAAGACCTAATTTTAGGGGTGCTTTATAGAAACTATAGAAAATCACTTAACGATGTTAGTCTTAAACCTAATAAAGTTTTTTTTGATGTCTTTTAAAATTACATATGACGTATCACACTATACTGACAAAGCTAAAAATTGTTAAATTAAACATTTCTGTTTCTTTTTGCTGTCAGTAAGCCTCCAGTTAGCAAACTAACAATTTAGCATACTAGCTTAGCACAGCACTAAATGGTTTAAAAAAGCTCTTTGCCAAGCTGGAATGTGCTACAGTATTGATCAGACATTAAGGAAGGTGGATATGATTCTGCAGATGGATAGGATGTGGGAAGTGTGGTGATGATCTGCAGCCGGAAGGGTTGAAGGAGAGGGTGTTTTGATGGAGTGAGGTGTCCGTTAATGCATTTGATTTTTTGACATAAGAAATCAAAGTATTTTTATAACTTAGTTTTGATAAATGTTTCCTTTTAAACTGAAAGTTTTCATTGTATATCACACTCTTTTATTTCAAATTGTCAATGTAATTTCTTGTGATATGACCCCTATAATAGCATCTGTAGTGAAAGCTGTATCCATCAACTCAAAGATTGTCCTTCCCGTCCTTCGTATGTCCATTAGCATTGCATACTTCACATTCTTCTCTGTGCTAATTTAAATGCGGAACAAAGTGATCCCTGCCAAACAACAGGTACATTTGCATAATTAAGCCAAATTACGGCAGTGCGATATGCAGAAAAGTTGAGCGAGGTTGTTTGATTTTGTAACTTGAAGTGAATTTGCTTATGTATCACATGTATTAAAGCCTCCTCATGAGTCTGACTAATGTGTTATTAAAACTGCAGAGGCTAATGTAGAAAAATAGCCCATTCTCAGGAAGAGAGTGGTCACTTAACCCTGGGTTCCCTCGATTATTTCCTGATGGAAGGCAAATTCAATAGAGGAGCAGTGAGTCGCTCAATGTCTGTTTCTTATGCAAGTGCTCTTGTCTTCTAGAACACCGATTCGGCCCTCCTGCCCTGCATCAGCTACCCAGCGTTTGCCGTGGATGATGATGCTTTATATTCCCAGACTCTGGACAAGATTGTCCGCAAGCTGAAGGGCAAGTACGGCTTCAAGCGTTTCTTACGGGACGGCTACAGAACGACCAATGAAGACAAGAACCGCAGGCACTACAAACCTGCTGAGATGAAGGTGAGTGTGGTTAGCATATCAGCTGAAATGAAATGAAAAAGAAATGGAAGGAAAGGGAAAATGAAAAGAGACTTTTTCCCCATATTTGGCATGAGTTATGACTAGCCTCAGGTTTAGCTCTTTTATTTGAGAAACAGAGATTTTCCTATAAAGGTTAGCGACAGATCTAATAAATGGCACTCAGGCATTTTTATACGCATCTTTTAATCTGGTGCAGATTTGCTTATTTATCCATCTCTCAGGAGAATGCGAGGGCTGTGGGTAAATCCCATTTGATTAGGTTGAACCGTGAGGATATTAACTCCAGAATTAGCCTGGGAACATGCTGTGTCTGAATCTGAAAGGGGGAAATTTAACCCGCAGCAATCATCACATCAGCTGCCAGAGCTGACCTCCCACAAGTAGAGGGAAATGAGAAGTAAAAGAAGAAAAGGGCTCTTAGTCAGGCCAAATGCTCCATCAATACAGTACATTTATCTGATTACTTCATCCACCGCAGCAAGAAAGTGCCATGGTTTTCTCATTTGTTGTAGGCTGTGATACTATGGCAGCACCAAGCTATTCCTTTACACTATCACTACACTATCATTCAAAAGTTTGGGGTCAGTAAGTTGTTTTTTTAATTTTTTTTATGAAATTTATTATTTCAAATAAATGTTGTTCAATTGAACTTTTTTCATGAAGGTTTTTAAAAAATATTAAGCAGCACAACCAATTTCAACATTAATAATAATAACAAGAAAGTTACTTGAGCATCAAATCAGCATATTAGAGTGATTTCTGAAGGATCATGCGACACTGAAGGCTTTAATGATGCTGAAAATTCAGCTTTGCCATCACAGGAATAAATTACATTTTAAAATATATGAAAATAATAAGAACAGTTATTTTAAATTGCAATATTTCACAATATTACAGTTTTACTGATACATTAAATAAAGCTTGGTGAGCATAAGAGACGTCTTTAATAAATATTTAAAAAATATTACCGGCCCCGCACTTTTGAATGTTGGTGTACTTTTGAGTAGAACAGTAGAAGTAATATATGTGATAGTATCCACCTTATTTCTACGCCCCATGACGCTTTGTGCGAATTATAGGTGTAACTTCCGTTAAGCTGTAAACGATCAGTGAAAGGCTCGCTCTATGAACACAATAATATGTTTTTGTTGTTTTTTTAACTGGGTACAATGTGATGACATTATTCTACTCATCCTTCGACCATTGAACATTTAAAGGACATTTAAAAGTGTAAAAGCATCAACAAGGCACTTTCAACAGACCATGAATAACCCCAAAAGCACAATTCTTTCCACAGCAATAATGGACAGGTTAAATATCACGGTAAAAAAATATCTGTATTATGTTGCCTTAATCAAAAATGTTCATTAACTTCTAATTTCAAAGTGATTTCTGTCATTTTGACAGATAATAAATTGTATTTAGCTGTGAAAACAAACCTGCAAAGAGAAGTGAGGTTTTGAGGAGAAAAAAGAGAGATTCTTTGTGCATTCCAGTGAATTATTAATGGGATATATCATAAATTAAATCGAGAGAACAGACCACAAATGTGCAGTATATGTTGTCCTTTTTCATATTACAGAGGAATGCAAAGGGAAAAAAGAAAAAAATCATGAGGAAAGAATACAGCGACTGAAAAGAGCTCTATAACATGTCACATTAAAGTACCAAGCATTACGTTATCCTCATGATGTCTGAAAATAATAAGGAAAATTGACAGCTCATTCAGTCAAACTGATGGATAAGCTTTATTTGTTGGGCAACCTTATGATCTTTTTGAATGGAAGTTTCCCAAACTGGAAGTGCCACCCATAATTCAAAACTATATAATAAGGAATAAGGTGGATATGATTACGCTAATCATTCAATACCATGGTATTACCATCTGCTCACTTCTGAAATGAAAAAAAACTGCTTAAGCAAGATGGTTTGCTGGTCTCAGCTGATTGTCTCATAGCCTGGCCATCAGAGAACTGCTCAAAACCTCTCAAAAACCAGTCAACAGACAGGTCTCATATAGGCTGGTTTGAATGTATTGTTTTTTTTTTGTTTTTTAAACAGTACTTTGTTAGTTTGATCGTCCTTTTCTTATAGGGAATGTAATGCCATTTTATGTTTTTACTATGTTTTAAGATGCATTAAATCATTGTATTATGAAGTCTGTTCTTGATATCTTTATCAGCCTGTCATGCTCAGACAAATACAAACTCTTCTGCCTGGTTGGAGTTTCCATTCCTTTTAACCCATAACTAAGTTATGATGGCAGAGGATTTCAAGCCTGAAAGTCTCATGTGACTGAATGTCCTCTGGTGAATGATATAGTCTCACTAAGTAATTGTGGTAAGTGAAGCCAAAGACCCATGAGACTCTTTCTGTTTACTGTGAGTAGGCCTCAATGTCTGCTCTTTCCCACCCAGGAGACATTATTTAATATGTCTGCCTCATAGAGCCCCCCATCTCACTCTCTGACTGCTCTCTCTCTCTCTCTCTGGTTGGTTATAGTAATTGATACTGAGAAAAAAAGAAACAAAAAATGGATTTTATTTTTAGTCTTTCAGGGTCTAATTTAACCAGTTTGTGCAACTACTGTTAAGAAACCAATTATAGTCTTGAAAAATCAAGTCTTTTGAATCAAATGATTTTTAACTCTAAACGTTAGTTAGAGAGTAGATTAATTTAGTTATTTCCTCTCAGTTTTAGAAGTTGGCTATACAAGTAACCCCATTTTTGTCCTGAAACAGCTTATGTGGGATATGCCAATGATGCGAGACCAGTCCAATTAACAGCCTTTATTTCATTACATCGTAATCTCTCGCTCTTATCTCCTAATGCCACGGCGATTGTCTTGGAGATTGCTAGCGGAGATAGAGAAGTCTTAATTACATTTGGGAAAGGTTGAGAGACATTTTGTTCCTTGCCAGCCATCAAAGTGTGCTTTAGATTTTGTACCTCTTAAGCAGCTCACAAGATTTCTTTTTCTAAAGACAGATCATTTGAATTGAGGTTGTCATATAATTGGCAGCAATGAAAAGAGGATCACGGAATTGTATTACGAACGTTTCATGTCATGAATAGTGAGAATATTGTGAATGCATCAGTTTATAAGCTTCATAAGTTTTAATTGCAGCCTGGAAAATGGGTTGCTAAATGTGGTATGATTGAGCGGAATAAAACAACATCAGAATGCTCCACAGGCACAAATATGCCCACACAAAATTGTTTGTGTTAATCCCTATTTATTTGGTTAGATATTGATACAAATGTTTTTGATGGATTATTCCCTTAGTAAACTCAATCTGCCCACACATGTGCACATGCAGCCCTAATTTCAAATTCCTGTTTAGGAGGAAAGGCTTTCTCTTTTTTACAGAGCATCTGTAGGCACTTAAATGTTGACTTATACTTCTAAATGAATGTGATAAAACAAGCTGCAGTCACATAATTTAAAATAATCATTGCTTTTTCACACTCACAAACCATCTCTACATCTGAGTTGATTTTAATTTCAAACCCAAGTGATTCATGGCTCTGCTCTTGGGAAAGAGAGACGACGCACTATGGCTTTTTAATGGAGTTTCTGCTTGACTGCTATACTTTACTTCAACTTAATTGTTTTCTGTTTTCCTGAACTGTTGTATCTGGAAAACAGAGGTTGTCTGGCATTTCCTTTTAGTGATTTGAAGGCCTTCTATATTACTGTATGTATGTGCATTTTGCTGCAGGTAACATACTGCAGTCAAAGTCATTCAAATTATGGCTTATGAGGCACTCCAAATTTATTATGTTTTTTGTTTGTTTGTTTGTTTGTTGTTGTTGTTTTGCTCTTTATTTTTTTACAACTTTATTGCATATTGCACAAATGCAGATTGAGGAATTCATATACATACTATTTACCTTGTACAGTAAACAATAACAGGTTTGAACAGTAATCATGTTCTTGAATAATTACATGATTTGTTTAAGTAATGACTCCTCATGTATACAGTGTCTTATTCTCTGCCCTGTGATGTTTTTCAGCTCTTTGATGGGATTGAGTGCGAGTTTCCCATTTTTTTCATCTATATGATGATTGACGGTAAGATTCATGGTTAATAAATTGTAGGCTCTATAACATAATATAATATATTAAAATGGTATAATATAAAAAATGGGGTAATATGGTAGTTGCGTTGTTAGATATTGCATATAGATGGTGCCTGTTTGTTTTGCTATTTAAAACTGTAAATTTCATTAAGTGATGTAACATTAATATACCAGTCAAGTACCAAAATTAGCTTTTGTACAGATAATCACCATAATAATACAGATGTTACCACAGAAAGCCACATGATGAATCACAGTTCTTAAAACATGGCCAATACTCATGTTTAAATGACATACTGGGTTATTCACTCAAAGACAAAACCTGGTGTGATGGTTGGGCGAAGTGCGAGGAGGAGTCTCTATCCTTTAATAGAGGCGTCTCACCATGAATATTATAGCAATGAATGCACTGAAAAACCCTTGTGCAACTGAAATAGCCTACATTAAAGGGAGTTTTAGGTCATTTGATCCATCTCATACTATACCTTGCTCATACCTCTAAGCAACAGTTATGATTAGAAGATAAAGAAAAGAGTACAGGATATGACATGGTTAATTTGGACATCATTGTAATGTTCAATAATTGTTTAACAGTCTTCATTTGGCTTTTTTTTTTTAAATATCGCAATAAACATTGTACCTTGGACTTTATACTGAGGTATTATTATACCCTGAGATTTTGATATCATTACATCCCTAAAGGTAATTCATGGTTTTTCCTTGCAAAAGCCACAAATTGGACAGTATTTTACATTACAATTATGTATAATATGTTAAACTATTACTTGTGGTTAACCAATTAACAGGTTTTTACTGTAGCATTTTTACACAATTTTTTCTCTAAAAATTTGCACACATTTTTACAGTGTTGCATGTGAATGTCAAGCTTGCTGAAATCAGAGCCACCTGTATAAACTTCCCATCACTATGTAGCATTACCTGGAGGATGGGGATATAGTGTTTTGTAATTTCCCTTTTGTTGACCTTTTGTTCAGGTGTGTTTAGGGAAAATCCTGCTCAAGTCAAAGAGTACCAGGAACTACTAGATGCTGTCATCTTCCAGTCCTTTGAGGGTAACTTCTGGACACACACACACACACACAGAAAATGCCAAAGCTTGTCATGTTGTGATGGACTCTGCTTGCCTGCCACTGTCCTCCAGCCGCTGCCAATGACTGTTATTTTCCCATTACTCTTTATTAGAGTGGTCCTTTCGTATTCTTCTCTCCCTCACTGTGTGATTTCCTCAGACGTGTCTCAGTCAAGTGCACAACAGTGGAGATGCTCATTATTTAAACAGACCAGAACACCGTCGATTCCCCACAGGCGGACAAAAACAGCTCTCATGCTGTCTTTAGACCACTGCTCTTCAGAAGTATAACCACAATAAGCAGCTTAATAACTAGTTCAGCTCTTCTCATTTACTTACAACGGGCCTCACCAATATAGATGAGAGCTTGGCTTAGTCGACTAAATCATGCTTGACAGAGAAAAGGTGAATTTACGGCTTGGCTTGATTGTGCTGACCAGCCTTTTTTGCTGCTTTTTTTTTTTTTTTTGCAGGGATTTATCTTTCCATCATTTTTACATATTTAAAAAGTAAATCATTGGCAATATCTAAATAACAGCACTGACATTTAAATATGAACCGCAGTAATGTTAGTAAAATTTCTAAGCAAAATTACACAAGCAAGTTGTACTAAATATCAAGTGTTTTATATTCAATGCAAATTGGCCTGTTCATTTATTTCTTCTCTAGCAAACAAAAATAGTTCCAAAGTTCCATGCCTGTTACTATATATTACCGTTCAAAAGTTTGGGGTTTAAAATAACTGTTTTCTATGCTAATATATTTTAAAATATAATTTATTTCTGTGATGCAAAGCTGAATTTTCAACAGCCAGTACTCCAGTCTTCAGTGTCACATGATCCTTCAGAAATCATTCTACTGTAATATGCTGATTTGCTGCTCAAGAAACATTTCTTATTAGAATTTTGAAAATAGTTCCACTGCTTAATATTTTTGTGGAAACTGTGATACTTTTTTTTATTTTTATTTTTTTAGGATTCTTTAATGAAAGTTTGAAGAATCTCTCTCTCTGAATTTTGTTTAATTTGATTCTCCACAGGGCACGCCGTTATTCCCAAGTATTACTATGTGCCAGCAGACTTTGTAGAGGCTGAACAGAAGAAACATGGCAGCCAGAAGCGCTTCCCCAGCAACTCTGGGCGTGATGGGATGCTGTTCCTCTGGGGACAGGCCCTCTATAACATTGCTAAGCTGCTGGGTGAGTTTCAGATCCATCCAGAGCCCAGGGGTCAGGGCTGCTTTACACAACACAGACACACACTAAAAGAGATTTTACAAAGATATTCTTTTATTTATTCATGCAGTGACTTTATGCCATTTGCTCATATTCCTCATAAGGAAAGAGAGTCGAAACCACTGGAATCCATCTGAAAGTAGTTGACAAAATGGTTTATAAACCAAACTAAATAATGAGACCATATTAAAGGGTTAGTTCATCCAAAAATGAAAATTCTGTCATTAATACTCAGCCTTATGTTGTTCCACACCCGTAAGGATAATGACAGGGAAGAGAAGATATTGTTGAATAAAGTCATTATTTTTGTTTTGTTTTTGCGCACAAAAAGTATTCTCTTCGCTTCATAAAATTAAGGTTGAACCACTGTGGTCACGTCGACTGTTTTAATGATGTCTTTTTAGTACCTTTTTGGGCCTAGACAGTGTTGATTATATTGCTGTCTATGGATGAGTCATATACCTCTCGGATTTCATCAAAAATATCTTAATTTGGGTTCTGAAGATGAACAAAGATCTTACAGGTGTGGAACGACATGAGGGTGAGTAATAAATGACAGAATATTCATTTTTGGGTGAACTAACCCTTTAATAGGGGTCAACAAATGTGTTTTATGAATCACAGTGGTTGTGTGAAAAATATTTATTCACATTCATGTCCTTTCACTCCGATATGATATTCTTTCTTCTGTGGAGCTTTCTTTTTTATGCTACACTTTTTCCATATAGTGAAAGTGGGGACTGGTGCTTTCAAAAAAGACAAGAAAGCAACACAATAGCATTCCATGTGTCTTGTGCACTGTTTTTCAACTCTTCTGAAGCCATTTTTGTGAGGAACTGACAGAAAATGGAAGTCATTATTCATTAATCCTCTCCTCCACTGCAGCTCTTGACTGATTGTGTCATGTCAACTTTGATTTGTGGCAAATAACAAATTCTAAGTCTAATAACTATCCCTATTAATTATTAACATGATTTTCCTCAGAAAATGTTGTATTTTCAGCCATATTTGTACCATGCTGCACACCCAGAGCGATTTATATTGTAGGCAATGATTCACATGTATGTGCTGCAGTTAAATCAAGACCAGCAGAGATATTCGTAATCAATGCAAAGGGCTTTTTTGTCAAATCAAAGTTAAAAATGCAGAAATTGGGTCTAAAGCTCATGTGAACTGAAAAACAGTAATTGGTTTCTGTTCTGTGTTTGCCTTTCAGTGGATGGTTTGATCAGCCCAAAGGACATCGACCCCATCCATCGCCATGTGCCACGACAGGATCAGAGGAACGTCAGCATGCGATACTCCAATCAGGTGAGCTGCATCCCGTTTCTTTTCAGGCATCTACACAAACACCGAAAAGTATCCTGTAAACACACATGTGAATTGCCTGTGTATTTAATCTTTCTCAGAGCCTCATGCATAATTCGTTTCAGGCTTTAGCAGAAGCCCTCACATCTCCGTATCAATCCCCTACAGCTGACTTGTTTTGCAGATCCGTTCCTAGCAGATCTGTTAGTGCTGAGACAGATCACACTGTTTTTGATAAGAGAGACCCATGGACACCTGCTGTTTCATAGCTAGAACAGAGCTCCCTCATCTGTCCCTATAAACAGTCTGCAGTATCGCTTTTTAAAACATCATCTGCTCATTCCAGTTTTGCTCAGTGTTCATATTGTGTCGGAGGCCTGACAAAAAGTGAAATAGGAGTTAGAAAATGCACATGAAAATTTAAAAAAAAAATTACGTTTTCATAAATGTACCCTTTTTAGTAAAAATCACAATTAAATTGTGATTAAATTAAAGTAAAACTTTATTAACACATAACCCTGCTGGTAAACCTGGAGATAATTATATTAAGTATACCCTTCCGTTCAAAAGTATGGCATCAGTAAGATGTTTTTTTATTTTATTTTTTCTCTCTGAATAAAACTTTTCTTTTATTCAGCTAGGATGTATTAAATTCAACAAAATGACAGTAAAGACATTTATATTTCAAATAAATACTGTTCTGTTGAACTTTCTATCCACCAAAGAGTCCTGGAAAAAAGGCAGCAAATCAGATTAGAATGATTTCTAAAGGATCATGTGACACTGAAGACTGGAGGAATGGCTGCTGAAAATTCAGCTTAAAAATCACAGGAATTAATGACGATTTATTAAAATAGAAAACTGTGAATAAGAATTCACAATATTATTGTTTTTACTGTATTTTTGATCAAATAAATGCAGCCTTGGTGAGCATGACTTTTTCAAAAACATTAAAAAGTTCTTACCAACCAAACTTTTGAACAGTAGTGTATGAATTATCATTAATAAATGAATATTTATAATTTTCTGTTTTTAATGTGAATCTGTGGTGTCAGTCCTCTTCTGTAAACGCTTCATTGGTTTTGCTCCATGTCTGTTAGATTTCATGTGATGTCTGTAGCTGTTGGGAAGCTGCTTGTCAGCAGTCTTGTTACAATGAAGGCATGTTTATCATAGTCTTTATACATAATATAGTTCTAGCTACTGAATGCAGACTTCATATAAATATGTGAGGAAGCAAGGAGCTATCAGAAAGGTTGCTTCCTGTCAAACGTAGATCTGACACTTCTATTGTAGTGAGAATGGTGACTCATGCATGTAGTGAAAGCTAACAAAGAGGCTGAGATTAGTGCTGAGCGAGCTTCATTGGCATGTATGCAAGCATGTGTCTTGTTTACATAGCATTTAATATACACTGCCCGGTCAAAAAAAAATTCACTGTTTTGATTTAAATAGGCAAATGCTTAAGAGTCTATGATTGGATCATTATTGCAGTGATTATTATGTTTCAAGCATGTTATGTGTTTGGCAACAGTTCTTCTAACCCTAATTAATGGAGTGTGTCGCTTTTCATTTCTTAAACAACCATGTAGGAAGACACATCATATGTCAAAATTCATCAGGCTCAAATTGTGAAAGAATGGTTGGGAGGGAGCATGAAGAATCATTTTCACACATGAATCAGTACAAGATCTTGACCAAAAATTTATGCACCTCTTGAAGGAAATATCACAAAATTTATTTCCATCAAGAAGTGCATACATTTTTGGTCAAGACCTTGTATTGACAATGCAAAAGTCAAGCACTCTGTAAAGTCTACTCCAGCACATCCCAAAGACTTTCAGTATAGCAACAAAATAAACAGCAGTTTACCATCCGTTGCTTCAGTGAAAATGTAAATAATAGCGCCTATATTGCTGTATCAAATTGAGCCCGAATTAGACCCAGATGAAGAGGACCAAGCTGCAATCACGGCTTTTAAAGGACGTTTATGAATGGTATTTCATTTAGTATTTGTGTCAAAGTGTTTAGATATGCTGTCACTGCTGTTTGTTAGCTTTCAATATACAGTTTTATTCTGATTAAAGCTTTACTGTAGTCGAATACATGACTGAGTAGTAGCATTTTTGTAAAGGTATCGTTTAATTTATAGCATAAACAACTGTTTGTTTAGCTAACTGACTAGCGAAGCAAAAACGAGTTGCTCTTTGTTTATGTCCTTGATGCATTAAAAATAGCAACAGAACTATAACATTGCATTTAAAAGACATGTACAAACAATAAAACGTACTTACAGTTTGAAGCCAATAAACAGCAGCTTCTGCTTTTAAAGTGGGAACTGCTTCATCTTTCAGTAAAAGCCTTTGTGCAAATCTAGCATTGAACTCGTGTAGATTCTGTAAGCTGTCTTCAGCGCCGCATCCAGTGTAGAAAATATCACTTATTATAATGGCTTCTATTATCTTTTGACGCGTCGCATCGCGCCGCTCTTCCGCTTCCATTATGCCACGCCGCATGGCCTCGCCCACTTTGTTGCGTGTTCCCGGGGGCGTGTTTTGCAGGGTTTATGATGTCAACAACCCGGGAAGAAGCTCATTGTAGTCCAAACCAGTCGTTTCTGTAGGCATTAAACTAGGGTGACCATATTTTGATTACCAAAAACCAGGACACTCGGCCCGGCAATGAGATACTCAAATGACATTCGAAGTTTACTCAAAGATGCCTTATAATTTCAATACATTTAAAGTATGCCTCCTCTGTATGTATAGAAAATTGTTATATTACAAAATACTATCTATAACCAAAGACACAAATTCAGGCTTCTCAGAGGTTACTTAACATGTTTTATTATGACAAGTTTCAAAAATAACAAATGAAATAATGATAGAAATAATGTCTCTTCTGTAAAGATATAGATATTTTTTGTTAGTTATTGTAAGTTTGAGAGCTATTTTTGTTAAATTTGGATAGCTAATATAGCAGATTTATTATTTATTTATTTTTCTAATACTTTTCTTCTTCATCCTCGTTTTCCTCTTCATCCTGTTTTTCTTCCTCGTCCTCCTTGTTTGCCCATCTATATTTTGCTGTAGAGCTGATCTTTCCCAGCAGTTTTTTGTTGCTTAAAGGGATAGTTCACCCAAAAATGAAAATGTTATGTTTATCTGCTTACCCCCAGCACATCCAAGATGTAGGTGAGTTTGTTTCTTCAGTAGAACACAAATAATGATTTTTAACTCCAACCGCTGCCGTCTGTCAGTCAAATAATGCCAGTGGATGGGAACTCGAACAATAAGAGTCGAAAAATCTTGCATAGACAAATCCAAATTAAACCCTGCGGCTCGTGACGACGCATTGATGTCCTAGGACACGAAACGGTTTGTGTGAGAAACCGAACAGTATTTATATAATTTTTTACCTCTAATACGCCACTATGTCCAACTGCATTGAGCATTCGCTTAGTGAGGTCTGATCGCGCTCTGACAACAACAGTGATGTCTCGCGCATATACTTCAATGAGTGCAGGGTTTAATTTGGATTTGTCTATGCAAGATTTTTCGACTCTTATTGTTCGAGTTCCCATCAACTGGCATTATTTGACTGACAGACGGCAGCGGTTGGAGTTAAAAATCATCATTTGTGTTCTACTGAAGAAACAAACTCACCTACATCTTGGATGCGCTGGGGGTAAGCAGATAAACATCAAATTTTCATTTTTGGGTGAACTATCCCTTTAACAAATAAGCATGAAAGTTATAAAGACATTTATATAGGCCTATCAGCTGTTACATCGCAAGGTACAAAGAAAGAGCACAACGAGCTGAACTCATTGTAGACGATAGCTGAAGGTTGCTCTGCTGTTACACGAAGTATCTGTTATTCAGTTACAGATGACTGCACAAATCGTGCATACTAATGAAAACATTATAAACTGTAAACTGTAGTTTAGCCATAAGTCAGCCGCGACGCTGAGAATAGTTACCTTTATGGAAAAATCCACTAATGTCTTGAGATACAATGTGAACTAAAATTCTCAGTTGCACGTGCAATCGCGCATGTCTGCGAAACGCATTTATATTAATGTATGCTCCGCCTTCGGAAACCGAAAATCTCAGAAACCGAAAATCTCGTAACACCTGTCAATTTAATGGCCCAATGAAAACCAGGACATTTTCATCACTTTATAAAAAACAACCAGGACGGCCAGGACAGGACGTGAAAACAGGACATGTCCTGGGAAAACAGGACATTTGGTCACCCTACTGTATATTACACTTGTTTTTGTTTTTTTTTCGATTTGCATTTATCTAGGTGTAAATAAGGTTTTGTGTGTGTGTGTGTGTGTGTGTGGAGGGAGGGTAGAGCGACTTGACAGATGGTCCTGTGACTCACTGTAAGTGGCTGCTACACCAGCTGGCACACCCTTAGATCTCATAACCCCTCCCCCCACCTCTCACTCAACCCCTCTCAACACCCGACAGGGGGCTGTGCTTGATTAGGCAGGATTAATGATGCCCAATACACTTGTGTGTCTGTGTGTGTGACTGTGAGACAGTATGACTGTGTATGTGTTGGCTGACTGTATTTACTGTTAGACTGCCCTTGACTGTAGCTACTCATAACTCATTGTGATGGTAACACGTTTGTGTAATTACACCTAGCTGAGAAATACCCAAAAAGTTACCTATAGTTTTTTTTTCTTTCTTTTTCTCAAAGTTTGGTATCAGTAATTTTAGTCAGCACTAGTTTTTGATTAATTCTTAAACTTAATTCTTGATCACGGTTGCCTCAGAGTAACTATCTCTGTAACTTAAGACAGATGCACATGTCTGGCACTATACCATAAATCATGGAAGAAATGCTGTATTATGTATGGATTATTCTATTCTATTCTCTAATAGCGTTGCCACATGTTTGCAGCTGCCTTCGTTTAATAACATACGGACATTTAAATATAATTGAATAAAAAGCAGTAGCTAGCTATTCAACTCAATTGTAATGACACCTAGACAGTTTTAAAGGTTTTGGCAGTTCATTCGGCAAACTGATCAGGAAGTTCAGCTCTGTAACAGGTCTCAACCTGAACTGACTGGAGGCATTGCCAGAGAAGAGGACAGTTCCAAAATTAAAGACCACAATAGGCAGTTTTGCACATCTTTTCAACAGTGTGCACTTTGAATCACCTTTAGCCCCTGGCTTATTCCATCCAGATTCAACTAGGCATCCTTCCTGCCATCGGACAGTTTCAATACTATCTCCTTCTGCCATTGCTACACATTACATTTGATTGTTCTCCCAGTCAAGAGTAATAATGCTGCACAAGGACTCTTTCACATCCCATAATGCAATGCACAACCAAAAATGGATGTGCTTCCCCAAGAGGTTCTTCAAGGTTTAGTATTAAAAGTGAGAAACAGGAGGGCTCAATTTATAAATGCTTTCCAGGGAATGATAGGGATCTGTGTGTGGGATTCTGCAGCGGAACTAAATTGCTTAGGCTAGACTCCAAATTCAGAAGATTCCCTTGTTTATACCTGACAGGGAGAAAGAATTGTCAATGTAGATTTGCTTATCCAAGCTAGCTCCTCCTCCTTTTGTCATGCAATAGCTGCCAAACACTGAGTAATGAGTGTAGGGACACAGATTTCCCCATGCCTTCCCCTAGAGAGTTCACGTGCTTGGCTGTGCCTGAGGGAGAACGGCGCTGTTCAGGTGTCGGCAGCAGTCTGCAGAACAGAGGCCGTCCCAGCCGCAACTTGTCCGCTGGGAACGGTGGAGCTTCATTGTGATGGAGCAGGAGAGAAATGTTCAATGGACAACTTTCAAAAGGCTGCGGCAAGGTTGGTTTGATGCCGGCGGCAAGACAGGGAGCCGTGTCTAATTGTGCTTCCACCTGGAGCTGGCTCAGTGGGCACACGGCCTCCACTGTGTAATTGCTGCCCGCATGCCAGGCACGAGTGACAGCTTCTTAATACTGTCACCTGACAGGCTATCATTCTTTCTCCCCATGCTAATGCAAATCTCCCTTTTTCTCTGCTGTTTCTGTGTCTCTTCACCTCTTTATTACCAACGCCAACACACGTTCACTATGCTGCCTCTGCATAACGTGTGTGCGCGCGTGCTAAAATATAGCCCATAAGATTTAAACAGAGTTCACACAGTCATGAGGGAAGTTGTGATTTCCAGACTAGAAATTTCTATGACTTTCTCCCTGACTTAGTGTTTAACTATTTAGTGTATAACATGCAGACTGTTAAAATATAAGTATATTTATGCTCAGCTTAATTGATCTTTGTTTGCCGCCCATTCTATCTTCCCCGGGAGTTTTCATCGATCATTGCTACTGCTATTGCTACTGCTGTTTACATCCCACCACAAGCTGACACCAGTTTGGCTTTGTCCGAGCTCCACGATGTGCTCAGCGGAAACATCAACAAACATCCTGATGCTGCTATTATCATCGCTGGGGACTTTAACAAAGCCAACCTCAGGAAAGTTATGCCTAACCTTTATCAACATGTATCCTGTCCAACCAGAGGACCGAATACACTGGANATCTTTGCTTAATCGCAATCCTGAACCATTCATGGAAAATTCATGGCAAAATCATGAACATTCAGTGGTCAAAATTCGTGAGAACATTGTTTTAAATAATTAGTAAGAATCTCAATTTGCATACTTCTATGTAGTCAAAGCATAGGACTTTGCTGGTGATTGTGAAGTCAGTATTTAGTCCAACTTTGTTGTATACGGTTTCCATTTGCATTTTACATCTAGCTACATTTATTGTAGTTCATTACTACTGAAGTGTGTAGTTTCTGTGCCACTAGCATAACTACACAAAATTACAAAATGTACTATTTTAAAACGGGTTTCTTGGACACTCTGTTGTCTGCCATTGGTTGGGAAAAAGTTATGGCTGCGGTAAACTGTTGCTGTCAGCTTGGGGAACCATCCAGGCAAGTACACCTGTTTTAAATGTATAATTATTTGGGACACACTAATTCTAATTATGCATACTTTAAAAGGTGGGACGTATGTAGAGATGCACAATATATTGGTACTATATCAGTTATCAGCAGATATTAGAGATTATCAGCCTATATTTAATTGTGCCTGCTCATTAACCCTATTTTTACATTTTAGATTACCTTTGAGGTCATCTAACTCTAATTTAAAATTAATCTTTAAAAATGCTAATCATTTAATATCACTGTTAAATGTAATCTCTAACAAATCTCAATTAATATCAATTTTTTCATACTGCACATTAAAATGTTGTGATGCCAAATTCAAATGGTTGATTTTTCGCTTTGTGTTTTTTCTTTATACTAAATAAATTAATATTGCTAATTTTTCTGTTATCTGCAATAACATCAAAATAATTGTTGGTTTATTGTATCGATCAGAATTTCAATATCAGTGCATCCATAATAGAATGCAAAGTGTGACTTACTGTTACTCTATACACGTCCTAAAACAAAAACTTACAGTATGCTGATGTTTCAATATATGCAGTAAAAAAGAAAAAACAAACTCATCAAATATGCCTTGTCTTTCCGTTAGAGCTCTACGTGCATCCATTTCCTCCTGTGCCCTCTCCAGCTCTTTTATATTAGTGTTATATAACTTTCTTACCATGGAATGCACACCCATGCCTTTAACTTCTCTTTCTCCCGGCACTCAAGCCACATTGTGGGCATATGCTGTACCAATGGGAGGATGGAGGAAAGTGGAACAGGATGTGAGAATGAGATATTCACAGTAATTCGGTAATGGGTATCACAGGACCAGACTCTGAATGAGTTATTCAGCAGGGAACTGGGCCTGTACTAACTTCCAATAAGCCCGATGTAGTAGTGCTATGTGCATGCCATCAGAGAGAATTTGAGAAAACAAGAGTGAAGGGAGAGTTTGGTCTTGTGGTCTCATAACTAGAGGAATTTGTTTATGGGCACTTGAGGACTGAGGACTGTGGACTAGTGTTTTTGAATGTGTAGAGGTGTTAAAGAATTAAAAAGGGTTAAATGTGCCCATATATTTTTTGTGAGCTAACTTTGCAGCTTTTGCAGTGTCTCTTACCTGTCGCAGTGGTTGCACTTGAAAGGTTTGGCACCAGTGTGTTTGCGGTAGTGCCTCGTCAGTTCGTCGCTTCGTGCAAAACGCCATTCACAGCCTTCCCAGGAGCATTTGTAAGGCTTCTCACCTGCATGCACAAACACACATCATTTAATCCATGCTTCACCATTCACACACACCTGTACACAGATGGTGCACCTCTGGAGCGAAACAGCCACTGTGCCACTGTGAGCACCGTCAGCAGTTCCATTATGAACATCATTCATTACTGTTTCTCTCAATCACACATCCCAGCCATCCAATCAGATTGCTTGCTTTCTCTCCCAGTCAACCAATCGCATGTCTGTAATGCAAACCTCCTGTATTCTCAATAGTCAAAACGTGAAAAATGGAGGTGATCATTTTCACAAAAATTGATTCGATCAAAGGGTAATTTTCCACCTTTTCTTAAATTGAAGAGGGGCTGCCTAAATGTGCTCAGTCACCATAACAGAATAAATTCATAACCCAAAGTCAAGTATCCAAAATGAAGCCATTTGTGTTAAATGTTCTCCACCCTCCCATTGAGCTCTGAAATTCAATTGAAGTTAAACAGATGGGAAAGGAGATACCAATTGTTCCACATGCTGTACTTTTATGCCTCAGATTTAAAATATGGCCATGAGTGAGGGAGGAAGGAAGGGGGGTTTCGACACCCGAAGAGAGGGTCCCGGCACAGTGGCAGTGTTCCTGGGGAAAAGAACTGGCTTCAGCCTGGGGCCTGGGTGGGAATGGGGAGGGTGTTGATGGCACTGATTCAGATCTGGAGGTGGTAATGATAATTGGGGTCTTAATGACACTTAATGGGAAACAATGCCATATTCACAGTAAAAGAGCTGCCAGCTACTCCAGCAAATGCTGTGTGCAGTGCACCAATCTTCCTAACTAGAGTAAAGCTCCATTAAAATTGATGTTTCTCCATTGGAAATAGTTGTTCACTAAATTGATTCCGACCACACTTCTAAACTCAGTTGACCACCAAATAGGGATGGCGATTTAAAGGAGTTTTTGTAATTAATTGTTGAATAAAAACGCATGCATGCCATATTCTGCGTGTAGGCTACTTTATCATTTACAGGCCCACTGAAGTGCCTTGGAACGCGCAGCATAATCAATGTATTGACGTAATTTCCACTGAAACAGGAAGACAGGGTGGGACATCAAACAGCTCCTCCCCTTTTTAAAAATAGCCAACAGTGTTTCGTTTATATCACAGCTCGGACAGAGCCGTTGAGCTTGGGAAACCCGCAGTTTCCTTCTAATCTCTAACCGTTTCTCCTCCTAATCTCCTCCTTATCGCTTTAAAATGTGCCATTTACCATGTAGAAAATGGTAAATGTGTGAACAAGTGACCGATTTTAGCCGCAGATTCAGCGTCTATTTATAATGTGGGGGTGATCTTTAGATTCTAGAGACCATTTGATTGGACAGAAAATCTGATGAGAAGCTGAAGTGCAGGGTGATATCATCAAAATTGTTGATTCATATTAGCGGAATTGAGAGACTAAGTTTTTAAAGCTTATATCTTTTAAATGCAATTTTTCCCCCCATTGTTTTTATACCACACTATCTTATAGATAACAGTAAGGCTAACAAATTCATACTTAAAGCCAAAAAACTCCATTTTGATTTCATGGCGACTTTAAAATAGTTAAAATAGTAAAGTTTGTCAAGACATGATGCTGATGTTTGCTTGACAAAGCCTTGTCTGAAAGTTATTTTTGTGTGTGTGTGTGTATTTTTTTAAAGTCACAAATAGCCTAGCATTGCTAGGCAGTTTCTAAGGTTTTCTAAATGGTTCCTTTGGCATTTCTATGGTGGTTGTAGTATGTTACTATGGTGGTCTTGGATAGATAGTTAAAGGTGTATATAGGCAGACTAGATAGATAGTTGGATAGACATGGATAGATGAACAGATGGATGTATGTATGGAAGGCCAGATGGATGGGTAGATTATTGATTTTTGATTATTGATAATGACTAATCATTCATTGATTTACTTAACAGTCCTACTAAACCTGCCTTACTTGAAAGACCATACTAACAGTTTAAACTAGTTTGGACCAGCATAGAAATTCATGCTAGTCTTTCAGCAAGGATGTGCCTGGACCTCCACGACTGACTCTGGATACTGACGAAGAAAATCATAGAGAGGAATGGAAATGATTACAGACTGTCATTTTCTTTTTTCCTTTTCTTTTTTCTTTTGAAAGGAAAATATGATCCAATAAGATGTGCGGAAAGTGGAAGGTATTCGCTTTCGCAATATTTCATATCCCAAAAATGTATGCAGTTGTTATGAGCACACATATTACTGTTATAAAATCAAAGTCTGTTCATCTATTTATCCTGTCTCGTTTTTTAGCTTTATGATGCAAGATGAAGTAAAGGATGACATAATGTCGGGTTTACCACTACGTTGCTCAGTCTGTCCTGAAAGTCTCTTATGATGCAACATAAAGTAAAGAATGACACAGCAGTAGTGACGAGGAAAACGACTAAACGTAAGATGCCTGACCAGTTCCTCTTTTCTTTCCCCATAGACATTTTTTGACTTTTGATAACAAATAGAAGAGGATTTTTAAATATAATACAATGTACTTGGCCTTTTTTCACTAGTTCACCTCTGGGAATATTGCAAACAAGCAGCGGGCCTTCTTTGACATCTCTCATCTTTCTTTGCCAGGCAAGACGCGCACAGACAAACAGCGGGTCAAAGTGCCTTGAGGTTTATTTTATTATGTTTGCCTGTCCTTGAGCTCCTTCAATTTATAAAATCAGTTGGAGAAAATATTGCCATGTCTGCTCTTGTGTCTGTGACTGCTACAAGTGTGCAGGAAGAGCATCTCTCTGTCATTTGGAGAGTGGCGGGGCCGCAGGTGTGAGACGGCAAACGTTTCGCACTACACTCACAATAATTGGCCAAAGACCCCCTTGCGCTTGCTCCATCCTTATGCCGTAGCCCCCTTCCTCCCCCTCTTATTTTGTTGCCTCTCTTGCTGTCTGACAGCAGCGAGGCAGGCTTGGACCTGCAACCACGGCAACCATAACGCAGGCCAATTATAACTTGGAGAGTCACGGATGCATGATGGAGTCGCCTAGCAACCAGCCGAGAGAGGGAGAGAGAGTGTTAAAAGGAGAGAAGAGAGAGAGAAAGAGCCATTCAGTCGGTATGCAACCTATGGACACTCCGCAATACCAACCAATTATTGCTTGCTTTAGATATGCATGATGTAGTTGCCTGGCAACCCCAACTGTACCCAAAGAGGGATGGGGAAAGGTGGGATTGATTTGGCATATTGGAGCTTCAATTGGTATCTAGAGCTGCAAATAATCAACCTATTACAGTCTTTTGATATGGTCTCCTAGCAACGGACCCCCTCCAAAACGGCAACCTCCTTCTGTCGCACCAGTGTCCTAGGTGTGTATGGTGGGGTTAATTACATTTCTTCAGGACAGAGTGCTGGTAAGCGATTATTGTCTCTGAAGTTTAGATTTGAGAGGTAGGGCCCAATTATCATCCATTCATTTTGTCTTCTCCAGTGGCTCATGTTGCATTTCAAAATGAGCTCTCAGATTCTAACCCATTTTTATCCTCCAAATCCCATTCAGGGATGTGTTATTAACTTCAGCAAACATTGTTGACAAAGCAAAGCAGGACCATGTCATTACCACAGGGCTCCATGGCTGCATTTATGAGTGTAAATGATCGCGTGAATGTGAAAAATTACTTTTGCGACTTCTGACACACAATCAGATGTATTGATATACATTAATAAAACTCCCTAATGCAATTAAAACAAAATAAAAGCTCCATAATGCATTTAACCTTATATGTATGCCTTGTATGCCAAATCAGAGATCCATTTCTCACCAGAATTATGTGAGTCATAATGTGAAATTATTTCTGAGTAGAATAATTTGGTCATGCAGATGTTTATAGGTAGCCCTTTGGGGGTGTTCAGTCAAATCCAGTCATAAGATTTATTCCACCAACTGATTAATGCATGCTTAACAACATCTGTCTTTCAACCAATAAGGTAAGCCTACTGTGCAATGTGTGTGTATGTATAAATGAACATATATATATATATATATTAGGGCTGCACGATTTGGGGAAAATGTCATATTGCGATTATTGAGGTCAATATTGCGATTGCGATATGCGATAGCGATATACTAAACAAATAGTATCATGAGTCATCTTGCTTGGTTCTCAATGAAAATGCACACACAGATTACTGATAATGCTGAAATGTGTATTTCTCAACTCAAAATAGCAACAAAAACAAACAAATGCACAGCGTTTTCAAATTAAAATATTTTTACAAAATTAAATAACATTTTTGCATTACTGCAAACTTGTTATAATCCCATTTAAGATGTTTGTTTCTTTACTAATCTGTAGTGGTTCAATGGATCGCAAAACTCACGGTTCGGATCACATCATGGTTATGACGTCACGGATCGGATCATTTTTCGGATCAGCACAAAAAAAAATTTGGATAGGGGGCAACTTAACTTTGCATTTATTACTTAGCCTACTTAAACTATTCTGATACCACAGCATAAACTACTAGCCTAAGTAATACATTATTAAAGGCAAGTGAACAGACTGTAAAAAGAACAAATACTGTACACCAATCACAACAAGCATAGATAAATACTACATAAAGTTACAAATAAAGTATAAGGTCTAACTGTAGTATTAATTTTCAAGCACAGAAATGTAATAATTAAATGTAAAATGACACTGTTCACTGTATAAATTTAATATAGATTAATCTTTGTTAAAGCTGTGTTTTGTTGTTTGATTTACATGACAGACAACAGCAGGTATTTATAGGTTGCTGTCACTTTAAGAGTAAGACCCTATGCACGTTCACATCCGACAGATACACATCCGAATTCTCACCTCGTTCAATTATAACCGAATGTGTTTACGAGAATACTTGCCGAGAGGGGTATTTTGATTGACATAATGCGTGTATGTGTCCATCCAAGTGCATTGAGGACCCGAAAGAGAAATCAATTTGGAGTTCGCGAGCTATAACCTATTTTTTTTACAGTCTATGGCTATAACGCGCCTCTCTCTCTCTCTGTGCGCACCGATAACACCGCTGCATGCGATACCGAATTAAATCCTCTTTTGCCTCTTCTAGCGCGCTGGAATTGATTTATATCTATTTAATGTGTAAACTAGCAAGACAAAACACGTTCAAATGATAACCTTTCACTCTATTGCCGTTAAAGTTGCAATTGATCCGCGAATCACATGCGTCCCGAACCGTGGGCCTTGGTCCGTACGGATCACGGATCAACAACGATCCGTTTAACCACTACTAATCTGGGTTTATAATCTTATAGCCAAAATATAACAGAGGTAGCGTTTTTTCTTGCCACCAGTTCAGTGACCGTTTGCTCCGCATCCATCTTTACGCGTTCTCTGCGCTGCACACCGGGAAAAGTCGTGACATGACCATGCGCGCCACACGTGCCACTGCCTAAACTGAAACTGACTGCTCTTCTTTTTATTAGCGGTGTATAAAATGGGCAAACAGCTCTCAGAAAATGGGTTGTCGTGTCCACACATGTATTTATTTATTTATTAAATTATTATTATTTTATTTCATAAAATCGCAGCATTTTGCGTCATATAATCGCACAAGCTTGACATCGCGATTGCGATATGATTAATCGTGCAGCTCTAATATATATACACATACATACATACATACATACATACATATCATATAATATGTTATGAATGTTCATGAACTTCTAATCTGTTAAGCATCCTATTTTTATCCTTGTTTTATTTTTTTCAAGACAAATGTTATTCATAAGGGCATCAGTCAAGTCTGCTGTTGTTTATTGCCATCTCTAAGGTTATCTTAAAGGTACAAGGTACAACATTTTCTGAATTCTGTAGACATTCTTCATTTACTTTTCAGGGTCATGAGTGCTCCTAAACAAAAATATTAGCATAGAGTCCTGTAGCATGTAAGTTTCTCTTAAATCCTGTTGTAATTTTAATCTCCCTGTTTTAGTAATCTACGGAAATGATAACAGAAAGAACAGGATTAAGATAATCAAAAAAATAAATCAGTCTTGTAATAAATACATAATGTGATGATCCAGCAAGCAAAAATGTTCCTTTAGGGTTTTTATTTTCCACTTTTTCCTGCTTATTGCTTATTTCCACCGATCTTCAAAAGCGAAAGCAGCATTGATACGCTAGAATCAGCCCAAAAGCGATTAGCACTACTAGCTCTCACAGGAACCTGTCGAGTCAACAGCTGGCCACAGGGGCCAGATACGCTGCATTGAGGCCACTGTCACAGTAGGTTTCGGGGCCACGGCAGAGTGCAACACACTCTCAGGTTCAGCGAGAGGGCAGAAACTACGGCACCAGAGCGTGCAAGCTCGAATTAGCTTGGAAACAAGATTCAGCTCAGTCAGTCTATCAATCATCTTGCAATTACTGACTGCACTGGCAGGTTTTGAATGGTGCGGCTAGGCTCATTTTAGTCTGAGATTAAGGTGCCGGAGAGAGAAAACCAGATATTCTGCTTTGGGGCTGTGCTGCAAAAATCTAGCTTCACAAGATCTCTTGTGACCCTTCTATAGTATCAGAGCCTTGGCAAAGAAGATTTTCTGAACTCTGAAACTATCTTGTTACATGCAGAATTAGACTTTCAATACCAGAAGCCTCTTTCCAGGAAAGCTAAAACATATATGATATGATGTTATTGGTGCATTCAATCACCTGTATGTGTCCTCTGGTGTGCCTTTAGGTGGGAGCTTTTTGTGTAAACCTTCCTACAGCCATTAAACTGGCAACGATGGACCCTCTTTTTGTTCTCTGGGATGTCTCCTCCGCCTACCGTTCCCAGGCCTCCTTCTCCATCACTCTGTGCACCACGATTTGGTGGCGAAGGTAGCGAATGTGTCGCCACTAACTTTGCTGCCCCAAGTCCCACTTTCTTGGCCACCAGTTTCAGCGTGAGGGTGCCATCAGCTGTGGCGGTAAGAGTCTGCGTGGGCTTGACAAGATGGCGTCCCAATTCTGGGGAGGAAGGTGGCGTGAGGGACGTGACTGCGTTTAGCTGAGCGGGATTAACTCCTCCGCTGGCTTCTTTTAGCCCTGCGTCACTACTCTTGGTGTTGGCTGGGGCATGGAGGTTTTTGGGAAGGGATACCAGCAGAGGTGGGGGGCTGGGCTCATCCGATAAATTGGGCAGCAGAGGGTCCATCAGGTCCTCGTCGCTGTCTCCCTTCATGAAGGCTGGCGTAAGGAGGCAGTCAAGTTCCTCGTCGAAGAGGTCCGAAAGCCTTTTGGGCTCCGTCTGTAGGTACCTTTCCAGTTCCAGACATGTCTGCAGGAGAAACAGAAATGCATAAATATGAGACAGTAAGCCTTAGAATACTCTTAAGTCCAGTGACGTTTATGAAGGGAAAGCTAATTATCTAAAAAAATGCTAAACATGTCACAATGAAACACGTGGCATATCAACATGTTTCCAGTTTGTGTTGGTTCAGTTGGTCACACTGTGGAAAATGTAAACGACTACATCTGCTACATAGAGACTTTTGCACAGAAATTTTTTTTGAGTGCAGCTGGGGGGCAAGATTTTCTGGGAGAGAAGCTGAACATCCGTGGAATTTTTATTACACTTGCTGCGGTTGAGGGAATAGTATTTATCTATGTAGCGTAGGTTATTTCGTACGGTGCTTATTGAGCGAGAAATGACCATCTTATTACTTAAGATACCTTTCCCCTCACTCTGGTTTTTCCTCTGATGAATACTTTGGCAGACAGAGGGAGGATGGAAGAGAAAGACAGCACTATCATGGCTCACTGACTGCTCACTCAGCAGTTTCTTTTTCAGTGGTTTAACATTATTGTTCCCCAGTCACAGTGGCCAGTTTGGATATTAGAGAGTTCTGTTCAGTGTGTTGCGGTAAAAGCACTTTGGCAGTCAAATGGCAGTAGAGTAAACCTTCCAGCTCTTTACTTCATGTCAGCTGTAAATTACAGTTGCTGTACATGCCCTATCCTAACTTATGTAATTTCCTTTAGCTCAGACTTAAATAAATTGTCCAAAATGAAGGTATTTCCTAGCATCTGTTGTTTGCTGATAAGCTGCACTTTTTAGTCTATTTTACTTAATTGAAATATGCATACCATACAGGGGGTTTTCAAACTAAGGTTTGGGGGCTATTAGGGCGTCTGCAAAAAACTGAGAAAAATATTGTACAATGTGTATTTTTCAAAGTTAATTATTATTAATTTAAAATATTTATTTATGCTAAATGTTTTGTTTTTTTTAATGGTCAACTTCAATATTTTCAAGATAAGATTTGTACAGTTTGCTTTAATACAATGACAATATAAAAACAATTATTTAATTTTGTCTTAAGTGTTATTACTTTTAATATTTTTCTAACAGCATAAATGGGTTTTTATACATGGAAAATATATTAATACATGAAAATATATTGGCATCAAAAAAGTTTGAAAACCACTATGCATACAGGGATTTCTTTGAGGTTACTTTTTCAGACTAAACACAGAAAAGTGTAAGAAACGGTATCGGATACATTTCTAATCCCAGCTACTGCTTGAGTGAAACACTGACCATTCAATTTACTTTAAGCCAAACGGTTCCTGTGCACTTTCTCTGACCTCACTGGTGACACAGAAATAAAGGCACTAAAACTGTAGCTACAATTTGACTCATGTTATGCAATACAGCAGAGCCTTCAACGAAGACTAAAATAACAAACACAGTCCACTGCAGCAGCTACAATTCACCACTGCAAGCTCTCCCCGTCAGCTCTGCGTTCATTTATGATTCTAAGCACTACCTGGAAAGTGCATGAATTATCCATGCACTGAAGATTTTTTTAGCCATGTTTTAGCGAGCGGGAAATTTAGCAACCAAGAGGGATCATGCATCTCTGAAATTATTCCATTCTTGTGCATTTTGTAGGTCTTATTACTTTAATAGATGCTCTAAAGACATACCCAATCTGCATTGATAAGCACAGAGCAGCAAATGGATAAATTCTTTATGTAATGCAGCTTAAAGCAACATGCCATTGAGAGATGGCAGAGGGTTGAAAGAACTTGGCATAACCACACTATATTTTCACACACATCTGAGGAACCACATGAACAAGAAAAAGAAAATGTAGATGAGGTGAATTGACTGTTCTGGACTGGCTGCTAGTGTAGAAAGCCCCTTGCGCGCTGAGCTCCATCTATTATAAATGCAGTGCCAGGGGGTTCGCATGCAGCGCTAAGAGCCAATGTCAGACAAAGAGCAGGCAAAGAGAGGCGAGGGGGAGAATCGCAAAACTGTTATTAGCAAATGTGGATGCAGTCCAAGTTAGACACAAAGCGGAAATTATCGCCAATCTCAGAGTCAGTTCCTCTCGCTGTCTCCGCTCCCTGCTTGGATAATAAAGTCGGCACATTATCTAAACTAATGTGTTTATATCTCCACCCGCATCTAACAAAACAGACTTCTTTTTTTTCGCACCCTCTCTATTTTTGAGGTTGAAATGATGATGATTTTTTGCTCATACAAATAGATTTTAATTAAGCATTTTGGCTTTCATCAGATGTTGTTTGAAGTTCTACCTCTTGATGCAAAACCGATCTCTCTTCTGCGCTCCTCTCTCTCTCTCTCCCTACACAGCATGCGCTGATGACTAATTAGCCACTCAAACGACCCAGCAAAGAGAGGCTCTTTATTCAGTTAATTTGCTGATGGGAAGCCTAAGTGTGTATGTGTGCGTCTGTGTGCTTGTATGTGTGTAAGATGTAGTCACAAGAACAACACTTGAGTTAAAAGTGCCATATTTATATATTTATTTAACATTTTTTTAGGACCGTATAAAGCGCTGCTGCTTTATTCCAAAAAGGGTTTTTAGAGTGTAATGCAATAGAAGAACCTTTTAGTTTTTCATCCCTGCTGGAAAAGCCATCTTAAACCAGCCCAAGCATGTTCTTAGCTGGTTTTGCAGTCTGCACAAGTTGGTTTTCAGCTCGTTTAGCAAGTCGCCAAGCTGGTCTTCCAGGCTGACCAGCTGAAAAGTGCCCCAAATGACATGGCTAGGGGACCAGCAAACCAACTTAGGCTGGTTTAAGATGCTTTTTCAATAGGAACAGAAGAACCTAAATAGGTTCTGTGGTTCCTCTGGTGCTTCAAAGAACCCAGAAGAGCTTCATTTTTCCCCTTTTCCACTAATATGCTGATTTGAAGGACCTATAACGAAACATCAATAACTTGTTTTTTATTTTTGTTTTGTAATTATAGTCAGCTCAAGAACCATGTATAGTCAAATGGAAACCAAGAAAAGGGTTCTTTGAAGCACCTAACATTTTTAAAGATTGTATGTCATGCAGAAATATGAGCAGACCAGTTGTTCCTTTCTGCAAAACCTGTCCTAAGCTCTCGCAATGTTTTGTTCAATAAAGCACAAGCATTGTCAATGATCTTGCGATGAAATCTGTCTATATGCCATCATTCCGTCCCCTGCAGTGTTCATAACAATTTCCCAGGGTGCTGTGATTCCACCATGGCCATTAGCACTTTTATGACCATAACCATACCCTAGCTAGACTGAATATGCGTCCTTCATGTATTGAAGGGCTTTTGGCCTGTTTGCACACCACATTCATTTATCTATATTATTTCAAGTATTTTTAATTTTTTTGGGATGCGCCATGGCTGCTGCATGATTACCTCTGTAATGACACAACAGTTACCCGGGAACCCTCGGAGACAACTTGTGCCAAGTGACACACACTCGCTATCAACCTCAGGAAGTGTTTCGAAACTCTATAGCCCATAAGGACCTCCCTCCAGGATCTGTCTATCCATGCACCGAGAGAGATACCAAGCCGCCTGCAAATTTGCAGTCAGAGGCATATCCTATCTGTCCCGATGACATATAAACCATCATCACAGCAGGGTGGACATCAGAGTCATCTGAGGCCCTCACCGTCATGGATAGGATTTCACGGATCTTGCGTGCCTTTTCAACTGCTCTCTCTGTTTGGTTCCTGCACCTCGCTGGCTGAGCTCAGGGAGGGGAGCTGTCACTGCTGTCCTGGTGCTGGAGTGTTGGGGTGAGTAATGGAGGGGAGGCTGACAGGGGTCCAGGGAGGGGGAAGTGAGTGTGGAAGAAAACAGCTGTCAAACACACACACTAGAGTGAAGCTTGAATCTCTTCACTTCATCTACTGTCATCGTCCCATCCCCCTGCACCCCCGCTCTTGGACTCCTGACATTTAGACAATACAGTTACAGCATGGGGCTGTGCAGAGTTTGTGATTTACTGCAGACCTCGGTGTGCGTGTGTGTGTTGAGGATGGCCAATTGATAAGTGGCAATAAAGCCAATGACTACAATCTCTTACAAGCAGACATCCTAACAAAAGGGCCAAAGCATGAAAAAGAGTCTCAGTAAAGCAGTTAATAACCAATAGAAGAGCCCTTATGTGAAAAGTGAACAGTGTGGTACGATCCTGAGCGGCTGCTGCTCCTCCTTTTGATCTCGCTCGTGATTCTTCCCATCAAAGCAAGCACAGTCAATAAACGGCCGCTTCCATCGCAACCTCGCTCTCACAAAAGAGATGTCAGCAACTTGTTAGGAGTCTACGGAGACACGATTGCATCTGAAAATGTAGCCCTAGCCTTTCCACAACCCGTCACTCTCACTAAACTGCAACATTTGGACAACAAACTATTTGTGTGGCTAGCAATTGCGCCCGACACCTGCAGAAAATAGTCGTATGCTGCTCGCCAAGAAGTACAACAAGAGAAAACATTGGGATATGGGTCAATGACATGATATAGAGATATATATATATATATATATTATTTTTTTCTTTGTTTTACAGTACAATATATTAATTTATTCAAATATACATTTTTTATGAGGC
>RJVU01047120.1:504291-522113 GCA_003731715.1 Anabarilius grahami | reverse complement strand
ACTCAATGCAAAGAGAATGCCACATGGGGGGGGGGGGGATACAACACATGGAGACAAAAGAGAACAAGAGGAAACAAAAGAGAGCTGGCCGTCAAGGAGCGAGCTGGAAGTGGGGGCTGAGTTGGAGGGCGTTTTGTTTCATAAGATGCATGGCCCTTTGGGTATTGTATAGAGATCTCTGGTTACATACCATACTGTAACAGGCAACAGACATGACTAATAGGCCAAGTTCTCCAAGGGAGTCAATTTCAGCTGCAGTCCCATTATCAGGCACCGGTAAAGGTCTATACCCCTAGGAGACATAAAGAGGTCTCTTTATTTCACCAAGAATGTCTCCTATCTTTGTTGTGGCGACAAACGCAGGAACGTATTCCAAAACTATAAATGATTGTGCCCATTAAGATATTTCACACAAATTCTTGCAAATGAGCTCCCACTGTCCTCATATTAAAAATAAAACTTCTTGAGGGAAGCCGTTTGGATTATTGGATCAGATATTCTTGTTTTGAGATCTGTCTTTTGGATCTACCTCACACATCTGCACTTCTGTGCTGTGCATTACAAGTGGGAAGCCACATGGAGAGACGATTAAAATTACCCTTGTGTGACGACTTTGGCACTGGTGTGAAAGAGTTGTGTTTTCTCATTCTCAGTTATGTCACTGCAAAGCAATAGACCACATGACTTCAGATTGCTCAGGTTCACTGTGTCAGCTCTCTAACATTGTCTGTCTGTCTGTCTGTCTCTGTAGGACAGAGCCTCAGTCAGGGACCCAGCAGGTGCTCTCATTACCTCTATCCCACTGTGGGGACTATCAGTCAGGCTTCCCTGCATTCTATGCTCTGCAGTGTGGCATAAAACCATGGGAAATTCACATCTAGTCAAGGAACAGCAGGGGAGAAGTGAAGCGCCCAGTCTTATTCATTGACCAGATTCAGTGGTGGGGACTGTCTGATAAATGGACTGATAAATGTCTTTGGTAAGTTTAAAAAAAAGAAGAAGAAAAAAGCAGTGCTACTAAAAACAGGCTTATTCAGTGTCATGTTGCATTGCCCTTGTATAAACATATTTAATGTATGCATGTAGGAATTAGGGGTGGGCGATATGACCAAAATCTTATATCACGATATGAGTATTTTATATCACGATATAGTTATTTTTGCTTTGAATAAGATTATGATATCAAACTTTTTCATACCATTGAAATTTCATAATTCTTATCACCAATTTCAATATCATTAAAAAAAAATAATACTAGCCTAAAAATCTCAAGTTTACTGAAGACAAATAAACAGTTATAAAAAAAGAGCAAAGAAAACAAACTATTAATATTTACTATTAATAATACTAATTATTATTGTAGGGTACCGATATGCAGTCATTAGCCATTTACATCTACATTATTGTTCAAACATTTGGGGCCGGTAAGATTTATGAATATTTTTGAAAGAAGTCTCTTTTGCTCACCAAGGCTGCATTTATTTGATCAAAAATACAGTAAAAGTAGTAATATAGTGATATATTATTACAGTTTATTTTCTATTTTAATCTTAAATTGTAATTTATTTATACGATGGGAAAACTGAATTTTCAGCAGCAACATTACTCCAGTCTTCAGTGTCACATGATCCTTCAGAAATCATTCTAATATTCTGATTTATTATTATCAATGTTGTGCTGCTTTATATTTTTGTGGAAACTTGACATTTTTTCCAGCATTGATGACTAGACAGTTCAATTTGAAAGAACATTTATTTGAAATCTTTATTCTTTTTTAAATAATCTTTTGTAACCATGTAAGTCTTTACTGTCACTTTTGATCAATTTAATGCAGACATAATATATCATAAAAAAAATGTTGTTGAAGTAATGACAGCTGAATGAAGTGCAATCACTTATAAATACATTTATAATATTAAACTATTTAATTATATAGATAATTTTGTTTTTGTTTTTTACAAACAGATAAAAATTATTATTATTATATTTTTTTTTTTTGCCATTTTCAGTTTTATGTTTCGGCCAAATGTATCCAGAATTTTCATTTTTGGCCAAGAATTTTAATTTCGGTGCATCAGTCTGTTAAACCCATATGTTTGACCATGCTTGGTTTTCAGTGTAACCTCATGCTATATATAACCCTGGGTGATTCTTTGTAATAAACCACAGGATGTAAGCTGCAGGCTCTACAAGCAGCCCTCGCAGAGAGGAACCACTACATCTATCTGAGCTTCCTGTACTATGCGAGTAGCACGCACAACTGCTCTGCTAGCCAGCTGAAAGGAAATGAAAAGGAAATTGCATAGATGGGATGCAGGGGTCCATGCCTTGCTGCAGATGCTAAGACTGGAGAAGAGAGAAGTTATGTAACCCCACTGGGCCTCCATCCTCTGGCTGCAATCCTGCTGATAAGCACACATAAAAAGATCGGCCAGGACAAATTTTCTGGCTTGGTCTGTGTGGACAAGTGCGGGCACGCTACCCTGAGGGGAATGGATATGGTAACCTGTCCGATCTCCAATTTAGCCCCTGGATCTGGCTGCAGTGATGGACAAAGGCAGTTATGATAACAGGAATTCAAGACCCCTCCCAACCCGGCAGCTGCCCCCACCAGTCTTTGTGCTGCAGGGATTTTTCACGCACGAAAGGGTCCAAAACAAAATGAAGAATGCAGATTAGCAAAGCCGCTTAAAAAATTAAACAACTTGCTCGAGCCTGTTTGCGAGGCTCACCTCCAAGAGATAGGAGAAGGCCGTTCGTTTCTGGTTTGTGTGATAACTGACTGTGAGGATTTCCAGCCCAATTTCTCAGTACCGGGATAGGCATCCCAGTTAATTGCCATCGCTCACTTAAGTGCACGTAAATGGCTTTTTCATCCCTGCATCTGTCCTCTTTATAATTATCCTGCAGTGTGGTAATTACACAGACTCTGCACAACTGGTATTTTATGGGACAACAAACTCCTTTGCTCTTTTCTAGTCTCTCTTCCTCCTGCTTTCATGCACAAGGAAGGTAAACACAAATCCTGTCTTTGAAAGCCCATCTCTGGGGATGTTTACGAAAATCTCAGTATTGCTGTTTGCTGGTTGCTTCCGAAGTATGTAAGCTGGAGTGATGAGGATGTCGTCTGTCATGAGTGGAGAGTTAGAGCTTTGACGACTGCAATAAAATCGCAAAAGCAATCTCTCAGAGAGCCTTCTATAACTTTGTTACATGCTAGCAGAGAAATTGTCCTTTCCATCTAGAGGTCTCATTACTGACGTGTACGGGAGAATTTACAATGAAACAATAGCCTCTTAGCTTTTAAAATGCTGGCATCGATCATAGACACCTCGAATCAGATGTCTGTTTCACCGATACCTCCCATGATCTGATAGCGCTATCGTGCATGCTTGGAATACGCAATGGCAAGCCGCCACTGTGTTGTGACGTCTCAATCCTTGCAGGCTGTCCTGTTTTCTCCACGTGGCTATCAGCCCGGCTCATCTCTCTAACAACAGACACAAAGCCCTGCCACTCTGCCAGTCAGCCATAAATGGAGTGAGGTGGGAGGGACCATTTGATCATGAACTGATGCATAAAAGCTTTTTTTGTGAGGAATGAAACCAGGGGATGGCGGGGTTTTTTTTTTCTTTCTTTTTTTTGCAATGAAACAATGTCTTTATGAAATCCCTCTGTGTGGGTGAAACTAGTCTTTATCTATTTATGTATTTTATTTTATTTTTTTCTTTGTAGTGCACCTTTTGCAGTGTGAGCATATGGGTCAATGATGTCACACTAATTTTTTGTCCTCTTATACAAGCGTGTTTTTAATTTTTGTATTAATTCATTTTGGTATATTTTCTGCATAAATAAAAAGTTCAATGTAATAAAAATGATAAAAATATCAGATAATTTGACATTTTAAGGCGATTAGTTCAGGTTGTAAAATATAATTAGCTTTGACTCACCCAAAATGTAATGATATTTATGAATTAATAATTCATGATATTCATGAATATAACACATACACACTATTTACCTTAAATTATTAGATGTATACACTCAAAATTAAGTTTGACACTAAAATTAAGCTTTTCTTGATATTTGTAAAAAAANAAAAAAAAAAAAAAAAAAAAAAAGAAACCAACATGAATACAAAGACTTGGTATGTGTTTTAAATTCTTTTTTTCTGTTGCTAACTGATATCAGGTTTTCATTTAGCATTTTTTTTCTTTCTCTTTTTGTTTCAATATCACAAAAAGTAGGCTCTGAAATCTCCAGCCTTATCTTTTCCAGTGTCTATCTTTCATGCATGCAGACACGCACACAAAGACACCTACGCAAATCCAGCCCACACACTCCCAGAAAAAGAATGACCTCATCCCCCACCTCCTCCCTCCCTACTCCCTGCACTCTGGAGCAGCTGGGCCGAGAGTGAGGTCACCTGAGACGGCGAGGGCCCGCCCCTTCTGACTCACTCCCACACAGCCTTTTACAGTGATGGCACTTTGAACCCAATTACCAGCATCTGACAAGACTGCTACAGTGACATAAAAGGAAACCTAACTGGGACTTGATGAATGCCTTTGCAGTCTATTAATTCCTGACTACAATGGAAGCTGCAGAGAGAGAGACCTTTGCCAAGTGTGCAATGGCGTATGTGGGCATCCAGAGATGCATTTTACTGTGAACTCTGAGTTTTTCTCTCTGGGACTGCCACGCTTTGAAGCTACCGGGCTTGCAGACGGGGTGGGACGGCTGAACGGCAGGTGCTCCTGCTGCCGCCACACCTGTCTGCACTGCAGGAAGCCCCGTACGGGAGCTCTGCCAACACCTTGCCAAAATTCCCCAAACCTTTGCTGATAATCACAAGGTCACGAACGCAATGACAGCATCATTGCTTGGACTAGGTACTGACTCCATGATGGATCTCTGGCATTACCTCATCATTTAACTGGAATCTACAGTCCAGTCGGGTGCATTTAGCACTTTGCATTTGACAAAGTGGGTGATCTCATCCTGAATATTGTAGCGCAAGAGATGAGTCACAGGCACTCAAAATGTACAATTGAGCTGCTGGCCTGTCTAAGGGATCGCCTGAGGGGGAGGGTACCGTAAGAGCGGGAGTGCCAGCGTGATGTGTTCACGTGTGTGCAGATGCTGGCTGGTCTCTGCTGGGTTTGCCTGGTGCAGTGGCCCATGCTTAAAAGCACACTTATACGCCGCCTGCTCCACTGAACCTAAGAGGGTACAAGAGGTGCCCAGTAGGCATCTCTCATACTAACGCAAATCTTTAAACAACCTTTCTGATCTGCACGCTACAACTCGCCATACCTATGCATACACACAAAAACTGGCACTTGCACACAGACAAGTCCCCATTCCAACAGAGCCGGGCTGTTCCCTCAGGTATTCCCGGCAACATTACAGATTAAAATAGCAGCCGACCCACATAGCTGTACACTGGCTCAGCCTCCCCTTCAGAGAAGGCAGACTTTACGTTCTTGACTGCAAACACCTCACAATCGCTGTCATTTTTGCACTTCGTTGTCATAGCATCCAGGTGCTTTGAGAAAACGGTGCTAAAATAACTTGCTAACTCCACCAAAAACACTAAAAAGAATGGTTTATTATAGGCATTTTAGTAGAAATTATGTTACGATGATTAGGACTTTGGAGCAAATGGTCGAATGTGGGTCTCTCTGTGCATAACAAAGGGAGAAGGCTGAATGTCTCAATGAGCAGGACAAATGCTCCAAGGTCGCTGGTCCTCAGCACATGACCCATTTAACTGAGCCATAACAAACTGGAAGGACTAAGAGCCGCATGTTTGTTCTGTCTCCTTCCCAAAAACCACTCAGTAGGACTCGCATTGCACAACATTCAGGACGAAAGCGCATTTGAGTTTAGTGTGGACATGGTGAGGAGGTTATTGTTTGTTAGGGCAGCTCCAAATTAAGACATTCAAAGATTCCTAGACACATTACACTTTTCCAGATGAGAAATGTAAAAATTTTAAGAGCAATTGGGAAGCTACCTCAGATTAATTTATGTATGGATGTATTTTTTGCAATAAATCGATTTAGTGAATTTAAGGAGTATTTCATTCTGGCATAATTATACACTACCTTTCAAATGTTTGGGGTTAGTAAGTTTTTTTTTTTTTTTTTTTNTAAATTTTTTAAGGTTTTCTTATTTGATCATTTATTTAACTAAAATACAATAAAAAACAACAACAACAACAACAACAGTAATATTGTTTATACTAATTGCGACTTATGTCCTGACTTCATTTCTCACACTGTGATTTTACATTTCACAATTACAACTTTATAATCTCACAATTTGACTTTATTTCTTAATAAATTCATCTAACAACTATGTTTTAAATATTACTCAACTTCATTTGGATTCAGCTTTGTTTGAGTTTGGTAGAAAATTGGAGCATGCCAGCAATGGTGAACAGGTGGGTCTCACAGCAGAGCAGCTCAGAGCCGCCTCAAGGAGAGACAAGCAGAGCCTGCAGATCCTTAGCCAGAGCTATATCAGGTATACAGTATGGCACCTGGCACAATTTACAGAGGGTCTGGCCTGCCTAAAATAAAAGGCTTAAAATAAAGCTTACACAATATGGCACTTGCACTAGCTTAGCAACCATCACAAGGGGCTGCAACCAGTGTAACTGTAACAGTACATCTGTTGGGTTGATGAATGGAGAGGATGTTGGCAGTTGTCCATGTGGAGGGACTGACTTTTGGGGCATGTGGAGGGAGTGACTTTTGGGGCAGGGGAAGGAAAGGGAGGCTTGGGGGGGGCTATAGTGGAGAATCCCATCAGTAAACAAGGGCTTGGTTTCCTCCACTGAATTGGCAATGAATGGAGAGGAAGTGGTAACAGCACACTTAGAAACTCGCTTTCCAAGAGCAGAACCACAAACATTCTTTGTGTGTGCTTGATGGGGCGGTCCTGCCTTCTGAACTGTGCTCAAAGTCAACTCTCTAGTGTATTTGCGTCAAGCTTCTCTGCTCGCTGGAGCAGTATGCTCTTCCACACCGCCAGGTTGGACACACACCGGTTGTGTGCCCGGTGCCAGGGGGGCATCTGCCCTTTTTATTTTCTCCCCATGTAATTACTGTGCAGAGCTGTTAGTTAGGTGGAGGGCTCTGTGAGGGTGATGTATGCCAATCCTGCCTGCACACCTCTCAACATAAGTGGCATCCACAGATAGCATCGCAGAGACATGGCTTTACCGCTTTACTATTTTAATACTATTCATTATTTTGCATAAAATATCTCAATTGCATAATATGATGATCGTTCTATGAATTGACATGCCTTCTATTTTGCAACATACGACTCTATGTATCTAGATATGCGTAAGATCTTGTTGTGATTTTCACATTTGAACAGACCGCATCATGCAAAATGTCTGGTAATCAGTGAATGTGCTTTAAAAGGTCAATGGCAGACAGGGTCAAAATCGGTAAGAGGGCGAGAGAGAATGAACGAGAGGAGGAAAAGAATGAGCTAGTGGAAATGAGCAAGTATAGCGAAACTGGACTGGCACAAAAGGAGGCTGGAGTGAAGCTAGATCATGTGACCATCAGAGAGAGACTATATGCAAATATGCACTTAAACACAGATGTTTTTTTTTCTACCATGGTGGGAACTTTCCATTGACTTTTCATTGTGTTAATGGTATTTTCTGTTTTTTATAACTCAGTACAGAAACAATATAGTTCAGTCCAAATTAAAAAGGCAAACTGGGAATGATACAGTGGTTCTCAAACTGTGTCCCTCTGTGTCCTCAAGAAATTTAAATTATTAACATTTATTTATTCAAAATTGATATTTTTCCATGTTTCATTTCAAATGTCTGATTGCAACACAAAAGAGCATTTTTCTGGAATTATTATTTTGTTTCCCCTTATAGTCTTGAGCTTGATTTCCTTTCAGAAACACTGGATTTAGCAGATTTGAGAATCATGTCAACAATCAAACCAGACAAGTGCTTCTACACTGATGAGAGTTTTAACATGGACTACATTGTTCCAAATTCATACATATTTTATTAAAAGGTATCAATGTGCTTTGAGTTGTATTTTAAAACTTCTAAATGTTACTATTGTATTGTTTTAGATGCTGCTTCCGCAGATCTGCGAAGGGCCTGTCAAGTATCAGCTGGTAAGTATGCAGTATGATTACAGCACTGTGATACTACAGCAGTATGATTGATCGAAATTACATAAGTATTGTTATTAACCAAAATATAATATTAATCAAAATCTCTGTGACATTCCAACATATCAAACCCCAATTTTGTTCTTTTGTACTTTAGTAAACTTACATTTCATTTTCAAGCCAATTCACAAATTTTTACTTCAAGTTGTTTCAAGGTCACAAAACATTCCTTAAAGGCACGCTAAACCTAGTGGAAAAGTACCTGTTGTCGGTCCTAGTGTTTTAATGGGTCTTGTGACCTGTCCTTATTGTGACCATGTCACCACCACCAAAACAAACAATGAGCTCACCACTCCTGTTTGGCAGCTTGACAACAGGTGTTGGGTGATTCAGACCTGAGCTTCCTGCCACTCTGAAACCTAATCTAAAATCACAATCTCCACAAGACAAACGACTCCAAATTCCTCTAGAGGAAATGCATTATATGAATAGGATTAACCAGTAGTGTTGCTACAACATCTGCATGGAAAAAATGACAATTTGATATCGATGGAAAGATATCTGGATACAAAGAACTGTGATGTGTACACGAGAGATTGTGTACATTTTAGTGCTGTGATGTCAAACAAGGTGACGTGACAAGATTTGTTTGCACTGACAGACTTCTCAATTATTGTCAGTTGTTTTTGAGCATAATGTGCTTTTTGGTTCTAAGTGTATTTTTGTATTGTTTAGTGTTTCACAGTAAAGAAGGCAAATTTCTCATAAAAACAATGTGAATTTGTCATTGTCTAATGTTCATATTCTGCAGTTAGCCAGTCTGGCAGCAGTCTTGGGTTGGCCTTATGCGCTTTTCCCATCTGGACAATGTCAGTGCAGGGAAATTCCAGAAGGCCAAAAGAGGCTAGAAAGAGTGGAGGACCATCAGTGCTGCGTCTCACGTCAGGAGCACTTGAATAAACATAAGACATCCTTTACTTTCCTCCTCTGCCTTGCTCTCCTGCTCTTTCCTCTCTCCATTTCTTTATTTTTATCTTGACATTCTGCAGGGCTACTTATAGCTGGTTTGGAATACACAAAATATCATATTTATTATTCATATCAAATGCCCTCCTGGCTTATGTAACTATGTGCTGCAGTCTCAAACAGCATTGAGGTACCATTTGCAATGGGAAAGTATTGATTTCCAATCTCCTTGGTTTTTTTTTTTCTCAGAGTGGTGTGAGAGATATCATCAGGCTGTTAGTCGGAGTTTGTATGCCTGTGTGTGCACTTGCACTTAGAGAAAAATGGCTGGTTCCTCTCAGCCTGTTAATCAAATCCTTGAGTGGCTAAACTGCCTCTCCATCGAGACCATGGGGGGACGACAGGCCTCATGCATAAAGATGCATTCCAAACACTCATCTTTCTCTGTCTTTTTCTCTCTCTGTCCATCCTAGCACTGCTTCTCGTCTCTATGGGCTGATAGACTCTCGAGAGACGGCAGACAAATGACCCTCACCGTCCCCACCATCCAACAGCTCCTTAATCATGGCCCCTGAAAAGCTCTTGATCCCTACCATAACAAGACCACCTCCATCAGCAATCACTTGCAGGCGTGGGGATAATTAGCATGTTGAATGCATGGATGACGGTAGGTATATTCAGTTTAGCATGCACTACTATTGGGTCAAATAATCATAAACTGTAACCCCAGAAACTATAGGTTCTGTGCAAATGTTTCCTGCAGAAAGATCTGGAAACATCTGTGGAATCTGTGAATCAACCTCCATGCTGTGAATCATCTGCAGTTCCTTAGGCAGCATATGCGACCACACATTTCCTAGTGCCCTAAGCTGCGTATTGTAGGTGACACTCTGTTAGACAAAAAACAGACACCCTCAGTGAAGATAAGCATGGCCCATTAGTGCCTCAGAGCTTGCGTGGCCAGAACGAGAGTGAGATCACTTCCAGTGGTTCCTGGAAACGGATAGGCTGTTTAACATAATCAGTATATTACTCAGCAAATCAGTGTTTCTCATAACATTCATTTACATGATCTCATCATTAATGCACTGGTTTGGGGAGACTGCTGAGGGATATATTTGGCTCCAACTTAAGGAAACTACAGCGCTTCCTTGAAATGTAGTCAGAAGCTAAATATTCAGCTTATAATAGTAGTCTATTTTTTTTTTATTACTTTTCAACTGTTGTTTTCATACTTATTTCCTCAGCTATTTTATGTGCCTGGTTGTGTTTGCATACTACATGCCTTCTATACACTTCTGTGTTTTATATCATACCATTTTATAATATGTGTTTGCAAAAAATGCTGCAGTTTCTTCTCTTGTGACATTGCACATTACTAGTCATTGTAATGGAAACACATCCCATCATATTCTCCTTTCTTCAAATTTTTAGGGACATGGAATATTTTTTAACTGATGACATTATTATATACTTTATAATTATTTTTTTTCTTCAGCCCATGACTTTGTTGAAGGTTGTGTTCTCTGGAGATGCTAATTATCCCCCAGTTTATCATTTCACCAAACCTATGTTTGACTGTTCAAAAACCTACCAACTGCCAGTTTGATGCCGTCTTTGATCTACCTCTAGTGCTGAGAATAAATTATAGAGCAATTGGCAGATTTCATGGTGAACGATATTTGGTAAACAGAGCACACCGTGTATATGAAGGTGAGCTAGGGCTGCGCTTCAAATGCTAATGATCTTGTGAAAGCCGTTTCACTTTAATGTAGTAACTCAAAATCACAGAAAAAGTCAAGTTTTTTTCCCTATAATTTCCACAGCCTTGTTGTTTATTAGTTTGCCCAGACCTGTTAGCAAGCTTGTGGTTACAGTTTTTTTAACAAAGAGATGGAATTCAACATGAAATTGCTAGGTTGCGTCAGAAGCTAAAGCATAGTATGAACTTTGCTCAAACGTAAAAGGAGAACGTGACTGAAAGGTCCCCACTTCAAAGAGAGACCTAGTTCAGCCCTGTACATGAAAGCCTCTGCTGCACCTCACTCCTGCCTAATTACTGTCAGCTGTCTGGGGGCTGAGTGATCTGCTGTGTCTGGGAACTCCGCTTTTGCAGTAGTCACTAAGAATGTTTATATGCGCAGTTATATTTGAGCTACAGTGGGTTTTTGTGTAGTTGAATAGTAGTTATGTAGTTCATCCATTTGTCCGAGTATACATGACACAAAGTGTAACTGAATATTTTAAGGGTACACGTTGCATGTCACCTGCACCTTTGGAGCAAGTGCACAAATCTGATGCCAATTGTAGTCAGATTAACCTGTATATACTGGAATGAAGCTGAGCTACAATTGTATTATCCAGGTCTGTTAGTCCAACTTCTCAAAAAAAATTATTGCTTTTGTCTGACACCGAACTTTCAAAGTGCATTTCGACAAGAGAGGGAGATATAGGTAGGCGGGGAAAAAAAAAAAAATAGACAGCTCTTTTGTAATCTCAGACGATGACTTGACAGTGATTCAAACTGTATAATAAACCCAGACAGTGCTTGATTTTTACCTGTCTAGTCACTGGCAGGGGCAGTGTACAGGAAATGCCCAGAACAATGGGTTGGTTTATGATGTCACACTAATACCAACACAGTGGTGACTTATGAGTGCAGTCTGCCCGCTGATCCCTTCCATTATATGGGCCAGTCGATAATCCAGTGGAAACCAAACAGCTGACGAGATCAATTAAGTTATAAAAAGTTCATATCAGCAATAGGATCACACAGAGTGACAGGCACTTTCCATTGTGGGTCACAAAGTATGTACCGCCAACATAGTGACTAATGGAGCTTGTTGACTGGTTCAGCAGGGGCCACTGAGGTCAAAACTGTAGGAGGGGAAGGGAGGTGTCAAGAGTAGCCAAGCCTCCACAGATGCACTGCATATCTGCTTAAGATAACTTTGTGATGACTTATTTATCTTGACGTGGGAGTCCTTATATTTCAACGCATGCCTGGGCATCAGCATGTACTGATAGACCTGTTAATACTTCAAAGAGGGGCCGGTAGAACAGGTTTGAGGTTGAATGCCAAGGTGTTTCCCCCAGAGTAAGGTCAACAAGTGAGGACATCACCACTGACAAAATTTAGGTTGCTGAATCTAAAATGCAGCACAAGGATCCTTCTTTGCCTAAACCTGCAAGTCTCCCAGTAGATAAGTAGGAGCTTAGTACAGTATCTCGGTCTCTGAAGATATTGCAAGGTTACCTCTCGCTCTACAGCTTCAAGGGAGCTTTCTCTGGTGCCGTCAACAAGGTAATGTGTTTGCCCATTACTTTGGAGTCCTGGAGCTTTACCAATTGCAGGAAGAGACCAGAAAAGGGGCTTGAGATTCCTCTGTAATGTCAGAAGATACGCTGTGAGAAAGCAGCTGTGTTCCTTAGGGTATTACATAATGCACATTTCAGTGTTCACTGCCCAGAGAAAGCTTGAATGCCTTCAGCTGGCGTGAACTCAATGTGGACAGAGAAGAAACGTGATAAAAAGCATTGATGGAAGCTAAAGCAGACCAACTGCCTGCACCATGGGCTGCAGGGGAAAAGGAAAGCAAGAAAGCGTAGGGGCAAGGATGTTAGGGTCCTGCAGTCAGGTATGGAACCTTCACAGGAGCACTGATGTAGCCCGACTCAATTGAAATCCATTTTTTAATGTTATCATGTAGATACACAGCCTCTTTCTCAACCCCCATCCACCGACTTAACCATCCAGCTCTTTGTTTCGAAAAATTACTGGGCTGTGAAATGCAAAAACTCACAACACAGAATATGCATGCAGTGCGATTCATTATCTTGTCAAACTGGGCTTCTCTGGGACAGACCGGTCCCAACGTATGAGCGCTGCACTGCCTTCGTCTCAGATAGCTGCTTCCTGCAGCTTCTCTCAGGGGCTTACGTGACCCTGCTCAGACGTGTTCCAGTTCTACTGACTGTGATGTGTTTCTGTGGGTCAGTCGTCTGCCCTCCAGCTGGCAGTGAGCTTTGAGAAGTTCACCACTTCTCAGATTCCTTTTTTCAACCTTTAGCATGAAAGCTATTGATAGAACAGGGGAAAAAAGAGTAGGTCTTAGGTTTTGCTGGGATTATCAGGACAACCAGGTTTCATGGGTTTCCGACTGCAACACTTACAGTAATAGTCCTAGGTTTGGGATGGGTTCGCAACAATCAATCCCTGCTTTAGAAATTTGAATGAAGTCATTTGGAATTACTGGTGGCAGTGAAAACTTTCTGAACAAAACACTTGACGACGAGGAGAAGAGTTCGGTAAGGACAGGTCTGCCAGACTTTGTAGACAAAGGGACAGAGAGTGACCCATTTTCGATGTGACCCACAAAAAGGCCTGCTTGTCAGAGGAGGACACACCAACAAAGGCCCACGTGGTGTGCTAGCTGATGGAGGACAGATGGATGGATGCAGACAAACAGACTCAGCCCCCCAACCAGTCTCTTAGGTGATCCTTACTAATTGGCCAGGCTGCCTTGACTGCCTCTAATGGTGGTGTTTACTGCCTCTGCCTCATTCCCCAGGCCACTCCACCTGCTCTTCCAGCCTCCAGTGTGAAACTCTTGAGAGTCATACTGGGTGGCACTGCATAGGGAGGGGGTGAGAGCCAACAGGGGCTCTCTTGTTGCACAAACAGCCGCTCTTTGAATTAACCTTGCTTACGGGTCATCGCTGAAATAATTCCTCCCTTCTCTACCCCAAGAAAGGTTGGCGAGCTGTGATTACAGCGAGCTGCCTGCTCTGTCTTTTCCCTCTGTGTTTTTTTCTCTCTATTCTGTGTCTCTACTTGACAGTGAAAGATAGTGTCTTTGTTCAAGTTGGGGGAGACTGTGCCAGCAGCCAGCGTCCCTCATGGGGAATGGATGCAGTGCACGTCAGGACTTCATCACGTTCGGTGGACAACCTCTCGTCATCCCCAAACACATCACCTCTGTCACTCTCCCCTCCGTGGCCCCTGTGCCCCATCCCTGGTTGAAGTCTGAGCTCTGAAACTCAATTCACCCATATCGCAGCCATTAAGGTCTGATTCATGCTCCACTCGCAAGGGGCCGAACACAGCTATCCATCTTGTCTCCCTCTCAAAGGGTGCTGTTTACCTTGCACTGGCAGATCTAGGGCTACACTTTAAAACTATCCCACTTGTAAAAGAATTAAACTTTAACTATGATGTTACTCAAGGAAAAAAGCCTATCTACAAAGCTAGGCCTTTTCTCTCCTCATGCTCATTTTCTTGCATTCAGAATACCTTTCATTTTTTCTGATTCCATGTGGTTGTTCCCCTCCTCTTCTGATGTGAGCTGATACTCTCTCTGCTGTCTCTAAACTGTCTTTGCCAGTGAACACATCTGCAGGTTCACAACATGAGCTTGTTTTTTTTTCGAGTTATCATTAGACCAGCAAGATAATCTTAGCTGTCTCTATTTGTTTTACTTCATAAAACAGTAAGAGTAAACTAATAATATATATCAAAATTGACACAGGCACACAGGCCATTGTTTGATATGACCATGATGCTTTAAGTTAATTAATGCCAGAATTAGCAGATGAACCAGACCTGTCTGTCTTCCTGCACGACTAATCTTAGAGATGAGATTGCCAGATCTGTATTTTCCTTCTATACTCATGCCAATCTGTCTGTATTTGCATTTGCTACCAGATAATATTTGTGTTAGAAGTGCTGGTTGAATTGCTGGTGGGGGTAGATATGTTTCAAGTCCACACACCAGCAATAAATAACCACTCTCTCTGCATTTCCCTGCAGTTGAGCACATGGAATTGCAATGAGCTGAAGGCAGCCGGTGGATGCGTGCAGAGGCGTCCTCCGCCACATTGATTACCAGAAGTCCTTCTTACCTCGAATCATAAATCTTGTCATTAAATTGCTGCTGTTTAATTTGCAAAACTTCTAAATCTTGGTGCTATTATTACTCTGTTTGGCTGCTAAAACAATTATTGCCTAAGAACACAATCAACACAACGCAGTTGATTTCCATTGATCACATGAAGACCTCATCACTTAAAAACATGACTATGACAGATATGTTCCAATGGCATGTATGTGCATCACCTCCAGATTTTCCAGAAGGCTTAAGTGGGATTTCATAAAAATGTAAAACCCCACTATTATCATTGATTACCTCTACCCCTTCAAGAGTCAGCAAATTGTCATACAGATGCACACCAGCTCTCAGGAGTGGGTGATTTGGATGCATTCTCCTCACATCCACTCACGCGCGCACCCTCGCGGCGGAGGTAATACATAATACATGACGATCGGGAACTGCTCTTGATATCGTCGGGCTAAAATAACACGAAGTTATCTGACAGACGAATGCATTATTTAATAACAAGTCGCTTATTGTTAGCCAAGCCCTTATTTTCTCTGGCCACATTACGTGCGCCTTAACAAAACGCCATTCAGTCAGTTCCAGTCAGAAGTAGACGATAATGCACATGAATCATCTCGTGTCTCATTCTGTCATTGACATCTATTTTGCTTTGAGTATACGACAGAGAAGTGTACTAAATATGCGTCTCACTCCTTAAAGCATAACATAGGTTGTTCTTCTAACTAATAATCACTTTCGTTTGGCTAAATAAAACAGACCGGAGTTCTAGCCACGCTTTAGTATGAAAGCAGCAAAACAGCGCTTTCATCACTAGAACCCAATACCCGTAATAACTTGTACAAGGAAGCAGCGTGTTTGGACATAAGCGTGCACTCTGAAGTTGTGAGTGTTTCCATTAGATACATGTGCGCACATACTCACGGCTTATTTATGCGAACTAACAGTCCAAATAGTTACGTGCAAACTCTCACCTGCTGCCAGTTCTCCTCCAGCGACGGCATCGCCGAGAAGTAGCCCGTGTCGTGCACCAGCTGAAGTTCCTGAAAAATACTGTAATTCGCCAACACGTCCATGTTGATGCTCACAAGAAAAAAGTGTTGCTTTGACCCACGGGTATAATTTGTTTTCTTCTCAGCCCACTGTCAAACGCAAAAGAATATTTCAAATCCTCCGTGAAGAGTAGTTTAAATCTGGTAATTTAAGCGCTATGAGAAAAAGGAAGGAGAAAAAATAAAAAATAATTCTTGTCACTTAATTGCAATCCCCGCGAACTCTCAGATCCTCAGCCTGGAGTGGGATGCAAAATTGGTGACATGAACTGTCCACCTATTTCCGCATTGCCTCTGTCTCTTTTGCGCTATAAATTCCAGGTAGCCTTTATCTTGAATGCCGTGGATCACCAAGGCAAGTTGCTGGGCTCGCTGTCTCTCGAGCGAGAGGAAGCCAAGGGAACTGAGGGGGCGTGGTTTGTTGTCAATCAATTCCGTGCGTGACCATATACGGTAAATAGGGATGATGATCTCACTGGCGTCCAAGAAAGGCGGTGCTAAACTGGCCAAAGAGGAGGAGTAGAATTTGAATAATGTAGCGCGGTTGGCTCATGACACTTGTCAATCGGGCCGTAGAAGGCAGTGAAAGGTGAGCTATTTTTAGAGTGCTATATAGCAGCGGCAGCGCGCTGGCGTCGCTCATACGGCCGGGGAGAACGCAACAAACAGAAGTAGAAGTTGCAGTTGTAACGTGAGGCAATTCGACGACTTTATGAAGTCATATCAGTTGGAAAATATACATTACGGGTAACTTACACCACAGGACTGCCGATAAAGTTAGAAACAGTAGTTCAGAAGATGAGATTGATGTTGTGATGTAATATTGAGGCGCAGGCAAGTGCTGAAAAAAAAAAAAAAAAAAAGTCTGTGAAGATCCTCTCAGATGTTCCACAATCTCTAGGATTAAGGGGTTCACAGACAAGATCAGGGATACTTTATAAATGTTTGAATTCTGAAATAAGAGGCTTAGCACTTTGAAATGAGAGTTTTAGCTCTTCTGATGGCACAAATTACCACAAAGAGCATCTATAATTGCAACTGTTATAGCAATTGATGGCATTGATTTGCAGTACTGATCTGGTTATTGTTGTGTAAAGGGTAATTGACTCATCATTATGTTTTTCACCCATGTGGTCAAGCCAGAAACACTTCTATAAGCGGTTAGTTCCTGAAATTTATATACTATGAATACATTACTAATTTCTGAATAATGACTGGTGCCCATGGCAAACCTGTAGGCCTATAAGTGTCCACTATCTCGATCTATCTATCTATCTATCTATCTATCTATCTATCTATCTATCTATCTATCTATCTATCTATCTATCTGTCTATCTGTCTGTGTCTATCTGTCTGTATCTTGATCAGCTGTCTGGCCTTTTTTTTTCCTGATAATGGCTGACTGTATATTATCCTTAATTTATTTTTGAAATATGGATACACCATTTTAAATTGACAAGATGAAGAACATGGAGATTAATTCTCCTATTTTGTTGTTTTGTAAAATTTATTTTGCCCACTGAAGTCTTATTTTACACTTCTGTCTTTAATAGATGAACCCTAGATTTTGACAATTATTGTGAAACCCAGCAAACCATGAAGCCAACTGAATGAAGCCAATTTTTTTTTTTCCCAGCAAACCATGAAGCCAACTGAATGAAGCCAATTTTTTTTTTTTTATATATAAATATATAACTATGAACAGACTTGTGATGTTGAATTTTGTCAGAACAGAAGTGTGGGATGA
>RJVU01047120.1:472107-497843 GCA_003731715.1 Anabarilius grahami | reverse complement strand
GATGAGGACTCCGCTGAGCCTCTATATATGAGACCTGACACTTGCCTCAAATACACACATAAACATTCTTTAAAGCAATATAGTGCTCATCCAGCCTACAGCCACTGATATTACACCCCAGCCCCCCTGTGCTTGTGATTTTATTAATAATAGAGAAGAGGCAATATATCTTTCTACTGTGGAAGGTATTTGAGGTTAAGCATATTCTCTTGCTAATTCTACACTGAGATTTTAATAAAGAAAAGATGCATAAGCCAGTGTCATAGAGGCACTGCAGTGCAAATAGCATGCGGGGAGACGCGTTTGGCTGAATAGTGATAATAATGGTAGCTGTTACGACTGGTATTTACATAGAATTAAATGGAAGGGCTAATGTCCTGGGAATGTGCAAGCATTAAGTGTCTTCTCACTTCTGTGTGTTTGTGAACCTCTTAAAACACTCCTCAGAGATGCATTTGTGTCTTGAACATTTCCAATTTTCTTTAAGGTGGTGTCGATAAGAAGGAAAATTTATGTGGAGAGAGGAGCTCAGGAGCTTTGAAAATAGTTTGTTAATGGAGCAGCTACACAATTTTTCATTGTCAGTTATCGTTGAAGTGTAGCTTAAATGGTAGATTGCTGTTTTTTATGTGACATTGTATTGCACACGTACAAAAAAGTGTACTGTCCCAGAATGTCCTCTCTTTCTCTCTCTTAAGTAGTGTTGAGATTCATTTTAAAGGGATGGTTCACCCAAAAATAAGTTTTATCATCATTTACTCACCCTCAAGTTGTTCCAAACCTGTATAAATGTCTTTGTTCTGCTGTACATAAAGGAAGATTTTTGGAAGAATGTTTGTAACCAAGCAGATCTTGCCCCCTATTGACTACCATTGTAGGAAAAAAATATGGTAGTCAATGGGGGGCAAGATCTGCTTGGTCACAAACATTCTTCCAAATATTTTCTTTTGTGTACAACAGAAATTTTTGGGTGAATCTCTTTAAATAACTTCCATGTTGCTCCTTTTTTCAGTAACATCAAACTACATTTTTAGTTTGATTGTAGTGAACTACTTTACATAAGATTGGCAAGTTACAGTTTCTAAGTAGGTACTCAAACCCTTGTGTATGAAGAAACATTGAATGATCATATTTGTATGTATAGATTTTTCAGTCTGTTTCTGTTTGCCTGTGTATGTGTTTGTGCTTGTTTACCAACAGATGTTTGTGTTTGTGTTTGTGTGTGTGTCAGTGGTAGCGTGTGGGAGCATGTCATCTGGGTACACTGATACACACGCACACACGCCCTGCGTTGGCACCCTGTGCTTGCAGTCGGATGGCGTTTGAGCTGGGGCCAGAACAAAGCTGTGCACTGGTGGACTGTCACTCCAGCTTAAATCTGCTCCCTGATCAAAGCCCTCCCCCCTCAGAGCCGGTCATTCGTCCCCCTTGCCTCTATCCTCTCCCCAACCTTGACTCTTGACTCCAAGCCAGACGCTGGGCCACCGCGCCACCACGGACACACGGCCTGGCACTTCGGAGAAACAGGGCGAGAGATCGTACTGCGAGATAGACGGGATGCTGATGGTCCCGTTGAGACACGTTCTTTATGAAGTCATAAAAACGAAAGATACGGGCAGACTGTTCATCTATTAGAATGACCTTCCTTTTGATGATCGGCCCTTGTCAGCGGTGATTTTTACTGCCCAGGTAATGGCTGTTTATACATACATGGTGTATATGGTCAATATAACCATGTAATTCCACATAACCATATAATTAGAATTATGTGGCCATGTAGTGTAATCCCTCTGGTGGGGTGGGTTTTACAGCATGATTGACATTTGAAAATAAATCTTCTTGTTGGGTGTACTCACAGGAATTAATTACGTGCCAATTGTGTCTAACGTATTAATTTGGCGAGATTATACGAAGCATTAACCAGGCCCTTATTAGTCATGGTTATTCAGTCTATTTTCAGCCTTGAAATCTCATTGCAGTAAAGCCATTTTTGTTTCTTTTGACTGTTTTTTTTTGCGATTTTTCCAGGATTAGCCCGCAGCATTAACTCACCCAGCATCCCCAAACTCCCATTAGAGGTTGGAGCAATCCCATCACGCTTTGCTTCTTTTCAGTCACTCAGCAAGGCGTTCACCACACGACAGACTTGTGCACCATTACGTTCGGAGCGCTGCGCATGTTTGTCATAAAATAAATCGCAAATAAATGAATTCATAATTGGACGCGGGGCTCACGCTGGGAAGCAAGAGCTGCGCCAATGATTGAATTTAGTTTTGTGAGTTTGTTGCTTGGTGGTGGTGATGCTGTACTGTGCCCTGCGTTGTATGTTTTGATGGAGAAGGATGCTGAAGTGTTGCAGTAGGAAGTCCCAATTGCCTTGGGAAAACTTAGCATGTAGCTCTAGCACGCTCGTCTCTCATTAGCAACTGAGCCCGTGTGGTTTGCTCTAGCTGCTAGGCTGTATATTTGGCTCTAGCATTTATTTCTGTGTGTTTTTGGTGTCTAACAGCAGGGGTTATGTGTGGTATGTCCGGGGCTGCGGGAGGGCTTCCTCACAGGTTTTCTGCAGTGATCATGGACTGTTTTAAAGCTTCACTGATAGAGGGAGGATACAGGGATGTGTTTAACACCTTCTAAATACTGATTACTGATGTCAAATGAGATCATCAGCACATCAGCTTGACATTTTCAGAATCAGAATCAGAATGTGCTTTATTTGCCAAGTGTGCACAAACACACAAGGAATTTGTTGTGGTTTTTACAGAAGCTCTTGGTACACACATACATATGACATGAGAACAGAAACATTTAAATAAGTAAACTAAGAAAATAATAAATAAGTAAAATAAAATAAATAATAAAACTAATGTGGTATACATCTGGAACAGAAGACATACAGATTTGTATTGTATATACAGCAGGGTGAATAGTATATATATATATATATATATTTACACTAATTTTTACTGTATATTAAAAATTAGGCTGAAAAAATTAAACATTTTCACTATGTTGTCCATTGGAGAAAGGTTCCTGATAATTGCCTGACAATTTGACAAACCCCTAAACCTAAAGTCTACTCTGTTGATAATTGTACACCTGCAAAACAAATGGCTGCATTGCCATTTTCTTTATATATCATTGAGCATTGGAGAACAAAACACAATATTCAGTGCATGTATGCAGGCTATATGCAGGGCACCTTTCTTTAATATAAAGCCAGTAATCTCATTAGTAATCAGATATTTGTACACAAATGGTTCTAACACACGTACGTTACAAACTTTTTGACAATATCTGTAACGTAATCATCTGAAATATAAACTAGTTTAGGGACAGATATGCTTAAAGGGATAGTTCACCCAAAAATGAAAATTTGCTGTTCATTTACTCACCCTTAGGCCATCCAAGATGTAGTTGACATTTTTTCTTCGGCAGAATAGTTAAGAGAATTTTTAGCTAAAACCGTGGTCCTCTGTGATTCATTATAATGGAAGTCAATGGGTGCCGTCAGTTTGAGATTAAAAAAAAAAACATATGCAGACAAAACAAAATTAATACCTAGGTCGTAAGAAGCAAAACAATCAGAAACTGAAAATTATTTACAACAACCTGTAATCCACAGCTTTGGCAAACGGTACTGAGTGCATTCACGGCAGTCTGGAGCGTGAGCTTCCTGTCGCATAATGACGTATGAGCTCAAACGTTGGGAATCTGTGAATCTTCCCGACTAAGACAATGCAAGCTAATGTAATCGTATTTTTTGTATATAGGTTGTGGCATCCATGTAAGCACAAGTAAGTACCGCTTCGATGAACAATAAAACATATGCGTATTTCCTCTCTGTTGTAAACAAACACAGCGTCAGCTCACTTGTGAGTTTGCTCCCGCATATACGTCATTATGCGACAGGAAGCTTGCGCTCCAAACTGTCGTGAACTCGCTCAGGACCGTTTGCCAAGGCTGTGGATTAGAGGTAAAAATTTTGTATATAATGTTCAGTTCTGATCATTTTGCTTTTTAAGACCTCAATGTATCTTCAGGAGCCGCAGGTATTAATTTTGTTTTGTCTGCATGTTTTTTTTCTAATCTCATCTCAAACGGACGGCAACCATTGACTTCTATTTCTTGAATCACAGAGGACCACGGTTTGATCTAAAAATCTTCTTTACTGTTCTACTGAAGAAAAGTCACCTACATCTTGGATGACCTGAGGGTGAGTAAATTAACAGCAAATTTTCATTTTTTGGGTGAACTATTGCTTTAAGAATCCTTGTAGGTTTGTAGAAGATTTTATAGAATTAATAGGTTGATATTTTTTGTATTTACTCAATTTTATATGAAATGTTTATTACTTTTCCTTAGTTTAAACTTAAAAATGTTAAAATAAAATAAAATGCTTTTATCAATTTAATTATTACTCAGTCTTTTAATTTTAAAGCTTATCCATGCAATGATGTATTAGTTTTCCTTTCATTGTTTATACAAATGTACAAAAACGTATGTGCAAACGTTATGAATACTAATGAGATTAGGCTGCATGAGAGTGGCCAATCTGATCACTCTTGTTCTTCATCAGAAACCAGAAACTCAAATGTATTTCTAATGTAAGCAGAGTGGGGGGAGTCTTTGAGCAAATAGCAGTGCAGACGGGGTGTGCGTGGGTCGATAAGACCTATATTTACTGATGGAGAGAGGGCTACAAATCATTCATAGGAGGAGTTCATCAGAGCATTATAGATACACTCACTGATTCTCAGCTGGAGGGATTTGGGAGCCAGTCATTTTCACTGCTCCCCAGGGGTAAGAGCGAAGGTCACAGGCTACAACCCAGACGAGATCGCAAAACGCCGGCTGGTTTAGGGTGAAGTTGAGAGAAATGGAGAGAGAGAGAAAGAAAGAAAGAAAGAGGGGGGAGAGAAAGTGTGAGAAAGAGACAGTCAGAAAGTGCGTTCTCAGCGGGGTCAGTATTAGTGCTGTGTTGGTGTTTCTTGTGCCAAGAAAAAGAATAAACAGCAGAAAAAGAGAGGAAAGAATGTGGAAAAAACGGCAATGGAGTACACACAGGGGGCCAAGAAGGGCATGCATTAAACAGAAACTGAGGGAGGGGAAGGACAGATAGAGATAGAGAAGATTGGAAGTTTGACCATTTCTCCTCTAACCTCTTTTCATTTGAATGTGAATTTGATGCTAATGTGACATGTCTTGTAATCATGAAGAAAGAAAACACACACCTGTGCATTCATGATTGAGGTTTTTCGTAAAATAAGGGCTCTAAGAAACATTTTGTCAATTGCAAAACCAAGACAATTTGACTTTAAAGCATATACAGAATTTATCTCATTTTGTCATTTCTAACTTGTGCATATTTTCCCCAGAGAAAGATTTTGTTGCTCTTTCTTTACTCAGGAGAATTAACCGATCGCTCAGTTAAATGCTGCCTCAGATGTTTCTCTGAAAATTGCTTAAAATCGTAGACAGAGTATATTAGATTCAGATTGGTTCCATCGAAAATGCAAATCGTGGATAATCAAATAGTTTTTGTTTTTCTAATCCCAGAAAGATGCAAAGGCAGCAAATGCTCATACAGTGATCCCGAAAGTATTTTGGACATTTATGCCACACTTAAAAATGTCATTGCATTACGTAATAAAACATCAACTCAAATGGCATTTGTTTTTAAAGAAATGTATCACAAACACACTCAAACAAACAAACAAAAATCTTGTTAGGTTGTAAATGATGAAACCTAATTCAAATTAATTGTTTATATTTTATTTAACCCCCTGGAGCCGTGTGGAGTACTTTTGTGATGGATGGATGCACTTTTTTGAGCTTCAAACACTGTTTCTGTGCACTGCCATTATAAAGCTTGGGAGCATCAGGGTGATTTTTATTATAACTCCGATTGTATTTGTCTGAAAGAAGAAAGTCATATACACCATGGATGGCTTGAGGTTGAGTAAAGCTTGTGGTAATTTTAATTTTAAAATGAACTAATCCTTTAATGTTTGATGCAGCATTTCGATTACATAGTAGAATCACATAAAATATCCGTGTCCCTCTCACAGTCTTGGAGAATACAAGGATTGGTATTGTGTCTGGCAAACTGAAAATTGGTTGAGAACTCCCCACCCCACTGCTGAAATCGCCCCTACAATTAATATTCAATGCCCTGTAATCACTTCAACAATTAATTTTCCTGGAATGTGTTTTGTTTAATTTCATAACCACAATACATATTGGCTCCTGATTATGAAGTTATAATTGTTTGGACCTTTGGTGTGAAGCCAATTTAGAACTTAGAACTTTGATTGAATACCTCTTGTATAGTGCTATAAAATGAATGTGGATCCCATAGCTCAGATAATTTGGTCTTGGAAGAATTTGATGAGAAGTGTTTGAGGCAAATGTACGAAATTCTAGAGATTTCCTTATGAAACTCTAGTGGAGACATGCAAGATTACTGATTCTCATTGAAAAGTTCTCATTTGTGATTTTTTTTTCATTTTTGGTTCATCCAAACAGAAGATAGCGTTTCGCATTCTAATATGGGTAACGTTGGTACTATACTGAGGTTACTGGGGTCAATAGCGTAAGGATTGGTCTTTCAATAAGGGAGCCATGGCAACAACACACAGCATGTTAGCTGCCAGGTATCGACCTCAATAACTGGTAGAGAACCTTTAAAAGCTGCCGGAGCCCTGGCCCAGAAGCAGCCCAGATCAAAGGAGCAGTCCATCAATATCATCTTTGACTGTCAGCCCACAGGTAACTCTTCACCATCACACTCAATCTCACCCATTGATCAGAGACAAAACCACTGTCAGTTTGGATTTGATTCAAATTTAATTTGTCATCGCACCTTTGTTTTTCACCCTAGAGCACTGAGGTACTTAGAGCCAGGTGGACAAAAGAAATAGAGAAGGAATGAGTGAGTGAAGATCTATGGAAAACAACATTTTCAAAGATCACAGTATGCTATTTTCACATAATGGTTAAGAATTTTGACTTTGCATTCGATTTAAAGTAGTCATGAAATCAAAATTGACCCTATTTACTTTGTTAGTGAATATTACTAGTCTTGTGGTGAACAATTAATCCGTTAATACAGAAAAAAAATTGTTTGTCATGGTAATCTTTCATCAAAATTTGAAATTTTGCTTCCGCTCTGGAATGGAATTCCTTCTCTGATGACGTGAGTTTGACGGCTTGGGTTGAATATCATTAACTACTCCCCTCCAACCGTCAGTCTGCTACAAGCGAGGGATGGAGAGGAGGTGTGCTAAAATAAAACCCTGTCCTCTATTCAATATTCCGTTTCACTTGGAAATAAGTCACAACACTGAATAAAGTCAGTTGCAACTTCCGGTTCACAGTGACTTTAAGTTCAAGTTACATTTGGTCAAATTATAAAATTAAAGGTCAGGTCAACGTATACAGTCAAGACTAGATTTAAAGCTCTTGTTGTTTAATGACTACCATGACTTGCACCCACCCAGAACATAGGTGTTACACGAGTCGGTAGAGATCTCAGCCGGAGCACTGCTACAGGTATCGACCAAATGCTGCTGCCCACATCGATAACCACTGCAGTCCAGCTGAGTGCCTCTGGAGCAGCACAAACGAGGCAGATAAAGATCCACTTTTGCTCATCCGCGCTCATCTGAGCTTGTTTCTTTCCATGCACAATGGTTCTCACGCATTACTGCTGCTTCTCAGGAAAAATACTCTTGCATTGTGGTTTAAAGGTGGATGTTTCCTAGGTGTCATTTACAATGTGGATCTGTTTTTCTCAAACAAGATTAACTAAGGTTGACTCATTACATTGCTGCAAGACAGGCTGATGCAAACCCTCCAAATCAACACTTCAGCATGCCCTGATTTTGTAGAGTAAAGCATGTTCTATGGTCAGCATGTTTTGTATGCCCTGGAACATCAGTCCTGTAAAAATAATAAGTTCTAACCCAATCCCTATATATCCTTAACCCAGGGGTAGGCAAGTTCTGTCCTAGAGAGCCGCTGTCCTGCAGAGTTTAGCTCCAACCCTGAAAAAAAACCTTCAGCTGCCTATAGCCTTAGTAATCCTGAAGAGCTTGATTAGCTTGTTCAGGTGTGTTTGATTAAGGTTGGAGCTAAACTCAGCAGGACAGCGGCTCTCTAGGACCGAACTTGCCTACCCCTGCCTTAACCTATAACCCAAACCCTAACGATAACCTAACACTTAAACCAAGACTTGTTTAACCAAGTTTAACTCCAACCCCAATTAAACATACCTGAACCAGCTAATCAAGGTCTTCCAGATTACTAGAAGTGTCCAGGCTGGTGTGTTGGGGCAGATTAGAGTCTTAAATTAAAGGACTGGTATACAAGCCCATACTGTAACCATAAAATCTAATTGGTTGTCAGAAATGTTGTTCCATCAACATGCCACATTATTTTAAAATAGGTATGTTGAATAAAAAGGTTAAGCAAGTTAATAAGACCATGTCAGTTGCAGTTCTCAAAACCAAATTCTCTTGTTTTTCAATGATTAGCACATGCATATCATAATAAACAATCAATTAACCAAACCTCACTAAGTCACTGGAATGGGTAGACTTATTGGTGTTTGCATCAGAGATAGCATCTAATCGGCTGGTATTATCCTCCCCTTTCAGGTCAATTCCATCTCTCCATATCTGTAATGCCTGAAAGTTTCTAATTAACATGTTCCAGCGTGTTGTTTTGCTCCTTCATCGCATTCTAATTTGCCTAATGCTATGATCTCCCATTTGTGTTTTGTGGGCAAGCTAATTGAATCGCTTTTGATGTGTTTATATTTTTAGGGAGGGAGACCTGCCGTTAGTTTCATTGTGCAAACTGGTGCTAATTGCTAAATGAGAGCCAGTTAGCGGCAGCTGCTAATTCAGAGCAACGCAGAGCGGATGTGCTCGAGAACTGAAACAAGGTGTGATTGGGAGAAAGGAGGCTTAATCAAAAGGCTTCTTTCTCCTGTGGGGTGAGGGAGGGGGGTTTCATTGCCCTCAGCTGGCACTTGCTTCGTTCCAATCCAAAGAAAAGTGCTTCAAATGCATGACAAAAATAATGATTCTCAAGTGGGAACTGTTGTCTCTCCATTCTGCAGGAGATCATCTGACAAGCTTTGCTGACACTGCTTGACTCTCTTGTACCTTTGTTCTTACTGGTCCACAAAATCGTTTAGTGGACTTCACCTCAGAGCCCGACGGCCTAGCAAGTGTGCGTCACATGTGGCCCTCTTCTGAGCAGCTCTTGGATGAAAGCAAAAGCCAGGCTTATTTCTTTAATTCTTTATTTCATCATTTTGTTCCTTGCAGCCGTGTTCAGGAAAAAAAGCTTTCCAGTATGCTCCCATGGGACGCACATCTCCTAGCTTCTGTGCTAATGTGGTGCTGTCAATTGAAGCGGTTTCTGCACCATTCCCAGACTTGGCAACTCTTGTGGTACTGTTTATTTTTTGGTCCTTGTTTTCTCTTGTGCATGGATGCATTCATAAACAAATGCACAGATCCTGCCCAAAAATAAAATTGTGCTCCCTGTGTGCCCCCCTGTTTTTTGTGCTGTTCTTTTAAAGTGTGTCGACAGGCAGGGGAACGGTGCTCATTTCATTAGCATTGACATTAGCAGATGCCACCGCAAGCTTTAGAACTACAAAGGCTCCAGGGTTCAAAGCCACCCTGCCTGGATAAACAGATCCCCTGGAAAAAGAGAGAGAGAGGGGGAAGAAAGGAAAAAGATCATCGTAGTTCTTGCGTGGAAGGGTTGCCATTCGTTCTGATCATTTAGTGGCTCCTTGCTCTGCGTTCACCCCCTTCACACTCTCCCCCCAGCAGAGAGTTTATTCATTTAGATAAAGCCCCCTGCTGACTTTGGTACATCTGGGCCTTCGTTTTCTATTAGCAGTCCCAATTGGGTTCCATGTTGTTTAAATTCTGCTAAATCCATATAGATGAATGAAAACATCAGGTCATATTTATATTTTAGGGCTGTATTTTACTGTATTTTGTGTTTGAGAAAGGTAGAAAGTGAATTTCAAGCCCTATTTAAATGGGTATTGTTGCATATGGGGACGTAAGGTAATTTTAGCATTTAAATGAATTAGTCTGTGATTTTATTGCTCTCCAAGTCAGAAATGTCTGACTCGCCGCCATGTTAAACATTGCCGTGTGGCTGACTACATCAGAAACAAATTTCCAGTTCATAAAACAGAACTCACTCGTACCCTGTGGATTAATTGTCATCCGATTGCGTTTTATCACAGTAGAGCCATGCAAATTTTCTTTTACAGATGTCTCCCTGAGAATTACTGTCCGAATAGTGCTAATGTATGTGTTTCTGTGGGGGCTTGAGCTGTGGCTCTGATATTGGAGTATTGTAGTGGCCTGGTAATAAAGTGGCCTCACTGATTTCCATACACAGTGTTTGCAGTGATTTAGAGCTTGATGAGAGATGATTAGGTGACAGGCTTATAATGAATAACTGTGTGCAAGAGGGACACGCATGAGGATGCGTTGCTCCTCTCCCCACTATTTACGGGATCTGTGAGATTGCAATCTAATATGTGATTAGCCCCTCTGTTATTTATTCTTCAATTTGGAGGGATTTCTGCATTTTGATAATATAATGTGAATTATTTATTGGCTTAATCTCTGCATTTCCTCTCCTCCACATGTCATTTTGCTCCCAAAGACAAAGATATGTCATCCTAGAATGCAAAACAGAATTTGTCAATAAAAATGGGTTGCACAAGTCATTGACTGTAATACATTTTCTTTAGACTTATACTGTGAGACTTTACTGCTAGCGTTGAGAGCAAGAGTCGTGCTTTGAGCCACTTCAATGTCCCATCTGACCCTGTCTTAAATTAAAAGTGCCTCTGTGTAGCCATGGAAATTTGTGGTAATTAGACCTATTTGGCGGAGGTTAATCACGACTGACATGAGCAGATGAAAAGGCGAATAGTAAGTGCTGCTGATGCAGCTGGTAACCTGTACTGAACTCAGTGGGTAATTTTGTTCACGCAGTGCCTAACATTTATATTGAGTGCCCAACATTCAACACTTGTGCTGCTCTAACATGATACTGATGCATAAAAACATGCATGACCTGACCTACACATATGCTATTATCACATATACTGTATGCTATTATGTTGTTTTTGTTGCATAGTATGATTTTTTTTTTCTTTGTGCAATGTGCAGTGAGCAGAATGATAATGTATTGTACTGCATATTGAAATTAATTTGGCCTGAACTATATATTGATCACCTTCATAAGATATTACTGATTAATAATCAGTATCTAAATAAGCCATTATGTATTTATGGCCTTAAAATTATTCTTTTATTATTTTACATTCTAATTATTTTTAATGCTTAGTATATAGTATTTACTGCTTGAATTGGTGTATTTTTTAAAATTAAAGGGTTAGTTCACCCAAAAATGAAATTTATTAATTACTCACCCTCATGTCGTTCCACACCGTTAAGTCCTTTGTTCCTCTTCGGAACACAAATTAAGATATTTTTGATGAAATCCGAGAGCTGTCTGTCTCCTCCATAGACAGTAATTTAAACACAACTTTCAAGGTCCAGAGATGTACTAAAGACATTGTTAAAATAGTCCACGTGACTGCAGTGGTTCAACCTTCATTTTATGAAGCGAAGAGAATACTGTTTACGTTCAGCGCTTCCAGGTTCTACGTCAGAACGCAGGCTCAGTATACCTTCTACCTCAGCGGGAGCCTGCTAATGATGAGTCGGCATTCTGACATAGCAGTAAACAGTATTCTCGTGGCTTCATAAAATTAAGGTTGAACCACTGCAGTCACGTGGACTATTTTAACAACGTCTTTAGTACATTTCTTGAAAGCAGTGGTTAAATTGCTGCCTATGGAGGAGTCAGACAGTTCTCGGATTTCATCAAAAATATCTTAATTTGTGTTCTGAAGATGAACGAAGGTATTACGGGTGTGGAACGACATGAGGGTGTGTAATTAATGACGGAAATTAAATGTTTGGGTGAACTAACCCTTTAAGCTCTCAATTTCAGGTAATTTATATTGGACCCCATATATAAACAAGTGGTGGTTTATTTCATGCTCAGAGACTGAATTTTGGCAAGTGTGACTTAGTTTAGATTACTTATTGATAGATGTATACATTAACATAAGGATGATGGGCTGTTAAATACTTATCCACAGACAGGCCCCCTGACTAGAGTGTTCACATTTCAGAAGAGAAATGATGATTCAAACGCTCATGATGGGTTGGCACTAGCACTTAGCCCCTCCCCTTCTGCTACATAGGAAAAGCTGTTGCTGCTGAGTGCATGGTGTCCAATATTCCACACTTTTTGGTTTAAGTACACCACCCTTTGTCTGGCTATCACCAGACCAAGCTCAATTTAAAATTGAACATTGGTCTGGAGAGTCTGTATGTATTTTCTACTGCACAAGAGGCGTGATCAACGAGCATTATTCGCGCAATTGGATAGTCCTTCAACCAATCAGATCAACGATCCGGGTGACGTACTTTGCAGAGCGATGCGAAAACTCAGACAGGTTTAGTTTGTATTGGTTTGTAGCATTAATCAGCGGTTTGCAGAAGCAGCAATGGCATCGAGCGATTTTTGCAGGTTGTGCAAAAAAAACATGAAAGTGTGTGGCATTTACACCTACTCGAGCGATTTGTTTGCTAAACTAAAGAATTCATTCAGCATCGTCGAGAGGTTAAAAGGAATTGGATTGACGGTCGTGCTTGCCGTCGCTTCTCTATCGTCATCGTGTTATACCCGCCAATAGCGAGCAAGGTTGACAAGCCAGTCTGTGATTGGTTCCCGCAAAAGTGTAACAGACGCAGTAGAAATGAATGTACGGGTTTCCAGACTGAGTTGCCGGGCGAAATCAAATCACCGGCAGATCAGGCTGGGTTTACCCAGTCTACACCATCCTGATAATTGTAGTGCAATATTGGTCACTGTTTTTGTTGTTGTTGTTGTTGTTGTTTTACTTCAATAATAAGAATCTTACAGTAGACCCCTTTTTACCTACAATAACTGCACTTTACCTTCAATGTGCAAATTGAATTTTCTGGATCTTTCTTGCCTTTTACAAGAAGCCATCTGAGGCCTAATGATCTGCGGCCATGTACACAGTTTATCTTCGGTCCAGCAGTGTAATGAGTGGGAAGAGCTCCATTGAGTGGACCCGCTGGGCCAAGGGATTCCATTAGCACAAAAATGGTGTGACTGTTTCAACTTTTTTGTTCACAGCTCGGCAAACAGATGTTTTCTTGCTAATTCATCAAGTTGTCCAGGCTCATGAAGCGCATGATGCTTCTGGATATGACTTAATGCAGAAATGCATGCCTCTGGGAAATGGATTGAGGGTCATCAGACTTTCTCTCTGTGCGAGAACTGCCTTCAAAACCAAGAAGCATGCAGATTGTGAGTCAATATATTGGGCTTGCTGTACCTATAATTATTTATTTTTTGTTGTTGATGAAGAACAAACAGTAGGTGTTGTATTTTAAAATGTCATGATTATTATTATTATTACTATTATTATTATGTGATCAATACATACACAGTGCTGTTGCCTACTGATGCAGATTTACAATTTCGACTCCAATTCCCAAGCTCTCAATTCAATTTGTTTCTGATTTCAATTCGTTTTAATTTTGTTATATTTCATTTATAATGTCTATATTTTGCTTACATATGGAAAAATGATCTGATAATGATATGAATTATAGAGTGCAGTGACTCAACTTGAAACGGAAGAATTTAAGTAATAACAGCTGGTATAATAGATATGTCATTGTTGCAATTCGGAAAAAGCTGTTAGCAAATTAGCAAGCAAATCTAACTAATTCATAATGTGTTTTCCCCTTTCTAATGTCCATGAGGGTCCCACCATGTGCATATATTGATGAGCTCAAATGCAATCTGATGCTGTGCTGTCAACACTTGTTGTTGAGGTTTGGCAATGCTTCCCTTAGTGTAGTGCTAATGGAGGATGGTAAAATGAGATAATTAGGGAACCAAATAATGCTGCACTTAGACAACCACTGGGGGTACAAAGGAAGACTGTGTGTGTTAGTGCAGATGCAGTGGCTAGGAGAGTGGAAGAGGGATTAACAGAACTGATTTAAAGGGATTAGCAAATCCCATCGAATCCAAGGAGCCACCAGAGCCCCCTACCACACGCTCCTAAAGCCGTAATCCTTTTCAAGTGTGCCACAGAATTGGTGTTCCCTGTAATCTGCCCGATTCGTATGATGAAACCCAATACACTTGACAACCTCTGTGAACGGGGGCAGACGAAAAACAATGACTGTAAAATGCCGCTCAGCCAAAGCTGGATTAGTACAGATGCAAGTGTTCCACTGGAGCTCCTTTTACAGATGGACTTCATGGAGGTATTTGCCTCAAGAGCCTCTGCATGATGCCACTGTCTTTTTCACAATGTCCAAGATCTGTGATATGTGTCTCTTATTGCATCCATACCTCATGAACATGCTAAAAGGGAGGGTGTGGATCTATGCTAATGTTCCCTATCCATCATGTGGATATTAAATGGCAATCACTGCTGATAAGAGGTGCCTGAATGTGCCTACAGCCACTTAGAAAACAAAAGGAATGTGTGTCCATCAACAATAATGGGCTGGGGATGCATATTCAGTATAAAACATACATTAGTGCCTCAAATGGAGCTGGGAGGAGGCTGTCCTTGCTATTTGAGCAAAATGGGAAATTTAATTACACGACCATTTGGCGCAAGCAATGGTAACATCACTTGAGGCGCTGCCAAGTCCCTTCCCTCTTCCCCATCCAAAGGGAAGGTTTTGAAGAGGGCTGATTGGATGGCTTGGAGACCAATGGAGTCTCAGGTATCGCTTTAATGCGATGGACTGGAGGAATCATGGTGCCTGTGGTAATTATTTTGCTGCCGTTCTGTTGGGAGTTGGGTGGCGGGGCAGCTGTAATTAACGCTGGGCTGATGGATCCAGTGACTTCCTGCTCGAGGCATACTTCAGGGATGGGACGAGAATATGAATAAGCGTAGTCTCCAGAGGGCGAAACCCCCATACGTTCCACCTTTAAATTATTACAGAGAGATGAGTGATAGACCATATCCAGATAAGAGGTGACTGCAAACTCGGGTTTAAAAGGGTAGTTCACCCAAAAATCTATATTCTGTCATCATTTACTCACTCTCTCGTTGTTTGTTGTTTTAAACCTGTATGACTTTCTTTCTTCTGTGGAATATAAAAGAAGATATGGTGCCTGTGGTAATTCCCCCTCCCCCCACAATGGAAGTAAATTGTAACCAAAACTGTTCACAAGATTTACTATTTGTGCGCACGATTTATAAATCGAGGGAATGAATTTATAAATCAAGGGAATTAAATAGTACATCTTACGCATGATTTAGCAAATTCAGCGAATTAAATTGTAAATTGTGCGCACGTTTTAGTAAATCGAGGGAGTGAATTAGTAAATCGTGCGCACAATTTACTTTTTTTTCCCTTGCATGTCATGTGCTGGGCTCCGTATCATACATACAGGTTTGAAACAAAATGTTGAGTAAATGATGACAGCTTTGTCTTTTAGCTTAGCATGAAGAACTTTTCAGAACAAAAGACATTTGAGGAGATTTTTTTTTTATATAGGGGTAGTTCACTCAAAAATAATGTCATCATTTACTATACTTTATAAGACTTTATAAATGCTCATACTAGATAGATGCATGTGTCATATGGCCTACTTTTTGGGTGCTTTTATGGTGCTTATTTGACATTTTTGGAGCTTAAAGGGATAGTTCACCCAAAAATTTAAATTATCCCATGATTTTCTCACCCTCAATCCTAGGTGTATATGACTTCTTTAGGTGTATATCTTCTTTCAGACAAACACAATCAGAGTTATATTAAAAATATATATATATCACGGCTCTTCTAAGCTTTATAATCATAGTGAATGGCCCTCCTGATTTTGAAGACCAAAAAAGTTCATCTATCATAAAAGATATCCACATGGATTAATAAAGGCCTTCTGAAGTGAAGCAAAACAAAATGGCACTCACAAATGAGAGGTCTAAAACTTTTAAAGAGAAATGGCGGAGGATTTTAATATAAGAGAAGAGGAGCTTGAATTTGTTGCCCAGCTCTATTTGTTTGAACTTTAAACAAATAGGGCTTACGCTACATCCTATGTCATACATCTTATGGCATACATCGTGTCAGAGACTTGCGCTGCCAGGAGCTAGTACATTAGGGCTGGGAGTTTAACGCGTTAATTACCCTGTGTTCCATTCGGAAGGGCTCATCCCTATGCCCTTATCCCTTCAAAGGGTTACCCTCCGGAGTGAGAGCTTCGAAGGGATGAAGGGTGTAGGGGTCAAAAAACCTAATTTTTTTGAACGCACTTCTGCGTCATCTTAACGAGACAATCAAGGAAGAGTAGATTGTGCAAGCTGCGCCTTTTGTTTAACGTAAGTTTATTTATTTATATTTGGTTTATCGCACCATATTGTATATTGTGTCTATGTATTTGAAACATTTGAATGGACTGATAAAGGGAGCTGTAAAGTATTTTTGTTGAAGTACAATGTCGTTTTGACCATAATAATGTACCAAATCTAACTCGTAAAAATATTACAGTAGTATAAAAAAATACTATATATACATTTATAGGTAAAATCAAACTCCTAACCTCCTGTACCCATTCTGTGACATCAAAGAACTTCCCTGTGCAAAGGATCATGGGGGCCCGAAGTGTCCATCAGTTGTACCCTTCGAAATCCATCATTCCGAAGGGCCCTTTGAAGTGGCCAGTTTTGAGCACTTCGGTTTGGAACGACCCTTCAATATGGCGGCCATGATTATTTTCACTCCGAAGTGCCCTTGGAGGGCCATATATCCCGTCTGGAACGCACCGTTAGATTAATTAACGCACTTGCCCCGCCCCCAGGCCTACATAGGTCATCTGACATTTCATACAGTTGACTGATGATGAATATAATGCAGGGCAACAACTCACTGCATGATATAGCCTATAGAATGCACTTAGAATGTCCATAAAGATTTGAAAGGCGATCGATTTAAACCCTTTGAAGCGCACGGCAACACCGTGAATGTTCAGAACGTTCACTGCTAAATTCAAACGTGCTTTCGCGCTTTGGCTGCGTTGGCAGCACCTGTCGCGCGTTATAGATCAACTGATATGATTTAAAAGACAAAACACATTCAAATATTAGGCTCCAATTATTTTTCTGTCAGTTGGTGCCCACAGCCAAACTGTCCATAACCAAGCGCGCACACGTAATATCTGAGCCAGAATACACTATATTTGAGAGCGCGCAAGTTTTGTGGATTCGTTCTGCACATTACATTGATACGCTCTCGTTATAATGTATTACATCGACATGCGTCGTTAAAAAATGCCATAACTGCCTCAAATGAACTCTAAAAAATGAAAAGAACTTCGCGTCTGAAAGCTGCAGTCGTTTTTTTATTTGTTAAAATGAATGGAGAATATCTCATATTTTTCCGTGGGTGCTGAGCGCCTATATAGACTATAGTTCATGATATGCTATGGTTAACAAGTTTGTGAATATTTTGAATAAAAAATGAAAAACAAAATAAAAGTGATACATCTGTCATACAGCGCCATTGTGCCTGTGTGACGCATCGCCCCCCACATAAATAAAAATAAATGTGCGCATATTGTAAATTAAATTAATTGACTTAGTAACGTAGCTTTCTTGGTAGCCTCCAGTAAATTAACTTCTCTTAGAAAAAGATTCATAAAACATCAGTTGACCATATGTTTACTTTCAATGTCATATCAACATATAGTTCACCCCAAAATTAAAATTCAGTCATCATTTACTCAACCTCATGGTCCAAAAGTTTGTGTAATAAATTCTGTTGAATCAAATAAAATATTTCTTTCTCAATCTACTTTTTCTAATGTCTATTAATTCTTTACATAAAAATTACTTCAAATGATCTTTTTTGGATAATTTCTCAGCCAAATTTGATGTACGATAAATTTGTGATTAATTAGATTAATTAATCGCCACATCATGTAATTAATTAGATTAATAATTTTAATCGCCTCCCAGCCCTATAATATATATATATGTATATATGTATGTATATATATATATATATATATATATATATGTGTATATGTGTATATATATATATATTTTTTTTTTCTTACAAAAACCCATCGCTTTGCTTCAGAAGGCCTTTATTAACCCCCTGGAGTCATATGGATTATTTGGATGGATGCACTTTTTTGGACTTCAAAATCAGGAGTGTCATACCATTATAAAGCTTGGAAGAGCAAGGATATTTTTTAATAACTCCGATTGTGTTCGTCTGAATGAAGTTAGTCATAAACACCTAGAATGGCTTGAGGGTGAGTAAATCATGGGATAATTTTCATTTTTGGGTGAACTATCCCTTTAACAATTTTTCCCACTTCACTTTCATTGAATTATGGAAAATGTATGGAAAAGAGCAGCAATTTAATATTAATTGTAAACATTTATTTTTGTGTTCAACAGATGAAAAAGTCACGCGGGTCTGAAGCTGTAAATGACAGGATTTTCATTAAGTGAACTGTCCCTTTAAGCCAAATCCATTTAATTGAAAACAAATTTGACAATATTTTACTTCTAATAGAATTACACTTTTTTTAATTAATATTCTTTTCATAAGAAATTAACCAGTTGTCATTAAACTTCCATCCCAAATATAAACCCACAAGTGGACTGGCCACAAAGTGAACAATGAGTCATTTAATTGATTCAGAGGTTAACGATCCAGGCTTAGCATTGTGCTGTTAGTTTTAAATGTCAGATCTCTCAAACCTGCCCTTTGTGTCAGCAGCAGAGAATGAGAGCGTGTGTGCATGTATGTGCACAGGTTAAGTTGTAACTATCTGTAAAGGTCTGTCATAGAGTACATTGTTACAAGACCAGTCAGCGGGTAAGCCTAATAACACCGAGCCTAATTCATGTATGAAATCAAAGCCATGACAACATTTGAAGCACTACCCTTCACACAGTAGGGAACTCTTTGGTCTTTGCTCTGTGTCCTCAAAATGTCAGATTTTTATCTTTCTCTGGATGTCCACCTAGCACTGCAGAGAGGAAGGTTTCAGGCCATGGTGAGAAGAATGTTCCTGTGGTTAAGCGCTGTCCTTTGCTTTGAGGCTTTCTGGAAAAAAAGAGCATTTAATGACCTGTGAAGGTGGGTAAAAGAAAAACACATCCAAGTGATCAGATAATATTCTCAGCAGGACGGTCACAAGCTTTGCCACAGTCAGATTTATTTTGGCCTCAAACCCATATTAGAATCGTCCGTGTCTTATCAGTGCATGCTGAGGCTTTAGAAAAGCATCCCAGGGTGAAAGAAATCAAGGGTTGTTCACTTTTTCTTTCTTTTTTTTTAAAATCTTACCCCTGTTTGCTGTTCAAAGGCTACTCATGAGGAGCTCGGACATTTCTCTGAAAGATCTGTCTGCATGGAACGTCCTGACTCTGTTAGCTAATGAGTGCTTATTTAAACCACTCATACACGCTTAGGACATTGAAGCAGAGATATCCAACAGCTATGCTGGGCACACAGCATGCTGGGATATGAGAGCACAAAGTCTTATTTTGACAGGATGAGTGTTAACAGGACTACTTCGGAAAGCTTAAAGGCCACAAAGCAAGATCCTTTTAGCCTCAAGGGCTGCACTCCTTATTTTTATAGTATGTCTTTTATATTAATAACTTGTTTCAGTTTCTGACAAAAAAAAATAATTAAAAAATAAATTGGTTTGAGAGTGCCTTAAATTTTAATTCAGTTTCTGAATCTGACTTGAATTTGTTTGTATTATATTAATATTGATTTATAATCAAAAGAAAAAATTATTTAAAGAACTTACAAACCCGATTCCAAAAAAGTTGGGACACTGTACAAATTGTGAATAAAAAAGGAATGCAATAATGTACAAATCTCATAAACTATTTTATTCACAATAGAATATAGATAACATATCAAATGTTGAAAGTGAGACATTTTGAAATGTCATGCCAAATATTGGCTCATTTTGGATTTCATGAGAGCTACACATTCCAAAAAAAGTTGGGACAGGTAGCAATAAGAGGCCGGAAAAGTTAAATGTACATTTAAGAAACAGCCGGAGGACCAATTTGCAACTTATTAGGTCAATTGGCAGAGGATCACCAATTCCCCCAATGCTGCGGCGAAAAATAGTGGAGCAATATCAGAAAGGAGTTTCTCAGAGAAAAATTGCAAAGAGTTTGAAGTTATCATCATCTACAGTGTATAATATCATCCAAAGATTCAGAGAATCTGGAACAATCTCTGTGCGTAAGGGTCAAGGCCGGAAAACCATACTGGATGCCCGTGATCTTCGAGCCCTTAGACGGCACTGCATCACATACACGAATGCTACTGTAATGGAAATCACAACATGGGCTCAGGAATACTTCCAGAAAACATTGTCGGTGAACACAATCCACCATGCCATTCACCGTTGCCGGCTAAAACTCTATAGGTCAAAAAAGAAGCCATATCTAAACATGATCCAGAAGCGCAGGCGTTTTCTCTGGGCAAAGGCTCATTTAAAACGGACTGTGGCAAAGTGGAAAACTGTTCTGTGGTCAGACGAATCAAAATTTGAAGTTCTTTTTGGAAAACTGGGACGCCATCTCATCCGGACTAAAAAGGACAAGGACAACCCAAGTTGTTATCAGCACTCAGTTCAGAAGCCTGCATCTCTGATGGTATGGGGTTGCATGAGTGCGTGTGGCATGGGCAGCCTTATCTGGAAAGGCACCATCAATGCTGAAAGGTATATCCAAGTTCTAGAACAACATATGCTCCCATCCAGATGTCGTCTCTTTCATTTTCCAACATGACAATGCCAGACCACATACAGCATCAATTACAACATCATGGCTGCGTAGAAGAAGGATCCGGGTACTGAAATGGCCAGCCTGCAGTCCAGATCTTTCACCCATAGAAAACATTTGGCGCATCATAAAGAGGAAGATGCGACAAAGAAGACCTAAGACAGTTGAGCAACTAGAAGCCTGTATTAGACAAGAATGGGACAACATTCCTATTCCTAAACTTGAGAAACTTGTCTCCTCAGTCCCCAGACGTTTGCAGACTGTTATAAAAAGAAGAGGGGATACCACACAGTGGTAAACATGGCTTTGTCCCAACTTTTTTGAGATGTGTTGATGCCATGAAATTTAAAATCAACTTATTTTTCCCTTAAAATGATACATTTTCTTAGTTTAAACATTTTATATGTCATCTATGTTGTATTCTGAATAAAATATTGAAATTTGAAACTTCCACATCATTGCATTCTGTTTTTATTCACAATTTGTACAGTGTCCCAACTTTTTTGGAATCGGGTTTGTAATATACTATAACTATAATAAGTGTCATTTTACCTAAAGTTTTATATATAGGCCTTACAGACTGATGAATGGATGGGTGAATAGATTTATTAATTTATTTAGTTTTTTTTCCAGAATGTATTACAGCAAATTTCTGTTCCAGTCATTTATTTAAATTTAAATTACAATGTAATGTCCTGTGTCAAATTCAAATGAATTCTTAAATTCTACATTTTTGTATTAAACCATGTTTGTGCTTTATTATTCTTGTGGTTGCCACAGTGATGAAAACATCACATAAACCACAAAGGAATGTCTTGAGGGGTCGTGTGTTGAGTAGTGCTGCTCTAGTTCAAAGCTGAATCTGTTTTCTCCAACAATGGGATGTATATCACATGTATAAACTGAACTAATTGCTGGATTGTTATAGTCAGTGTAAAATTGTCATGTAAATCTCTAATTGCAATTTTATGTTGCAGTGCCCTGCTACAGTCTGGTCAGTGTGATCTACAGTAGAAAAGGCGAGTATAATGCTGCTATATTTTACAGTGTACATTACTTTCTTCGACACAACAATTATGGAGATGAGAATTTCATTCATGCGTTCCAATTGCCTGACTGTGTTTTCATATTAACGGCATATTGATCTCAGATTGCTGGAGCATGTTATTTGGCTAGATACATAATGGCCATCATGGTGCCATTTCTATTGCAATTGTGTCATCTGCCTTCGGAGATCACAAAATTGGAATATGCAGGTTTATCATATTGGAGTCTCTTGTATATAGTACTGGTCTCTGTGGTGTATAAGGTCTGACAAGGTATGTTTGGCAGCAGATGGGAAGAGGGAAAACAAAGCATTTATCGTATTATGTGCAGTGTTGAGTACGTGTTTTATTAATAGTGGAATTTTAGCTGGTTTGCCTCGCAGACAGCTTTGATTTTAAAGGGAGTTTCAATGTCGACGCAGTGTCAAGCATATACATAGAGCTTTCAGTTAAGTTTATCAGTATTTATCAAGCATTTATTTGAAACCGCATCTTGGATAATGTGGAGTAAATTTAAAAAGTAATATTATTTTTAAATAGCAATATGGTAACTTTACATCTAACTATGGCTGTCAGTTGGTACATTTAATTATATTTGCTAATATGCCATATGAGAAAAATGATAAATTGTAATATTTATTTTAACATTTTATTATATTTTAATGATTTATCTTAGAATTGCGTCAGAACAGCAATTCATTGGATAGACTATGCAAAGCGGCTGTAGAAGGCAATACATTATTTGTTTCATTCCCATATCGTGTTTTGACATGTCTGTCAATATGTCCGAGGAAGCCTTAGGGCTTTTCATCGAAAATTAATTCTTGCAAAATCATTCTTGATTTTTTTCCAGAGTTAGTCTATATACACATGCATATTGACGTCTTTGGCTGTTGTGTTACATCCCCATTTTAAAGGTTGCGTCAAGTTTTTAAAATGGATCTCAAGATCTCTGTGTGTCATTCTGCTGCATATCATCTAGCTGTCTTTGAACACAAGAACGTATTGGGCATGATTAATTGCATAAATTTTTTTAAATCATGTAGTTTTTTTAATTAATGAGTTTAATTGACAGCTCAACTTGTAACACTTTACCCCAACACTGATGATGTGTCAGACAGATTCAAGAAATGATTCCTGATGTAGTTTGGTTAGTTAACATAGCTGAGAGCTGCATGAATGCAACATGGGTATTTATAACCCTAACAGCAGAATGTTAGACATCGATGGATCATCCTCTGCATAGAAAGTGAATGAGATATGGCAAATTAATTGAGACAGCGAGAGATCAGCGCAGTTGCTCAGCCTCAAGGGCGAGTGGCCAAATTTAAGTCAGATTCTATTGCAGACACCGTGTAGCCTAATTATTCTGGGCTTCACATCTGCTTGTGTGTCTCAGTTGCTGCTTCTGTCTTTTCAGTTTAGTGAACCTTGGAGGCCCCTGCCTGTTCTGAAGAATCCACCCACTCGCTGTAACACACTCACACACTCACAGACAGTAATGAGAGGCAATCCGTGAGAAAAAAGAAGGAAAAAAACACAGCAAACTACCCACAGCCACCGCAACTTTCCTTACTGTTCATCGGCAGAACGTTTCCAAACTGCATTCCGCCTCCACACCTCATGTCTCTTCGCACTGCCTGTCTTCCCATGATCCCTCACTCCTCCCCAACCCTCCACAATCGCCCCCCTCCTCTGCGCAGCACTGATGTTTCCAGCATGGCTTCTGGGAGATGGAAGTTGTGAAAACCTCCCGATTGGCCTTGCAGAAGGAAGAGACAAACAAAAGGGGAGCTGAGAGTTGTTTGAAGCCTGTTGAGAGGATAGAGAGAGAGAGCGAAAGAGATGGCAGAGATTGAGGAAGCTGTAGAGCAGGGGCTCAGCTGCTCCCTGGAGGGCTGGCAGAGGGTTTTTGGGCAAGGGAGGAGAGTTGTGGGGAGTGAGTGAAGGAAGAAAAGAGAGGAAGAGAAGCATAGCTTTGCCCTTGGTGACTGGCAGCACAAATTGACAGAACTCTGTCGTACCCACGTTCTCCATCCAAGGCTGAGATGAATTTGTGTCGTCCCCTCTCACGCTCTTGTTAGTCGGCATCCACAGGGAACGGCACCACCACGCGCCAAGAAAAGAGAGCTTAAACTATGACTAAAACCGTGTCTGAGCTAAGTAGGAGAATGCTGACTTCTCTCTGCAGGCCGTTTGAAGCAAATGGTATCGGCTGGAGCATTTCTTACACTTATGGATTGGGCTTTAGGTTAAGCCTTGACCGTACAGTTTCTTATTTTCTTGAGAAAAAGAGCCCCGGGTCTGTGCTACTACTGCAAACTCATTGTTTCTCAGTGTAATACACAGCCCTTTTAGCCTCTGCTTCCCCTGGGCCATGTCACCTTGTCCGTTTCTGTGCCCTTAACTCATGCTGAGGCCGAGGTTGACTGTTGTGAGCAGCTTATCTATCGATCCCGCCGGAAATCCAGCCGCGTTCATGAAAATATGTTACAAATTGCATTATGATGATGAACATTTTCCTCCGTAATGCTAATGCTATTATGCAGACAGCTCCATCAAATTCAATCAGCGGATGTGCGAGTCTAGAGCAGGACTGCGTTTGAAACGGAAGCAGTGGCAAGTAGGTTCAGTCATTTTGTGTGTATGATGGATCCATGATAAATTATTAATGAGGTATCTATAAGACTATAGCTGTCATTTATGGTAAGGACATTCTCACCAGTTTTTGCCATAGCTGATTTTGTCCCCACAGCTTTAGGAAATATCTTGTGAGTGTATCTAATACAAGAATAATCATTTGAAATTGTTAATAATGAGTTGTGTTATAATGAGTCGCGCTACGTTCTGGATTTCGTAATTGTCAATGTTGTGTAGTTTTGACTTAGAAATAAGAAAAAACTCTTTTACAGACTGCCATACTACAGATCAGACTACTTGGAGCAGATTTGCACCTACAATTTGAAACAAGGAGGAAGAGGATGGTGAGAAAGAAGGAAGAGAGAGAGAGAGACAAGTGCTCATTTAATCTCATTTATCAACATATCTCTATATCTCTATATAACCATAACTTATGCCTATAAAAGTGGACCTACATAAAGTAATACAGTACCTTAATCATCTGTCATGTACATTAGGCCTATCACTTGGAATGCAAATATTGTATATAAAATGTTTAAATTGCACATAATAAATCTATGAGTGACCTGAGGGACTTGTTAATTTACAAATGTTACCCAAAAACACATAAAACATGCTGTATGTCAAGGTGGCTCCCAGGAAGACGAAGAAGAATACAAAAATCCAACAAGGTTTATTTAGAAGACATAAAGATAATCCAAAAGCGTAACGTGTGTCACAAACACAAACAATACCAGACAACTCAAGAGTGAAAAGGCAGGAACTTAAATACAAGGCAAATGAGGGAACTAATGATGAACACCTGTGATGATTAAATGAATTACCATGACAACTAAAAGGTGGCGGGAAAACAGAACAAAGGAAGACATGTGACATATGAAAACAAACTAAAAGTCCATGAAAACTAAAACGAACATAACATAACTGTAACACTGTAAAGATTAAGTACTAATTTTATGTGACTGACATTCTGCTTGGGAAACCCAGTCCTGATCCTTGATTAATACATTCCATAGACTATTCATTTATTTTTCTATATATAAATATATATATATATATATACATATATATACATTCTATATATT
>RJVU01047120.1:383315-467706 GCA_003731715.1 Anabarilius grahami | reverse complement strand
AAATAATAATTATATATATTAGTATTTAATTTTTTTCCATATGGAAATGTTGTGATTAAGGAAATTAAATGTCTACGTTTATTACTGACTAAATATAAAGCATGTAAACAATTCTGGAGCAGTTATGCTATTTGGAGAGTGAGGCTTTTATTTTTTTACTCTTGATGCTGCACAGTTCTCTCCTGTCACTCTGCAAAGAAATCAAGGTCAACTTGGACCTCCCACCGGGTGATAAAAGGTCTCTACCTGCCCACCACACAGCTGGATGCCAGCTGTAGATAGTAATCAGGCCACGTCCTTATACTCTCTGAGGAAGATTTGTTGCCATGCTGTCAGACACCTGTATAGTCAAATCATATTAATTTAGGGAGAAAGAAAAAAAAACTCAGATGATGACTTGATAGGAGAATCCATTCATGAGTGTAGTTTTGACACATGCAGGGATTTGATGCAGAATGAGATTTGGCGTATTATCTGCTGCTGCCGGAGAGGAAGATCTGCCAGATTTTCTTAAGAGAATAAATAAGCTCTCATTCACTAAAGCTCTCAGTCTTTCTGTATTCTACATAGGATGTCAGGATGTCTGTTACATTAATGGGAAAATGACCATGCGAGGGCAGGCTGGTCCCAGTGCGACAGAAAGAAGCGTGGACAAGAGCTGATGGGGAAGTCACAACTGCAGAATTGTCTCCTGTCTCCTCTGTGAGACATTTTTGTAGTGTGGTAAATCAGATCCAACAGTCATTATTCCCCAAGATTTCAGGGAAAGAAAAAAGTGACCAAGGGCAGCTCCAGGATGAGTGAATATTTGTAAAAATGTGCATTCGTTAGCATAATGCGATATTTGTACCTGATCTGACCCTTAAAAATGACCTTTGTTGGTAGAACTAAGGGTTTCCAAAATGGGGGAGAACTGCAAGGTGTTCATGAATTGATAAAGCAAAAAAATGTATTAAAGTGAATGTAACAATGAAATAAACAAATGGGGCTGCACAAGTAATCGAAATAAAACTGAAATAGTAATTTATCTTATCAAATCGCAATTATCAGATCAAAGCCAATTCAATTGAAATATAGTCTGTTGCGCTGTGTGTTGAAAAGTGGCACAGTGTTCATTTATACACATGCAGCTTATAATGCTGTTTTCAGAGCGGCTCGGTTCACAGTAAATGCTGCTTCTCATGAACTTCATATCTGCAAGCATTGTGACGTGCATTTAATATAGGTTCACTTTATTTACATTCACATTCGCATAATTGCCTATATTTCTGTGGACAAAAGTTTACAGCATTCCACCAATATTTCACCAAAATAAAAGCTTGAGAGTTTGAACATTTGAAAGTGAAGTATTTGGGGCAAAAATATTTGAATTGTAACTTGTGTTTGTTGGTTATTGTAAAGAGTGAACTTGTAAAGTTTTTGTTCTTTGTGTCTGGATGTCTCAGCAGTAACAATATGACACATTTTCATATGAAATTAAATATGTCAAATTGCAGTTCAAATCGCAATAAATGACAAAATAATCAATGTTTTATGCAGCCCTATATATGTAAATAATTTTAAAATTAAAAACATTTAAATTCNAAACATTTAATTTCAAAATCAAACACTTACTAAAAACATAATAAAAATAATAAAAATATAATAATTTAACATTATTATAAAATTATATTTTAATATTATAATAAAATATAATATTTTATCATTTAACATGTCCATGTCATTTGAATAATAACCAACATCAGAGAACCTTGAACATGCAAATGTGTCATAAATTATTGAAATATTAACTTAAAATGTCAGGGGGTACATTAAGTAAATATTTTACGTCTAAGGAGTTTGACTGACAAAACATTTTGGGGATCCCTTGGTATAACCTAATGTAGTCAAGTCCGTCCGTCCGTCCGTCCGTCCGTCCAATCAACCAACCAACCAACCACCCACTCAACAAACCTGTCTGTCTTGTAGTGTTGCTGGAATGCTGGAGCCTATCCCAGAATCTTGGGCTGTAGGCAGGGAAAGACCCTGGACGAATGGCCAGTTTATCACAGTAATTCATATTCATGTTTCATATAATATTTCTAAATTAATTAGAGGTTTATATTTTTGGGCCATTTTTGACTAATAATTCTGATGTATTTAGTATGCTCTGCTGCAAAATACATTTTGAAATGTTACATCAGCTAGTAGTCATTTTTTATCAGCAAATCTTTCAGTATTACTTGAGCTGAAAGTAAATATAGCTGCAAGCAGCAATTAAGGAACCAAGCATGAAAGTAACAGTTCTATTAAGTAATTTAATCATCCCTAATGATGATTTTTGTAAAAAGCTATTTTTGTGCATTTCAGGCATCTCCAGATGTTTTTAAGTTATTTAGAAGGTTGTTAGCATGAGCAAGTATGTGGTTTTTGGCATCATGTCTTTTAATATGAGTTGTGCAGGAACCAAAAATGGCCAGGCTTATGTTTTATGGTTTGTCCACAGATTCCTTGAACTGTTAAATACATGAGAGCATTTTGGCTACCTGTTTCCACATGTAGTTAAATGACAAATTGGAATCATAAATCACTAGCATAACAAAACTATACAGCAACTAAATAAATGGCCAGCTTTCAGGTGAGAGATGGATCTCAAGGGTTTATAGAACTCCTACCCTATTGTGGCATGGAGACATGTCAGTGTTTGGGAAAATATACATGCCATTCTATACCACTTACCCTGCTGTCATGCGAGGAAGTGCCTGTCTCCAAAGGCACTATGCTATCAAAGTCATCCGTCACCTCCAAAAGGGACGTATGCTCGGTGCCACGGCATTTTGCTCACTCTGCTCATCTTTGCAGTGGGCAGTGTGAGCAGATTGCATTACCAAAGCACTCATTGAGGAGAAAGCTTTCCATATAATCCAATTGCTGGCGGAGTGTGGCTGCCATTCATCTGCACGGAGTTGGAGGGTGGGAAGGTTGTATCGTTCAACTGTCCCGCCAGAGTCCACTACCCATCCTGTTTCACTGATTATTTTTGTAAAGAACAATGCACACACTTTCAATATCTCTTTCTTCTGCCTGATCTATCACTGATAGTGCTGGTCATATGGTATAAAACCCTGTTAGAAATCTTTTTTGAAAATGTGTACACTGTAAAACCCGATAAGTTCAGAATACTAAAAAGTTTTGACGTGGATGACATCACTTTATGTCGCTCAGTAAACTTAAAAACAGTAATTTAAGTATAAGGGTTTACTCAAAAATGTTGAGCTACACAAAAATAAAACTAAACTCCTGGTTCAGAAAATGTAATTGTTTTAAGTTGCATCAATGATTTAACAGACTTTAATTGCATTGTACTTAATCTTTATAAGTTAGTAGTACTGTTCAGGTTTACAGTAGGCCTAGGCCCTTTTAGCTTGTTACCTTTGTGCATTGTCTACCTCTAAACGGTCCATATCTACCTCTTAACATGCTAATATATATTTCTAGATATCTATATAATATAAAGAAAAGTTTATATTTGATCAGTAATTCTTTCACATCTTTCACATGTTGGTTGTTTACAGACTAGCATCATGAGTTTTTATTTGTTGATTTTTCATGTCCTGGAGCTACCGATCCATAATTTTTCCCAGATTTTTAATTTTTTTATTATTATTATTATTTCTTTAAAAATAACTAGACTGCTACTTAAATGAACCTAAATTATCCTACGGTTTGCTAGCAACAGAAAACTATTATCAGTCTGTTCGCTAATTGACTGAAACAAATTGTTAGCTACTCAATTCAATGTTGTTCATTTAATGTTAATTTAAGGTACGTTTTTTTTTTGTCATTTTATTTATCATGCTTATGATTTTTATTTTTTAGCAAATCAACTTGCAAACCACTTGGAATTCTTCACGGACCATTGCCTTTGAGAGCCCTTCCCCATTGACAAACTAAAGGTACAATTTTGCACATTTCTCAGACTGTGAAGGGGAATCATTTCTCCAGAACCTTTGGCAGGAGCATGATTAGGGTTAAGAGGTTTGGATGTAGGTGGCTGGTGTGGCCTAGGTGGACGTAATCAGGTGCTGATGGTAGAAGTATTGGGGCGCAGTGGCTTTTGCTCCAGCCGTTTTCATATTCCTCCACAGCAGGTCACAAAGCGGGACAGCTGAGAGCGTCGGGATATAAAGACAATCCCATACCTTCCGCTAGCATTGTCTAACAGAGCTCCATTACTGGAGCCTTTTCGCCTGGCAACAGCTGTGAGGCTGGGCCGCTTGCCATCCTCATATTGATCGGGCCTGCACCCGCCTCCATTAGTGCCCCTGCCTGCCCCTGAAGGAGGCAGACTGTCTGTGGGGAGCTATCACTGCCAATAAATTACCATACAGGGCCTGCCACAGGAACAGTGTATCAGAGCACATACTGAACAACTTTACCTGCAACGGTTTCACCTCAAAACCCTGTTCAGGTGCACATTGTGTGAAATGCTTCAGAAATGAATGAAGATTGTTAGTTTGAGTTTGGTATGACGTGCATGGCTGGTTCCATTTGCACTGACCCGGATGCTACACACATACAGAGACGCACATGCTCAGAGAGATCTGGGGTTGAAGTCTCATTAACATTTTATAACCTTCCTTCCTCTGAAGTTCTTTTTTTTAATGGGGCCTAATTACTACATGCATATTGATTCAACCCTTCCCCTGCACTTCCTGGGTGTAGTATCATCTCTCCAAATCAAATCAAGCAGCTCAGCAACCCACACTCGCATCTCATCTCATCGCAATGGCCTTGTCACTGGCCCTTTTGAAGACCGCGATGGCGTGAAATGCAGCTTTAAAGCGATCAGATGGTCTATATGCATGTAAAGCAATATGGGGAAGTTATTTAAATGGGGTAAAGTTAATGCCTTTGTTGTAAAAAACTAAGAATTGTGGAAGCAGCTGAAGTGAATCAGGATTAAGGGCTGAGGAGATAAACCTCTTTCCGGCCGTAATAAGGCCTGATTACCTCTGATGACTGTGCCGTAAATTAATGCCTGAAATGCCAGAAATGCATAAAAATTGACAGTTAAACAGGAGCTGAGCTCATGAACCCAGCGGCCTTGAAATCCCTGATAAGCACAGCTGTATGTTTAATTTGTTGGTGTCTGTGCATGTTAAAAAGGTCTCTGACAGAAATTGACCGGTGCTGTTAGTGCAAACACACACTGACACACATTCATGCACACACAAACAGCAATAGGATCTTGTGGCTTCCTCTATGTAAAACAGTGACACAAAAACAGAACACAATGAAGACTGTAAAGGTACCCCATACACATACATTGGAAATGTTTATATTTTTATGAAGTGTGACATTTGTACTTTTGAAAATTAATCAATTTCCTGTAATCTCTGTTTTTGATGTCGTAGGCAAGATAAAGTATGTGTGTGTTTGTATATCTCTCTATATATGTATATATATTAAAATTAAGAGAATAGCACTGTACTTAAGGTGTCCAGTGTGTGTGTGTGTGTGTATATATATATATATATATAATTATTAGCATTTTATTTACTTAATTTAAATGTATGTGTACACACACACACATACATACATAAATGCTAATTAAGACTTCAAGGCTACATTAATTTGAGACAGTAAAAACTGTAATATTGTGAAATATTATTAGATTATATAAATGTACAATTTTATTTTAATATATTTTAAAACATATTTTATTCCTGTGATGGCAAAGCTGAATTTTCAGCAGCTATTATTCCATTCTCAGTGTCACATGATCCTTCAGAAATGATTCTAATATGCTCATTAAGTGCTCACGAAACCATAATACACTTTTTTCTTTGAGAAAAAAGTTCAGAAGAACAGCATTTATTTGAATTAGAAATCTTTTGTAACATTATGAATGTCTTTACTGTTGCTTTTGAGTCTCCTCACTACCTCTGTTTTCTCTCTGAGCAACTCCCAAGCCTCTTCCTCTCTGGCCCAGATTATTAAAGCATTTATGCTTTGTTGAGAGGGCAATCCCATAATGCATTGCATTGAGCTAACAGACAAAGCAAGAAAAATGTCAATATAAATGACTATACAAACAGTTGCAATCTAATAAAAATTGACTTTTTAAAGGCACAATATGTAGGATTTTTGGATTAAAGTATCCAAAAACAACTAGAACAATGTTATATATTTTGTTGACTTGTGTACTTACATTATCCCAAATGTTTTCAAGAATGTTTAAATCCAGAGAAATAATTAGTACCATGTTTTTCCATGCCTAATATCAATCTAGCTTACTGCAATGTACAAAACAGTATCTCAGAGTAGCTGCTGAGTGAACGCACAGAGTAGCATTATAACACATTTCAACACACAAATGTATCTATGTATGATAAAACAGCACTGCATTACCCTACATACTCTCATGACCGCAAGAAGCGGAAGCAGCGACTGTGGCATAATAAAAGCTCCGCTGCTATTATGGGGTATTGGGGGTATTAAAGAGTATTGCAGAATTAGCTTAGCCACATTATCACCACTATTGCTGCCTTTGGCCACACTGGCTGCAGCAGGCTGCATTAAAGCTTCAGAAGTAAGAGCAGATTTAGGGGTAGCGAAACTGTATGGAGGCATAAGGAGAAGATAGTGTGGTAACCCTTTAAAGATACCATAAATTTCAGTGCCATGAAATAGGAAGCAACTACCCAGCTCCCAGATGTTTGCAAGGCTTCATATATGGCAACATGAATAATGAGAGGCACTTGAAGGGAACTCAATTTCTTCAGCTTTACAAGGTTGCGCCTATATATGTGCCGAGAGCTGGAGGCGAGAGTGAAGGCCTTGTGGGAGGACCAGGAGGCTTTGAGCCACTCTAGAGCCTCTTGCTATGGAAGATGCAGCTAGTGAAGCTGATGAGAGACAGAAGATGAGAAAGAGAAAAAGAAGGGAGAGCAAGACCATCACATCAAATCCCTTCACTGGGTCCCAGACGAAGACTTCCCCTCAAATGTGGGTAATTGCTTTCCTCCCCAACACATCCTGCACCTTCCTCCTCCCCTATACCGAGCCGATCTCCCAATCTCCAGCATGCACAAAGAATCGCTGTAGAATAATGTAGTGCAGATGTCATCCTGCTTATCAGAGTGTTGGCACTGGGGCTGAGGAGTCAGCCGGCACTTTCATACATAACAACCCTTCAGAATCAGACAGAGGGATCTGTCGGCCCGGAGCGATGGAATGTGACAGGCTCCTGTCAGAGCGATGGATTTCCACATTTGCCCGGGTTGAGTCCGATGAAGCAGCCTGAGAAATAGAAAAGAAAAAGCTAGTTTCTGCAGTTTCTCTCTCTCTTTCTCTCTTTTTACGTTCTTCCTTTCTGCCATATATAGACGGAGGAAGCGCATAATTCATTCGTCTCACATTTTTATGTTTTTTTTCCCCCTCTAAATGAGAGTAATTACAAACTGAGTGTTACAATGAAGCATGCTTCTCCATCATACCAGTCTCTGCCTCCCAGCCAAGTGGAGTGAGCACTGGGGACACGATCTATGAATGTCCCTCGTTGTAAACATTTGCAGCTTATTAAAATTCAATTAGAGAAATATGCAATAATTTAGCACCTGGACTACGTTCTCCATATATGGATTGCTTAGTTAGCTGGATTTGTTTACGATTTGAAACAATCCTAGATTGTTCCATTTTTCAAAGTTTATTTGAGTTGACATCATAGCAACCGGTCTGTATGGCTATGTTTACACTGTCAGTTTATGGGATTGACACCACATTCACTTAAAGGTGTTAGTCTCGAAATGTCATTCATACAGCAGCTTGTAGTAGTGTCTCAAATACTGTCTGTATGAACGTGTAACGGAAGTCAAATCTGTATTCTCTTACCAGCAACCATAGCAACAGCGACCAAAGTAATATCAAAGATGGCGACAACTTATTACTTTGACATGACAAGAGTCCAATTGAGCCATGAGTTCATCCTTCAAATCTTCATTAACTGACAGCAGCTTTTATATCTGGGCGGAGAGTAGATCATTTGAGTCGCGCATGGAACACAAAACTGACAGGAGCAGCTCCGGTGGAGAACATTGGCTGGATCTAATACCTTCAGATGACACACAGCTCATATCTCAGTCGCTGTAAGAAACAGAAACCACACAAAAAAAAACACATCACATGGTAGAGACAGAGCGGCTTTTTCGCTATGTATGAAGTGACATCTAGTTGTCCAGTTCAGTTCCGTTCACACAGCACGGGTTTTCAGAGAATGCGGTTGTGAGTCCTGAAAATGTACAGGTGTGAGTTTGGTTATAGAATGCGGTTGTCACTCCCTTAAATAACTGAACTGTGTGTGAACGTCACCGTATTAAGAACTCAAATACAGGACTGACATCTGTATTCCACTGCTGTGTGAACTTGGCCTATGCTTGAGCAGGTTTATTTAACATTTACAAGATCAGACTTTATACACTAAGGTGAATGCAGCCAGAAGTCTTTCCTAGCAACTGTCGATCTATTCTTATCAAAGCATCCCGTTTAGTATTAAAAATAAAAAAAAATTATAATTATTTAAATGTACAAAGTGAAATTGATAGTATCACAGCCTAATATTTTGCTCGTTAATAGGTACCAGTTATACATTTTGTGCAGCCTTATATGTAAGCAATAATGTACGATAGGCTGTGCTGTATCGTGAATAAGTCACGGCTGCAACCCCTTCAGCCGTGACTTATTCACGATACACCACTAGCCTTGAGTACCTTATTGCTTTTATAAAATGGTTACCACACGATACAAATATTAAAGCCAAAAATATGTAACAATGCAACTTTCATGAAGTAAACTCTTACTAAAAGCCTTCCTTCTGCCGGAAAAATTTGTCCCTGACCGTGAACAGCAACAGAAGTTTCATTATTAGATGGCGGCAAAGACTGTCTTTATGAGTGTGTCAGTCAGTAGCTATGATTTTTACATTGAAAAGACTGAATTGTTGTGAACACGTAACAAGACGCAACTGACAAATGATTTGACTAGCGCTGTCAGTCACGGGAAAAACCCTTAACTGTTAAAAGGACAAGATAATACATCAGACATTTAAACAGATTTTTTATTATGAACATAGGACCGACCTAAAGGAAAATGCTAAATCTGAATGCAGGTAATAAACTCGCTCACTCAAACTTTTTCTCACAACACTCTTCTACATAATACAGTAAGTTTCAATGAACAATATCAATTGAGATCATACAGTTTACATTGCTAAGAGTGGTTGCTAAGGGTGTTGTGATACACAGAACCGTTGGGTGAAGCGGTCATAGCCGTGTTTTTATCGTGAATAATGCCTTAAAAAAAAAATTTTTTTTTTTAAATCAATAAATACAATGATGATAAAAACGAAGTGATACTTTTAAATATTACATTAAAACCGCCAGTAGGTGGCGGTAAGTCACTGTTTTTATGATTGAATCATCGAGTCATTCATTCTTTCAGTATCAAAGCAAGCGGCTGTATTTATGAATGGATCATTGAATCATTGACGATTCGTTCAAATCCACAGATTCGTTCACGAAACAGCTTGTGTGCTGCAGTTCTGCGTGGCTTTCGTTGCAAAATAGAGCAAAAATTAGGCTTGGGAAATTATATATTATATTATATTCGGGCAATATTCTTGCTGGTATAATACGATCAACATTAAAAACATTAACTCGCAGAAGAGTACGTTTTTGTATCGAAGAGAGTTTTAATCTTAATTCTACATGCAGTCTGTGTCTATATTTGTTCTTCATGCTATTAAAGGTGATACAGAGGATCTTTTCGTCGACTGAGAAACCAAAGACTGTTAGTGAGTTTTTGAAATGAGCGCATGCGTAAGAACAATCCCCCTCCTTCACAGCTCATTTCGAGGGAACGCCTCCCAAAACTCGTGCACGAGTATTGGAACACGAGTGTTTGTTTACCCCTGGCATTCGCTGTGTCGTGTTAAGGGGGTCGCACACCGGACGCGAAGCTCAGTGCCGACTACGACTCAGAAAACAAAAGAAAACAATGCGTTCTAATTTTAAAGACGTGTCGTGGCGCTGAGCTTCGTGTCCGGTGTGCGACCCCCTTTAGTGGATTCATTATGTCCTACTCACCGCAGGTAACTCATAATCTGCAGTTGTTACTCCTGTCTCCTGACAAAAACATTGCATGCAGCGCCTGTGGAGTGTGGAAAGTTACTGGAGCGCGCAGCCATGCATGTCTCTCACAAGGAACGTCATGGCAGTGATTGACAAGCCAGTGGGCCAATCGTTTACGCGATGATCGCGTAAATGATTGGCTGATGTTTTTAAGGCCCTACCTCGTGCACAGATGATGTATTTTATCAGTTAGTAAAGACAGTTTCAAGTAATATTGCAAATATGTATAAAACAAAACATCTTCTTTAGCACCTTTAAGTGCTAAATCCTCACTTTTACAAAGGTAACGTTATATTGTCGAGAACAGCACTAATGTAGCGCGATGCTGGCTTGTGTGGGTACAGTCAGTTTCGACCGTGAAAGATGAGGTAATCTGATTGAATGTCGTGTATATACGACATTTTACCTGCTAGAAATACATGTTCAGTTTTCATGTTATTTTAAGGTGGAGTAGATTAAAATGAACGGCACTTTTCGCGTCAGTTTGAGAAACACTGCTGGATATAAGTCTGCACTTTGGTCCCAGATTTAGTCAGTAAACGAGCAGCGCAATATAGAAACTTTAATTTAAGTAGAAATCTCAAATGAAGAGTGCTGAACTTTAGCTTACTTGTGTTTTCAGATCATCCGCGCTTCTTGTAGAGAGGGCTCGTGTGCGTGGTTGCCAGATAGCAAAGATTAAGTAAAACGTTTTCTTTAAACAGAAAAGCTCTAATAGGGGGTTTAAATTCTGGAAATCTGGCAACCGTAAGCGTGACCGCTCGTAAAGACAGTCTGTGATGTTTTGTCTCCTTTATTCAACAAAAACAAAAAGTGATTTCAAAAGAGTAATTTTGGTCAAGGGTTTAGTCTTTTAGCCACATTTCAGTCTCGTCTTTTTTTCGTCAATGATATTGCATGTGTAGTTTTAGTCACGTTATCGTTAAATGAAATTGGTGTCGTCTCTCATCGTCTCGTCTTAGTCATGGAAAAAAAGGTCGTCAACGAAAATTTTTCGTCATAGTTTTCATTAACGAAATTAACACTGATCTACAGTGCAGTAAATGCAAATTAAAGAGTGCCGTCTGTTGTGTCATTAGAAAACTGTAGCAGACCCTTGCATGCATTATACGACTGACAGACTGCAACGGTTGGAGTTAAAAATCATCATTTGTGTTCTACTGAAGAAACAAAGTCAAAAAACTAAATCTTGGATGCCCTGGGGGTAAACAGATAAACATCAAATTTTCATTTTTGGGTGAACTATCCCTTTAAAGAGCATGTTTCTGTCACAAAAATGCAATTCAATTATTAGGAAGTTCATCTAGGGACATTAACAACTCTAATACTGAACGTAAGAAATATATGTAGCTGTATACATCTGTATGTAGAGCTGAATGGCAGTAAAGTGAACCTTAAACCTTGTATAAAACTAAACTAAACAATTTAAGTTTTAGCCTGTTTTATACATGGTTTAAGGTTCACTTTATTGCCATTCAGCTCTACATACAGGTGTACAGGAAGAACTGAAGACTGTTTCATCATTTGCAATGCATCTAAATGGAGCAAATATAGACTTTTCTGTTTTTATCTTATGAAAAGAAACGTTTTTATTCAGTATTACTTTGTTGTCATGCCTTATAACACAAATTGCTCCATTAGCCTGTGATGACACAATAAATTATCAGAAATTGCATCATGCTCAGAGTAATACCAAATTACCATCACGGCATACTGCAAAACAACAAAATGTGCTCTACAGTAAACGTGCTATAGCTTCTTCATTTACCAGTAAATTGTAAGATCACTCTGGTATCTCTTGGGCATTTATGACTCAGCAGCGCTGACTGAATCACTCAGGTTTAGTAATCCACAGATGTTTTGTTTGAGGCAGTATGTAACAATTGCTTTACTGTATGTGATACTAATTTCTTTTTTGTTATTGTGCCATTGCTTAATGGACTCCCACTTTGTTGCACACTTAATTGTCTTAGCTATCATCAGTTGACTGACCATTTAAAATGGGGATTTAACCTTTTATTTACATCCCATTAAAGAAAAAACTACATGACTCCTTCCAATACTGTAAAAGTAGAAAAACTAAATTATTTTTTCTCTCTATAATTCAATATAGTTTTCATTGGTGTTATAGCACATAATAGTCTTGTACTGAATAACTCTCTTCTGTACCATATGATGTTTTCCTCTTTTAGTGGGCTACACTGATTGTAGTGTCACATTATCCTCTATTATTATTCAGCTTTTTTCAGTACTCTGTCCTCAGCCATTACTGTGTAAACAGTTTACATTATTGTACTGCATATGTGTGTGTTTAATGACTTCCTTTTTAGTGCTGAGCACAATTACCACTATAGTCTGGCTGTTTGGACAGTAATTTGAATGGTGTGTGTGTTTTTGTGTCTGTGGGAGTGACTTTTTTTGGACTGTGAAGTGCCTAATCTGTTGCGGGGTCAGGATCAAATGGTGGACAGTTACAGTGTTGCTTTGTTAATAACAAATGCATATGGCTGACATAAGCTGACTCTTTCATTCAGGTGGTGTTTGCTAGCCGCTTAATGGTGGGGTGATAAAACTAAAGTGCACAGTGATTGCATTATAGATGCACTTTTTGTCTGCAATGCTTTGGAGCATGACTTTTTATTCCTCCTATTCAGGCTAAAGATTTTACACAACTTCCATTTGGTGGAAAGTGTAAAAAAAATCTGTTTACACTAATGTTCTAAAGTTTGAGGTTGGTAAAAAAAAAATCAATGTTTTTAAAAGAAGTCTCTTATGCTCACCAAGGCTGCATTTATTTGATCAAAAATATAGTAAGAACAGCAATATTGTGAAATATTTTCTGTTTTCTATTTTAATATAATTTAAAATGTAATTTATTCCTGTGATGGCAAAGCTGAATTTTCAGCATCGGTGTCACATGATCCTTCAGAAGTCATTCTAATATGCTGATTAGTAATTAGAAGGTCTTTAATGTCACCTGATCAATTCAGTCAATGCATCCTTGCTAAATACAAAAAAAAAAAAAAAAAAACATATACATAGACATTATCAGCAAATATTAAAGATTTGTGTTGTTTTAGCTGATATTGAATGTCATTTATGATTATTTTAATTGATTTTAGTTTATTTTTATTTTTTAGACCAAATAGTATAGCTTTTCAATATTTGACAGTTATTTTTTTTATTGTAAATAATATGAAATTAATTATCGGCTTAAATTTTTCTATTGTGCATCCCTACTCCAAAGATTTTATACTACAAAATCCCTCCAGAATCTGGTTTTGTGAACTTTGTGCCCATCTCCTGTCCATCACTCAAGAGAAATTTGGCTACCTGTGATTACCCATCTCTCCCTTTGCTCACCTCACTGTGAGACACTCTGACAGCCTGTCACCCCAGCACCCGTCCCCTTCACCGGCATCGGCCAATCCCTCTGACACCTCTCCCCTTCGCAAAGGTTCTAGCCCTGCTGACTCTGTCATCCCAATGGAATATAATAGTCACCGTCCTCGACGGAGGACAGAATTGAAAGAGCTTATATCTTCAACATGCCGGCGCGTTCTCACCCACTTTCACACCGACTCAAAATCACAAAACTTAGCCAGTCGTTTCAGATCAACTCTATGTGTGATATGAGAGTTTCTCTGTTTACCATTTGGACAGATTCAAACACTTCAGTCACCTGTTTTTTTCCAGTTTAGCAGTGGCTAAGTGTGAATTTTTCTTCTCTCTGCTACAGTAAACTGCCTGTCAGTCAGGATTTCTCATCCCGTTTGTCACAGATTTTCTTTCTCTCTGTCTTGTTTTGCAGCTCGCCCAATACTCCGCCCTTCATCATCTCTGCGCCTCCTGTATGCAGGCAGGGACCACTTGAGGTGATAAACGTTATGACTGCTATTTTGGGCTCTATCACGTGGATTACAGTTATTCGCTGTCTTTTTTATAGCCCTGCGCATAGAAAGGCGCAACTTAATCGTGTGGAAGCGGCCTGCCACTCTACCTGCTATGATAGGCTGCACGGCTGTAGGTTACGGAGCTCAGGAGAGTGGTGACTCAGCCATATGTCCCGGCTCTGTTTCAGATCCCCCACTGTTCAAATTGAGTCTTAGCAAGTGGAGATGCACTTCCATGCCCTGCCTCGGGATGTCTGTAATGAATGGTTACACTCCAGGAAAGGTAGCTTTGCTTGGAATTGAATCCCCTTCGCTCTTGGCTTGATTGTGCACACATGCGGCGTTCAGCAGGACGCCTGCCTCATTCCTTGGAAATTACATGGCAGAAGTGAGTTCTTCAATACAAATAAAGAGCGCTTCTGATCAGTTGTATCCTAGTTTGTTAAGGAGGGCAATGTAGTGCTTTTCTAGAGTTTTTACCTAATGACTGATGACTAATGTCTCACTTTGTTACTTTTTTTTTCCTGCTTGTCCATTTGTGGAATTTTAGTTTCATACATCAAATTTTGTACTAGCAGACTCTTCTGTCTTTGAAATTTAACTCTTTCAAGGAACTTTATGTGAACAGCAATGTGAAGCCCTTGATAAAGACAATCAAGGTGCAATATGGCTTTGTTTCAGATCTGATTTTTTTTTCTTTTTAGTCTGCAGTCACTTTTTGTAGTTTGTACAAACTGGTTGTAAGAATGCAAACTTGTGTATTTTCACCATGTGTAACACTTTAACAATGGATTATTCGCCATCAATTGTTTTTCATCAAGACAGTATCAAAATCTGAACACATTTACCAACATAAAATAGGACATGAACAACATATAAAATAGGAAAGGGTGATGAATGCAATGTTGAAATGTCTGTAAGTCTTCTTGTTGCAACACCTGACGTAACATCCCTTTGCACAACGAATGACGAAAAACCACATGAAATCTGATCTGACCGCTTAGACTGAGATGCATTAAAAACTGTTTAATCAGATTTCAAACCACTTATCAAGATTTTCATGTGTTTTTTCCTGTTCAGACTACAACAACAACAAAAAAAAAGATCAGATTTCTATTGATAAAAGCAGACATCAGTCTAATAATCTGTGTGGGAGAAAAACAGTTGTACTTTAAATGAACACCATTAGGCTTTGCTTTTCCAGCAAATGAGCTCTTGTAGAGTCAAATTAGTGCAACATGTTTAACATGTTTTGATTTTATGTTTTCACTTCTTGATATTAAGTGCCATTACACTTGGCCAGATTTATTGTTATCCAAAATGCCCACTCATTTCACGTAGAAGTGGCTTGGTTATCAACTAGTTTTTGGTTCTTAATAATGTAATCATCATTATCATTCATGTGCTGAGGTTCAGTAGTGTTAAGAATTTATTCAGAGTTAACATTCTTATCTGCAATATTTTTTATAAAATTTCAGTATATGTTTATTTGACTGTCTGTTTAGTTGATATTGTCTATTTAAGCTGTTATGATAAAAGTCATGATGAAACGGAACAGATATTTTCTTCCATGTTGTGACGTATATCAGGGTCTAACGAAGTATCAACAGAAGAAATAAAAAAGTAAGAATGGGACTTGGTTCTATCCAACGCTATTTCACAACCAATTCGTGTATTTTACGGGGTGGCTAATTCGTACGAATACATATGACCTCACTTGTACGACCTCACTTGTACAAATTCAAACGATTTGTCTAAACCCCAGTGACAGGTAGGTTTATGGGCGGGGTTAGGGGTAGGTCATTCATACGAATTCATACGAATTTGGCAACTCGTAAAATGTGTACGATTTAGCAAAAAAAATAATAATTCGAGTGAGGTCGTACAAATTCGTACAAATTAGCCACCTTGTAAAATACGTACAAATTGCCGCGTGAGATTGGGTTGTTCTATCCATTGGTTGTTGATTGGATTTTAAGATGTGGGCATTGCACTCATGAATGCAAAGCAGCTGATTGTGAATGTGATGTTTTAAATTGACTAAATGATTGAGGAAGTCTATCGTTTGAAAAAAAAAAAGAGGCATATGCATACGTAGATGAATTATTCTGAGATCTATAACATGCATTTACTAAATAGATGATTTTTTATTTAATACTGACTTTAAACTCCACCATGTGAATGATGGCTTGTGAATAATCAGGAGAAGTAATATAATTGTTTTTTAAGCAATTGAATGTGGAACCCGAGCCATATCCAGGGGCCAGAATATGATAGATACATGTGGGTGGCCCAGTAAGAATCCACCCACAACACCCTAGCATAGTTTCTTCATAAAATATAAAAGTCTAGTTTTGATAATATGATTGCATTTTAAAGCTCAGTTCTCCGAGTCTGGCACAGGAGGTTCCTTGGGGGCTTTATTCATTGTGTCAGTGGACAGTAAACCGACCAGTGCCTAATTAGTTTCTTCATCCATGAACAGGAATCAATTCGAGAACCAAGTCTTTAGCAAATAGCTTCCTTTGAAGCAATGCTATATTGCAGATCTCAGAGTTCAGAGTTGCTGAAAATAGCCTGCTTCTTCTTGTGTCCTGTGTCAGACAGTTTGCTGTGGCTATAATGTTACTTTGTTTTGAATAAAGCGCTGTACCTGTATTCCTCCCGGAGCAACTCGCTCCCCCCTGACAACCCTGAACACATGTAAACCACTTTTTACTGAAAATGCTGCCGTGGACAAATATGTCTCATAAATAGCCTCCTGTGTACCACACTACCCATCAGCCTTGCCATAAACCGCTGCAGATTCAGCTGGAGAAAGGAGGCGAAGGAGGCCCCCCGGGCCAATTTACCGGCCCCCCTGATGCGGTGCTGTGCTGTGATCTGTCAGGCGGTCACTGGAGCCTCGCGGTGACAGACAGGCCAGCGTTCCACTCGACCCGCTCCTCAACAGAGACCGAATTAAAGAGTCCCCCTTTGGCAGACAACTCCTCTCACTTTTGCGCACTCAGTCTTGTCCTTTCTTCCGGTCTCTCTCTCTTTGTCTCTGTCATTCCTCAGCACACTTCATGATCGTGTCTTGCGTGGAGCTGTAGGAATGGGCTTACTCGTCCTCATTAAGTTTGAGCGCAAGGGGGCTAATCCTCTAGCGAGCAGCTGTGGATTTGTGCTTCCCTCAAAGTCTGAGCTCACAACTCCAAATTTTAGATATCGCTCCGGAAAGTTCTGATGCTGTCTAATCCCCCGCACTAGTCTCCTTCTCACAGAAGGTATGCTCTCAGACTCATCGCTATTGGCAGAAGTGGAGACAGAGCTTGTCCTTGGCCCAGCGAGGGGCTCACAGTGCGCTCGGTTGCGTCAATGGGCTGAGAGCCATCGCAACGACTGCACAAGTCTTCCATTAGTCGGTGTGTGTGTGTGTGTGTGTGTGCGGCCACGAACTGAACGGAAAGCTTTAAGAAGCACACATTTGAGACACATTCCCTTTCCTGCACTTCCCTAAGCTGTCAGCAGGGCTTGCCGTATGAAATTATGGCGGCTGATGAAGTGTTAGCCGCTTAGCCGGAACGCTGCGTGTTGTGGTTCAGTGTGTCTCCACGGTATCCTGTCGATGCAGTGAGATGAAGGGCTGGGTTGGGTTACATACATAACAAATCCATTATCTTGGGTGTCCAGTGACCTTTATGGAAATGGATTTGTCATGTTCCAAAACCCCCTTTAATCTTTGTCAGTATTATAGCTAATAGATAACCAGTGAGTGATGCTTTCCTTGCCAGCATACGGTTGGTTTACGAGGCCACAAACTTTAAAGAATCTTATAGATGTCAAATGAATATATGTATATATATCTTTAACTATGGGCACTTTTGGTACTGTGGACTTTTTGAAAATACACTCTTTTGACCCCAACCCCTGTGAGGACTAATGGTTTCTGCCTTAAATTAATACATTGTTAGCTAAGTGCATGATTTGTATATGTACATTTCTGAAATTACATAACTTGGACACAGTCACCTCTGATAACAGAGCACTCTAAATTGTAACATTGATATGCATTTTCTGTAAAGCTGCTTTGAAACGATTGTGAAAAGTGCTAAACAAATAAATGTGAATTTAATTGAAATTTGAATCTTTTTTATTCATTTTTTTGTATGGCCAACTAATTTTTGCAGATAATTTCCTTAACCAAGTTTAATGTTCGGTTCTTCTTTCATATTAAATGTTTAATATTTTCCTCATATTTTGATGTTTTAATCCAACATCAACATAGGGATATTAAAAACAAATATGTCCTCTGTATGCTACATCATTTTGGCCATATGTATATATATATTACTTGATGTACATGTGTAAAAAGGATTGAATTTTGATTTGTAAGTGCACAAAATTGAAATTTTTCAAATGCACTTGCATTTGCTACACAGGTTGCACTCTAAGAAAGGACCCAAACCTGTGTTCATGTCAACATCCGTTTTGAAGTTTATGGTCATGAATCTTCACTAAATAATCTCCTGTCCATTAAGGTTTGACTGAGGTTGTGCCTTCTGCTGGAGTTCAGTGTTTGTTTTCATCTTGGTGAAATGGCACAGTGACCATACAATCTCTTGACCTTATATCCTCTCCCTCTCCCATCTTCTCCCACCAAGTTCAGTCCCTCTAATGGAATCAAAGGTGACAAGTTCACATCCTCTTCCAGAGAGCCCTCACTGCTGACCTAGTTTTCCTACAATGCACTAGCATTGCTCACATCCGCCACACACACACATACACAAGAAACACAACTCTGTGCTTTGTGGACATTAACCCCACTTTGGCAAGTGAAGGGGAAAATGTGTACCCGTCCCATTTCATCACACACCCCCACCACCCATTCCTCGAAACACTTCAGTGCTAGGCGCGATGCCAGCTGAGGAGGCTGGTAGTATGTGTTGGTGATGATGCACCATGCCAGTGCTCTGCTGGCAGCAGAAATAACTATTGAACCATGAAGGCCTGGAACTAGAAAATTTAGACTAACACTTATAAAATATTCACATTATGATCCTGATTAAAGTCTCTCTTTTTTGCTTTTTCTATTTATGAGGATTTAATATAGATATCTCAAAAGAAGGGATTTTTAACATTACAACATTTAAGTAATATTTTTAGAATAAAGTCAAAATTAAAAAAAGTCACAGAATTATGAGATTAAAGTGCCTTGCGTTAAGTGCTTTCATTATTTTAATACAGTTTTTGTCAAATGTTTCATTTTAAGTGTTTTAGAAGAATGTCTTCATATTATTACTATGAGCTTTTTTTAATTATTTACTTTATATCTTATTTTCCATTCAAAAGTTTGTGGTCGGAAATATTTTATGTTTTAATGTTTTTGAAAGAAGACTCTTTCTCTTACTAAGGCTGCATTTATTTAACCAAATCTAAAGAAAAAAATAATTCTAATATTAGAAATCTTAAAATAATACCATTTATTTGCATTAGAATCTTTTATTTAAAAAAAAAATATATATTTTTAATAATAAATTACATAAAATTAATTTTATTTATCTAGAACATTCATGCCATATTATGCATAATTTTTAATTCTATATTTATCTCTTTCAGCCTTGCGTCTATTCTGACTACCATCCATGGTTGTGCAAACCCTTCCTGGGGACATTCCTCATATACAGCCGTGTTGGTGAGTGTGGACATGTGTGTCCTGGATGTTTTGCTGTTTTGTGAGTGGGAGTGTTTGTGTACAGGTATGTGGGTTTGTGCTCAGAATACATCCTCTATAGACATCTGGTGCTGAGGGTAAAGTACATGTTTAGGGTAGGGTTAAAGTTTGTTCCTTGACATATCTGTTGCCCCTTTCACACACATACCGTACACACAACACTCACAGACACACACACACACACCCTGAGGGCTGAATCAGAAATGTGGGCGAGGCGTGTGAGTGTCAGCCTAGGGCGAGGTGAAGCCATAAACCTTCCCAGCATTCCAACATTCTGCCCCTCTAAAGATCCTGTCAAACTTCCTGCTCTACTGCACATGATGTTGAAACATGCTGTTACCACTCTTTCATGGCTCTGCATTTCATAGTGGCTTTCATAGTCAACTGGTTGCACCATGAACCTACAAGACTACATACTGTACTCTTGATAAATCAGTGCATGGGATCAGAAATACTCTCACTATTACCAAATTAAACTGATCAGACCATTTGATGTTAGAGAACAGAGAAGATTATCTAGCTAGTTGGTAAGAGCCTGGTCTTTGGGCTCTCCTGCCTCCTCAGCAAGATTTCAGAGGAGCAGCGCTACATGGATTCAGAACTCCAGATGGCAATTCCAACCGCCTAGATCAGAGCTGTTTGATGTCAGGCGCATATTCAATTATGGAGCTCCAGTAAAAACAAAACTGAATGCTGTAGTCTTCAGGCTTTGCCATTATGAGCAGATAGCTGGGCCTCGGGCTGAATTTCATGAGACCATGAGTCTTGAATCACTAAGAATGTCATTTTCAAACATTATTCTCCCAGATCTTTCCACTAACACAGCATCAGTCTTCTCTGTGATGAATAAGTGGGAGAAATGGAGTGGATAGATTAATCTAGAATAATCAGAAAATAAGGAACACATTCTGTTACCATCTGTCTAAAGGGCTATTGACGAAGTTCTCATCGATTTTATGTAACTGCTTGGCAGGCATCCATAAGCAGGAGCCTGCGTACAAGCAGGGAAGCTAAAAGTAGCACAAATGTATTCAAGAAGCGAATGACTTTCTTTTTTTTTCCAGGGTTAAATACGACCTGCTGTACATTTTATAATAATATTCATATTTTTATTTCAAATAAACGCTTTTCATTTGAACTTTATATTAGAAATCTGAAGTAAAAAAAAAAAAAGAATCTGCACAATTGTTTTCAACCATGATAATAAGAAATCTTACTTGAGCACCAAATCAGCATATTAGAATCATGTGATCCTGAAGACAGGTGTAAAAGATGTTGAAACTTCAACTTTACTATCACAGGAATAATATATTAAAATAGACATGTTATTTGAAATTGCACTAATATTTCACAATATTGAAATGCTGGGTTAAAAACACCATTTCTGGGTTATTTGGCAAACCAGCGCTGGGTAAATATTGGACAGAACACATGCTGGGTTATTTTGACCCAGCTTTTTGGGTTTTATATATTAACCCATTTGCTGTTTTTTTTTTTACTACATAGTGCTGGCTCAGTCAACCTGATTAAAGGTTTTTAATTTTAAATAATAAAATTGCACTCTAAAATCTCAGCTATATAAATATGGGACAGGACTAGTTCATATACAATATTTTTATTAAGAGCATATTACAGCAAGAGCAGCCAATGAGAATCAGTGGGAAGACAACTGGTATCAGTAGGCTTTTCCAATACATTAAATGACAATCTTATATTCACGTTTGAAAAATTTTGTTGTCAGACATTTTAAGCTTCAACCGGTATTAACCGGTTTGGCACAGACTACCTAACATTGGGTTACTTTGAGCCAGCACTGTGTGGTGTGAGGGAGTTCATAAAAATGACCCAGCAGCTGAGTTAGAGATAATCTACCTAGCACCTGTGTAAAAATATTAAAAAATAACCCAATAAATTACCCAAAATAACCCAGCATTTTTTAGAGAACATTTTTTATAGTTTTTTTCAGCCTGGGTGAGCATAATAGACTTCTTTCAAAAACATTTAAAAATCTTACTGACCACAAACTTTTGATTGGTACTGTATATCTAATATATAAAAGTATTTATTGCAGTACTGTATGACTGACTTTTATTATAAGTAATTTATCTATGATATGGCTGTATTTGAATGAAGCAGTCATGCATATACTCTACTTATATTTAAAGGGATAATTTACCTCAAAATTAAAATTGTCATCATTTACTCACCTTGATGTTCTTCCAAACCTCTTTTACTTTGTATGCAGAACACAAATGACATTTTGAACTATGACGAGGTCCAAACAACTTTATATGGCTTTCATTGTATTGGATACACTGACATTTTTCAAAATATCTTTTGTGAAGTCATACACGTTTGGTACAACATGAGAGTGAGTGATAGAATTTTTAGTGAAAAATCCCCTTGATAATCAAAGTATTACATTAAGAATTAAAATACAGCTATCTATTTTATAAATATGTATATAATATATGCTTATGTTGTACACTAATTAGTCTACAACAATAATCATACTGTTGAGTAATGCTTTAGAATCTTAAACACACTTTGTTTGTTTGCATGCACGGTATCTATACATATTGTATGCCTCTACCTGTACAACCTCAACACCCACCTCAGTTACTTTTATTTTCACACTCAAACCCTACCACATCTGTGCAATATTGCACAGTGCATCAGAAAGCCCCTTTAATTAAAGGGAGTGAACCGAAAACATGGCTGACACACACTGAGCAAACACAGACTGTGGTGTATTGGTATATTATTACCCATCTGCCTGTACTCTTGAGCAAAGCCTTGAGTCAGCCAGACACCTTTAGCAATCACAGTCATCCAGGTGCAACTTACCTGAACGTTTCTCAGCTGACACAGACTTGCGAAACCACACATAGAGTGGATATGTCCTCTGCAAGATAGGGATGGTGTACGTGTAGTTAAGTATTGCTCAAGTTTATCCAATGCTTTCAAAAACATGTTGTGATCTTGTGACAGAGTGCAATAGTCAGGTTTTGAAAGTAAATTCATTAATTTCCTCCATAGGGAAATAGATTACTACTTACTACTGTGAGTTCCCAAGATTGTTAATCGATGGTATATGTTTTTGTTGAAGCCATATGCTCGCATTATTTAAATTAATTTTATTAACATCTGAATTTGTGGTGAAAAACATTAGCCATGATGCTGTACAGAAAATACAGCAATCAGAGAGTTGTGTTGAGCAAATCGTGCCAAAAGAGCTTGCAGGAAACACCCTCTCTCATGAAGCACTGCAGATGGCATAATCAAGTCGGTATCACTGTGTGTGTGTGTGTGTGTATGTATATGTGTATATATATATATACACTGAACAAAATTATAAATGTAACACTTTTGTTTTTGCCCCCATTTTTCATGAGCTGAACTCAAAGATCTAAGACTTTTTCTATGTACACAAAACTATGTACACAAAAGGCCTATTTCTCTCAAATATTGTTCACAAATCTGTCTAAATCTGTGTTAGTGAGCACTTCTCCTTTGCTGAGATAATCCATCCACCTCACAGGTGTGGCATATCAAGATGCTGATTAGACAGCATGATTATTGCACAGGTGTGCCTTAGGCTGGCCACAATAAAAGGCCACTCTAAAATGTGCAGTTTTACTGCATTGGGGGGGTCCGAAAACCAGTCAGTATCTGGTGTGACCACCATTTGCCTCACGCAGTGCAACACATCTCCTTCGCATAGAGTTGATCAGGTTGTTGATTGTGGCCTGTGGAATGTTGGTCCACTCCTCTTCAATGGCTGCGCGAAGTTGCTGGATATTGGCAGGAACTGGAACGCGCTGTCGTATACACCGATCCAGAGCATCCCAAACATGCTCAATGGGTCCAGTGAGTATGCTGGCCATGCAAGAACTGGGATGTTTTCAGCTTCCAGGAATTGTGTACAGATCCTTGCAACATGGGGCCGTGCATTATCATGCTGCAACATGAGGTGATGGTCGTGGATGAATGGCACAACAGTGGGCCTCAGGATCTCGTCACGGTATCTCTGTGCATTCAAAATGCCATCAATAAAAAATGCACCTGTGTTTGTTGTCCATAACACACGCCTGCCCATACCATAACCCCACCGCCACCATGGGCCACTCGATCCACAACGTTAACATCAGCAAACCACTCACCCACATGACGCCATACACGCTGTCTGCCATCTGCCCTGTACAGTGAAAACCGGGATTCATCCGTGAAGAGAACACCTCTCCAAAGTACCAGACGCCATTGAATGTGAGCATTTGCCCGACTCAAGTCGGTTACGACGACGAACTGCAGTCAGGTCGAGACCCCGATGAGGACGACGAGCATGCAGATGAGCTTCCCTGAGACGGTTTCTGACAGTTTGTTGCAGCAGCTGTCTGGGTGGCTGGTCTCAGACGATCTTGTAGGTGAAGATGCTGGATGTGGAGGTCCTGGGCTGGTGTGGTTACACGTGGTCTGCGGTTGTGAGGCCGGTTGGATGTACTGCCAAATTCTCTAAAACGCCTTTAGAGACGGCTTATGGTAGAGAAATGAACATTCAATTCACGGGCAACAGCTCTGGTGGACATTCCTGCAGTCAGCATGCCAATTGCACACTCCCTCAAAACTTGCGTGATAAAACTGCACATTTTAGAGTGGCTTTTTATTGTGGCCAGCCTAAGGCACACCTGTGCAATAATCATGCTGTCTAATCAGCATCTTGATATGCCACACCTGTGAGGTGGATGGATTATCTCGGCAAAGGAGAAGTGCTCACTAACACAGATTTAGACAGATTTGTGAACAATATTTGAGAGAAATAGGCCTTTTGTGTACATAGAAAAAGTCTTAGATCTTTGAGTTCAGCTCATGAAAAATGGGGGCAAAAACAAAAGTGTTGCATTTATAATTTTGTTCAGTGTATATATATCACAATAAACTTAAAATATATTGTTTCTATAGATATAATCAACAACTTTATGTATAGTTTTATATTTATTCTTCTTTCCTAATTCGATTATGTCATTTGCAATGCTTCATGGGATTGTAGTTGTTTCCCTCACTAAAGCCATTAACACAGTCTTGTACCATGTGTTGGTCTTATTTTTAAATACTCTTTAGCTTTTAAAAATTTGTAATGCTGTGATTGACCTTGTAGCTGGTTGGCTTGGTTCATGGCTTTTCTTTAACAAAAACTTTATTTTTTAATTTTATTTTTTAAAATCCCTATGGAACAAAAAAGTAAAAATGCAAAATGATGCCTGCAAAAACGTGTTGTGATGATGTGAGCCATAAAGTAGGGAGCTTGGATGTTGTATGATAACTTTAAGTGGTCACTTGAAAGGTTAGCCATCGCCCTCAGCTGTGATGCCTCTTGTTTGGAAATAATAGAGGAGGGGTGTGGGTATCTCTGTCAGTTTCACATCTGCAGTGACTTTAACACCTCCATTTGCAGCTTTGTCGATGACAGCGAGACACACTGTGTCCTGACATACACGTGTGTAGCAACAGATGAAACAAGAGCCACATTTGTTTCCATGAGTTATGCTACATATTGCATGAAGGTGCCTCCCGTTTGTTTGATTAGGCAAATAATGCAGTGTATTGTTGGGAGAACAGTGTCCCCCTGAGCCCCCCGCACAGCATGCTCCCCAAACCGGTGTCATAAATAAGGCATAGGGAGAGGAGGTAGATTGACAGCAGTGTTGCAGTGAGGTGGAGATGCGCAGAATAATGTGAGCTCGGCACTAACAATGCTGTTGACTGCGGCGTGCGCTTTGAAACTCTCCCAGTAGTGAGAGTTTCACCCCTCCTCACAACACCCGCACTCTTTTTGCTACAGTAGAGAGACTAACAAACCCCCTAAGTCAGATTCCCAGTGAAATGCTCTCAGACAGCAAATGTTGTGAGTTTGCNTAGTGTGTGTTTGTAAACTGAAGAAATACTCTGTCACTGTCAAGTAGCAAATATGCTGGGATGACTGGCTTCTTACAGTTGAAAGGAATGCAGCAAAGGGGAAAAAATGTAAAAAGTCCTCTGTGGCTTTCAAGCTGTTTCTTAGTTTTGTTTTGACTAGTGTGGGGAGGGGGGCACAAAATGATTATGGTTGGTTATGTGTGCAAGCGTATCTGTTTCAGTTTCCTTTCAGTGTGGCTGTCTGGTTTCTGGTAGACTTTAGCTTAGGTGTACCCTCAAAATATATGTCAAGTGAAATTGTTGAAAATCCAGCCCCACCTGTCTGGTTTAATTTTAACCCGTCATGGGTGGTGGCAGGGGTAGCTTCAGGATTTTATAAACATTTACTCACCTTCATTTACCAACATTTTATCACCGTTCTAAACATACAGTATATGATCCCTATTGAATGTATTTTTTGTCCATACAATGGAAGCCAAATGGAAACTGTTGTGTGACGATAAACAGATATACTAAATTTATATACTAGAAGAAAACACTATGTACCTAGTTATAGACCAGTGCATATTGATATGTATCATATATGGCCAATCAAAATAGATTTCTTTTAATCCTGCTATTCTTTGAAAGAGATTATCTGCCAGAAACTCTAAGCATTTGTCATTCTTCTCAGAGGAAAAGATCAGCCACCTTTAGATTGCTAAATCACGTCTTGACTGCCTAAAATCTCCTGTTCGCTTTTCTTTCCACTTGGTGGCTTTAAAGCCTCCTCCGCCTGCCAGAAACGGCAGATGGGAACGTGGAGCTGCAAATTCTTGCCATCCCATCTTTCCCCATCTTGTGGAACAGTTGCACAGTCCAAGCTCATGGAATTTTTCCTCTGCTCAGTCTGTCTTCTGCACTTGAGGATGTTCCAGCCTGCAGTGAGAACACAGGCCAGATGTTGTGTGATGTTTGAACACAACCTCATCGCTGCAACAGTGGAGCAGGCCATGCGCTACCCATCCTCTCCAACAAGGCATCTTTTTTTTCCCACAGAAACAACTGACCTCCATTCATACACCATCTGTCCTCAGCTACGACAGCATGCACTATAATTCACTAAAGGCTGTTTTCCTCTTCAAATATGTACTCAGTGATTGGAGGCATTATGAATTCAATTTAGGAGAGGATGTTTGCTCAGGCATACATAATGCAATTCAAATCTGTGACTTGTTTTCCGCCTGTGGCTTCACAGTGGGTTACATCAGGTTGGGAAATTCCTGAATCACTGGTGGTCAGTCGGTTTTCTGGATAATGTGACTCATAGTTACGTGTGCTTCACAACAAAGTCATTTTTTTCCTGGTTCCTATTTGCATCTCCTTTTGAGTTCTCCAGAAGAAGAAAAAAAGTCCTATAGGTTTTGAACAACAGAATTTTTAATTTTTGGGTGAACTAACCCTTTGAGTTTTGTTTATAAGATGGAAAAAAGAAGTGAAAAAAGAACCACAAAAGGTCAGAGTTTGTTTTTTTTTTATTTATGTTTTGAGTCATGTCTCTGTTGTGAAGGGACAGAAGTAGATCTGGAAATTCTAACCTCAAAGTCAATGCAAAGCTTCTGCTAATGTCTTCAGTATTATCTGAAGAACTGACCAATGAGCCATAACTTAAACAAGCTTCCACTTTGTTGTGAAATAATCCAAAATAGGCACTACACATTATGCCAATGAAAAAGATATTTTGAAGAATTTTGGTAACAAGATAGATTGATAGATTTGATCCCAGATTTTTTATGAGATTTGTGGTCTCATTCTTTTAGACCTATGCAGAAATGCATTGATGTAGCACATGAGGTTTATGAAGTTTCAAGAAAGTGAGACAGAGTGAGAGACGACAGACTGGCGCACAACTGGGATGTATTGTGTGATGGATTCTCATAGTTTCGTGAGACAAGTTCCTCTCCTTAATGACTGTTTTGTTTCCGAGCACTGCCTGGAGCATCAAATGTGGGAAGACGGAAGGGAAAACATCTTCATCGGGGAGTGAGCACTCATTTTCGAAAACTCTTTAACTTATCTCTCTCTCTTTCCTCTTCCTACATATCTACTTGTGGTAACTAATCTATTGATTTGCTGTCATGACTTGAAAGCTCCTTCTGTAATGTAAAGAGAGGAAATGATGGTGAAGTGACTGTGCTTAGGGTTCTCCGTTCACACTGGGAGGTTTAAAACTAATGTAAACTTAACAGCAGGTTCACTGTTAGAGGTTAGGTAGGTGGTTTAATACAGGTGACTTATAAGGTTAGTTGGTTATGTTTGAATTTAATAATTTTAAGAGCTGACAATTAGTCAGTCAGTCAGCAGTAGTAGCAGTGAGCACAGTATGCAGTATTAAATCAATCCCACTGTGTATACTTATTTAATAGCTTGCTTTACACCTGCCAAACATTGTCCGTCATTTATGCACAAGGTCTTACAGGCATTTTATGCAGTAAGCTTTTCTTGTGATCTTGAATCCTCTGTGTACAGACAATGAACACACCAGCACAAACACTGAGATGCCTGCTTGCTACTGCTTCAGCTCAATGCTAGTAAGCAAAAGCATGCTGCGTCACTGAATGAGGTGATTAGTTAAAATATTGTTTTGTATGTTTCTCGCAAATGATAGCTAATACAGCTAAAAATATAATTAAAACAAAATATAAAAATATCATTACCACAGAGCTCAGGAAAATCAGCAATCAAACATGTTTGATGTTGTTCTTTGACCACATTAAACAAAGTGCCATTTGATTGGGTGTTTTTAAAATCACTTCTGAATGGTCATTGGTACACAGTAACCACAAAAAGATCTTTTCTTATTTTCTGCAATGCGAAAAAGTGGCAGAGGATATTTGTGCATGAGCTTGGCAAGCAGTGCTGCCTCACTTCTGAAAATCAATTGGGAATTTGCAGTTGCAATGTAAAATTGCCTTTATGCGGTACAAAGATTTAGGAAGCAAAGTGCGCTTACAAAAACATTAATTAAATTTTTTTTGTCACTGCTTTATCTTTTTCAAGTCCCCCGTGTCATCAAGAAATTTGGTCTGTACTCCTTGTTTCCGATGGACTGGAACTGTCTTTGACCTTTCACCTCAGCCCAGTGGTGTCATTAGTTTGAAAATACTTGCCCTACTTGAAGTTTAAAAGAGGTGGGTTTCTCTTGTTGCTGATTTTTCATTTCAGGATGTGCTTTCTGTCAAAGAGAGGGTTAGCTGCTCCATTAAAGTTGAGATGTATTAGCATAAAGTCCGCTGTGGCATGGCCAAGGTAGACCAGGCGTACGAACGCTGATTTCTAATTAAGAGCACAAGAGATGTTGCCCGGCTGTGTCACTCCAGGACTTCCATTTTCAGGTCAGCTTCTTTCCCTGTGCAAAAAACATCTGATCTCACTCATATAAATGCATACGTATGACCACATTGCTGCAAAATCATCGAACGGAAAGATCCCAGATCATTGTGAGGGGTCACCAACCGTGAACTTAGCAGGTAGAGGTTTCCTTCAGAATTAATCTTAACTACCATAATGCCGCAGGCAAACTACGGCAGGGATCTCACCATGTCAGCACAAATCTGAGCGCTTCTTAAAATGAGCACACTAGTTCTTAAAACACACAATGCTGCATTATTTATAAGTCTGGGGAGAGGTGTTTTCAGATCTAATTTCTCACTCCTTATGTGTGCTGATTGTCTTTCCTAATTCCTGTTTGTTTAGTCAGGTAGATGCAAATGTGGCTCTTATTTGCATGTCAATTCGGGGCATGTGGGGGTGGGGGTTTGACAGAAGTACGAGCTAATGCACCCCCCTCTCGCTCGGGAGTGTTGAGCGAATGTGTGCCTCTTATCTCCTTCCTTTGGTTCTTTCAAGAAAAAGCCAACAATGAGGTATTAATAACTAACAGACATGCTGGGAAGGCTGTCTTACAATGCCCGTGAGAGTGAGGGTTCTATGAAAAGGTTGATTTCCCNTACTAACTATAAGTAATTTTGCAACTACATGTCAATTAACTCTCAGTAGAGTATTAGTAGACTGTATTAGACTGTTAGGTTAGGGTCAGGTGTTAGGGTTCAGGTTCGGGTAGAAGTAGAAGTTGCAAAAACTAACCTTTTTTGCTCACCAGACACTCTGGCTTGTGGTTTTCCAAAGTTACTAGCCACTCAGCATTTTTACATGCCACAATTTTGACATCGATACCATGAGGAAAAACATATTATATTTTTAATATTATCTCATAATTTGGCAGCAGGTATATTAGGCTGCTGTCACTTTAAGACCTGACGCACTGATCCATTATACTGTTACACACGCGTTTACTTTCTCAACTGTTTGCGTTCACTTAAATCATAAATGACTGTGTATAAACATGGGCCGATATTCGGTAATACGATATATCACGATAATGAATATGCACAATATTGTTATTGCGGGCACTTCAAAATACCGTGAATAATTATTTATTATGAATTATTCAAATTTTTTTAATCTTTCCCCATCAACCGTATAAAATGCACAACACTGCTGTATTCTTCAAAGGGACACGCGTACTCGCACACTCAGATGTAAAGAAGCCCAACATGCATGGGAAGCACATGGCGGAACGAGTGAAGGACACGCTCTGAATGAAAGTGCACGTTCACTCTCTGACAGCAGAGGGCGCTGATGAAACAGCAGAAATGCAGCGGTTACCCCAGAAACCCCGTAAACAAAGCAGCTGTGCTACTGAACAGTATTTTAATACTTAAAAACTTAATGGGCTATTTATTTTCAAACTTAAACCTTTTTATATTTTCATATGAACTACAACATGCCCTAATGATCGAAAATGTTCTGATTATTTGTTATTGTTCAGTAAAACTTAACACGTGACATAAGGCTTCATTAGTAAACATGTTAATTAATTATTACCAAACTGACAATGAAAAATACTTAAAAAGCATTTATTACATCAGGGTTTTACATGTTTTGGTTTTGTTTTTGATCTGTTTCTCTGTTCTGTTCATGTATTAGTTGGTTTGTCTTAAGTCACATGTTCTCTTTTGTTCAATTTCCTGCCATTCCTATGTTTCTATGGTTACCATCATTAGTTCATTTGTACCAGCTGTTTCTTGTGCATTAGTCTTGTTTGCTTCTGTTACTTTATGTATTTAAACCCTGTGTTTCCTTCAGTTCTGTCTGTCCTCATCATTGTAAAGTTTGGTTGTTCTGTATAGTGTTTGGTGGAGTTGAGTTTGTTTAAAGAAAGCTGCTGCATCAATATTCTGATTATATTCGTTTGTGCCGCAACCGTGACATATTAATCTTAATGTTAATTTCTTAATTAATGTTTAATAACATTACTAAAATCAAAGGTTGTAACTTATTCAATGGACCTGAGCTAAAACTAACAATGATCAGTTGTATTTCTTAACTAACATTAACAAAAAATAATACCTTCTGTAACAAATGCTATTGCTCATTCTTAACCTTAGTTAATGCATTAAATAACGTTAAATAATGAGACCTTATTGTAAAGTGTTACTTGTTGTTGTTTATTCTTTAGAACTTTAATCTGTTTAAAACATTTTACTTTATAATATTTTTGTGTATTGCATTATTGTATTTCGATGTTCAGTTCTTTTTGTTTGAAAAAGAGTTCTTAAACCTGTTATACTATGACACTTTTTTTTTTACAACTTATTTCAATATTGTGATAATACCATATACCGTTATAAAAGCTTCAGCAATTATCCCAACATGAAAATTTTATACCGTCACATGCCTAGTTTACATGAATACTTGCCAAAGACCGGCATTTTGACATTATTTTTGTGTATTTGACTGTTTAAGTGCAATAAGCAGCGAAAAAGAACTAAATTTAGTAGAGAGGCGGCTTTATGTGTGCGAACTTTGGGTGTGAGCACAAAATCTGCAGGAATGAGTAAAATTATGCACAGTGTGTGCAATCCCATGCCGAAATTTAAGCTCTGTAAACAGTAGCGGCTCCTGACCGTAAATTTAGGTAGCGCAGATACTGATTCTGAGCACTAGTTTATGATAAATATTATAATATCTTTATATTCTAATCGCTGAACAAATGCAGACACACTTTTGCCATAGGTCTAACGTCCTTGCGTTATTCAGCCTGAGGGAGGCTCTAATGTTGATTGACATGCATTAAGTACACACGACATACGCATAAAATGTTATCTTGGTATTGCCTTAATTTAGTATTTATTGCCTCCGAAAGTTGTTTTAGAATGTAACAAGTTGTGAAAGAATTCCGAAAGTGAGGAAAAGAAAGTCATTTCTATTCTCAGAACAAACATAAAACAAACACACCAGTACTATATAAAGGCTATTCACATTAGCACATTTAAACTTTCATTAATTTAATACGAAGAACAGACATGCCAACTAGTTACTGACCTGATGCAGACTAATATATACATTGTGTGTCGAGTTGTGTGTCAACTCGATGTTGGAGAGATGAGAGAGCGAGAAAGTGCAGCAGGTTTAATGTTTCTATTCTGCAGAAAAGGAGTCTTGGAAGCATTTCAGGTATTTCAATATCGATATGTATCGAAAAATTTATATTTTTGACAACACTTGCACTTAGGTTATTATTTCAGATGCCCTTTTAATTGAAAAATGTATTATATATAAAATTTAACCCACCAAAGTGGCTTGTAGGAGTAACTGCGTTACATGCTACTGCTGAAATCCACCCGCATTTGGCGGGTTGGCGAGTGTTAATGTCAAGCTCTGGTTGCAAAGTTACTTATAGTCAGTAGAATGTCTGTTGTGGGACCATCAACAAAGTGTTAGCAGATATAAAGCAGACAATCTACTAATACTCTAAAGAGAATTAGTTGACATGTAGTTTGAATTCTACTTATTGTCAGTAGAATGTCTAAAGTGGACCATTGAAATAAAGTGTTACCAAATAAATAAATATTTCATCCTTTTTTTTTATCATTAATGTCAGCTAATGTTCCTAAGCTGACCCAGCTGCTCCCTCGACCAATTGATAACCAGCAGAGAGTGATGTGTTTCCTCCATGTTGTGGCCGTCTGACTGGGTGAGATGTCCAATCAATAAGAAGCAACATATTAGGCCTGTAGGGTGTGTGGAGTTGAGATTCAAACACCCTCTGACTTGATTGGATGTGACCCTGCACGCAAAAGTCACAGCCGTTTCGGAGCATGTGTGTTTTCCTCACTAGAGGTGTGAAGACGACAGAGGAGGGATTTCCTGTGTGCCGGCAGCTCTCACTTTGAGGCTTATCAAAACTGTGGGCTCAGAAACCCGGGGTATGTTCAGAATAGCATACTACCGCAGTACTTGTACTGTTATTGCAATATGCAGTATTTACACTTTGCACACTATGCAAATTTTCTGCATGCATGGAAGACCTTCTTACGTTTTCTAAAATATGCGCTATATGACCACAGCATACTGTGTGGAACATTGTATTCCACAATGCAATGTGCTTGACTCTGCTTTCCATTTCCAAAAACTTTTATAGGACAGTTGGAGGGGAATCATTTATTTCTGAAATAATAACTGAAAATACTATTAATTAGGACATTTGACAACAATTTAGCATACTTCTGTCTGGCATTTTTATGATTTCAAATGGTCTACTGTTTTACCTACTATTTTAATAAATAGTATATATAAAGTTAAAGTTTTATAGAGTCTAAATTATATACTGTGCAGTATGCCATACGCTTGTATTAAATTCCAAACATTACATTTACATGTGCAGTTATAATCGAGTTACAGTGTGTTTTTGTGTAGTTAAGCATACATGAAGTATATACGTTTCCAGTAATGATATTTCGTCCTTGCTAGTGTTGCGTTCTGGGTTTTCAGAGCGTGTGCACAATGGTGATTTTAGTTTAATCGTCTACTCTACATGTTGAACAAAGTCTGTGTCTTTGACTTTGGGAAAAAAAACAAAAAAAAAACAGACTGGCATTATTGTAGCCTGACTAAAGCATTTACATGACATTGTAAAAAGACAAAGGTTTGACTGAAATCAAACTTTTAAAATTTGTAAAGACTAAAAATATTTATCTTGACCGCACCAAAGAGCACTGAAAAAATATGAGAAGGAGCGTGATCCAGGTGTTACAGGTTTGTCAGGACATTTTTTAATAAGACTCAAACCTCACGTGAAAATGATTTGTCGTTGAACTATATGACTCTCTTTGTATATATTTTTACTGGATTCAGACCTATTTTCTCTTTGTGCTGGCCTGTGAGTTATGACCCTGGCCTTGATTACAACCCCAGTGATATCACAAACAGGCCGACTGGTCAGTACAGGGGGTCCATATGATCAGAGCGAGACCGCTTGCGGTGCAAAAAAAGGCCTTGCGTCCATAAATTCCATTTTTATGAGCTAGACTTGATGAAACCATTTCCCTTGACACCTTGTTTTTGCTGCATCCGTTGTTAGTTTATTTCTCCTCAGCTGAGTGGTTTTATGTGCTATTTGGGGCGGACTGTGACAGAGAGGTTGTATGGGTAAGATATTGCATTGCTGCCTTTCCGGATGTGAAGACGCCCAGGCCTCTGATCTTTCCTCTGAAGCTGTCACTTCTCTCATTCTCTGCTTCTCTCACTCTCTTGTCTTTGCAGAGCAGCCTAGGGCTTGGAGAGCAAGAGAAGAATGAGTGATTTGGAGGAGATGAATCAACTTTCCATTTTGACAAAGACAGATGTGGGAAAAATGTGTTTGGGAACAGGCAAGAGCACTGAAGATTTAGGCACAGCTGGACACTCACTGAAATGAAAAATGTGATTTCAATGCAGAGATGTGTGTACATGCAGATGAATCACATTTTAGACAATGGATTTATACAGATTTTAAATATGTATTTAAAATGTAAATATAATTATATTTAAGGTAAGAAATCACACATTCACATGTCTAAATTTGGTCAGTCTAGTCAAGTCGCACCTTCCAGCCTTCTAAAAAGAGTGATGATCACTGGCTGTTAAGTTTAGTTTTGCTGATACATCATGTTTAGATTTCAATCTGGGTCCCCCTTCACATTAAACAAGACCATTAGACTTTTCTTTCTTAAAGTTAAATATAAATAAAAGACCACCTTCAGGTCATGTCTTATCTCAACTATGCTACCAAGTGAGTCAAAATTGCCGCTGGTGCCACCTCAAAATAAATAGGTACATGACACTTGTGCATACTTGTCTGTAATCTGGACTGTGCTTGCGGTGCTGTGTGTGTGTGTGGATTGGGAGCTGGATGGATAATAAGAGCTCAGTTGCCCACCAGAGTGAGGGGGGAGATATACCCTAAAGCCTCATGTCATCCGATCAGTCATCTTCTCTCCATTCATCATGTAGTGTTCCTCCCCTCCTCTCTCTCTCTCTGCACCAGTACAGTGGAAACTGGGAGCTCATAGCCTATGGGAGTTAGACTGAAACTTGATTAAGAAATATGGCAACTGCATTTGCCACTAGAATCTCAATGTGCAGACCAGTGTCTGTTCATAGCAATAATTAAACAGATTCTCCATTCATCTTACACTTTTAAAGGAACACTCCACTTTTTTTGAAAATAGGCTCATTTTCCAACTCCCCTAGAGTTAAACAGTTCAGTTTTACCGTTTTGGAATCCATTCAGCCGATCACCGGGTCTGGTGGTACCACTTTTAGCATAGCTTAGCATAGTTCATTGAATCTGATTAGACCGTTAGCATCTCGCTTAAAAATGACCAAAGAGTTTCAATATTTTTCCTATTTAAAACTTGACACTTCTGTAGTTAAATCGTGTACTAAGACCGATGGAAAATGAAAAGTTGCGATTTTCTAGGCCGAAATGGCTAGGAACTATACTCTCATTCCGGTGTAGTAATTACGCATCGCCTGTGAGCCCCTGCTTGCACAGGGAGCGTGCCTTGTAACCATGGAGACGTTTGTGAGAGGCGCTGCGTAATATCATTGCGCCTGCTGCAGCCATGGAACGGCAGCAAAGTTCCTTGATTATTACGCCGGAATGAGAGTATAGTTCCTAGCCATATCAGCCTAGAAAATCGCAACTTTTCATTTTCCATTGGTCTTAGTACACGATTTAACTACAGAAGAGTCAAGTTTTAAATAGGAAAAATATTGAAACTCTTTGGTCATTTTTAAGCGAGATGCTAACGGTCTAATCAGATTCAATGAACTATGCTAAGCTATGCTAAAAGTGGTACCACCAGACCCGGAGATCGGCTGAATGGATTCCAAAACGGTAAAACTCAACTGTTTAATCCTAGGGGAGTTGGAAAATGAGCCTATTTTCAAAAAAAGTGGAGTGTTCCTTTAAAATGAATAGCAATGTTCAAAGCTGATATACATACCTGTGATCGCTCATATATGAAATTCTGCATTACTGCACCAACAATAAACTTCATACTGTTAGGTGAATTACTTGGTGGATTAACAATTTAATTGTTATCATTATTATTAAATTATTATTTTATTATTATTATTATTGTAATTTTGTCATTTCACAATTGTGACTATATATTAAACTGTGGCTTTATTTTTTATTTTAATTTTACATTTACTTTTCTTTCATCTGAGGCAGTAACAGGCAGACAATTGGCCATGTGTGAAAATTTTAATACGGTTACGAAAGTTTTAGGCACTCTTATTTTTGTTGTGCCTGAATACACTTTTTACCCATAGTAAAATCACTGTAACACATGGCCTCTACTGGGTTATTTATTTCTCCTCTTCTTAAAGAAATCTTAATCACATGCTAGAATAAAATTTTAAAAAAGCAGTTTTGTAATATGACACCTTTTCTTTCACAATGGAGAAAGACCTTTGGAGAAAAACCTTCAGAGGAAGACATTTATCTGTAACTTACCCACCCGATTTTACTGTCAAGGAGAGCAGCTGAACTTTAACCTATGGCCTATCAGATTGCTGTACCTCAAGATTAGGTTGCCATAAACATATGTATAATGTCTTTTTACAACATTTACCACAGTTCACAATTGATTATATGTTGCTTGGCTCCAAATGTCATGTGAACAGTAAATATTCAATTACATCGTAATGTACGAGGCCTCTTTGTTTCTCTGTCTCCCCCCACTGAACCTTTACTGGCTTCTGACTGGCCCGTATTTACAGACAGGCCGTGGTAGAGATTTATAAACATCTAATTATTGAGCATGTAATCATTAGATTATATTTGAGCGAGTCATTAGTCATGGTCTACCAGGCCAGTGTTTGTTGGCAACAGTGGATCAATAGTACAGTTTGTCTTATAACCATTTCTGTGTGCTGTCACCACGTAAACGCTGATAGACTGCTACATCCTGTGCTTGACCTCTGTGGCTATACCCTTGTTTGAGGAAATGTTTGTAATGCAATCATATCGGATCATATTTTCAGCCTTTGGATGCACCATCATAAATGTGTGCACCTGTGGACAGGAGATGACTGACTGATGCCAATTGCAGTTTGTTCCTGTGAACAGTTTCTTCACAACCATTTGATTGCCAACATTTGGTGATACAATTCATAACTCTGGCTTTTCAAATTGTGAGGAATTTTGAGGGGGAAAAAATCCTGTAATTAGAGAAGGCAGGGTATATTTGAGCAATTATGGCTTTTGTATTGTGTAGGGGTGAGAAAGCATGAATATGCATATTTGTGCTATTGTGTGTGCATGTGATTTGTGCATCGCTTTGGCATGTGTTTGTGAATGTGTGTTTCTAGGAGCATGTGCAGCATGGAAACAAAATGAATTGCTTATAATGTCCTTGAAAATTAAATCAAACCAAAGTGTTTGGTATGCAAAATGTTTTTTTTTTCTGTTTTAATTGCATTAATGTGAAGCAAGTAGTGTTTGCGGGGACAATGCCAGCAGTGTCATAAAAATGAAATCCATATAGGTGCAGGTGTGTGGGGGGTCACTGCAGGTGGCATTGAGTTGCAGCATGAGAAGAAGTAGCTAGTTTGCGAGCAGCCACAGCATGTCGGTGGCCCAGGTTAATCTAAGTCTATGGTTCCGTAAACACTGCATAGAATTTCTGTAAATGCGGTTGTCACTACCTGTATTTTTCGGGAGTTAGAATGCGGTTGTCACTCCCGTATTTTACTGAACTGTGTGTGTACAGAACACGATTAAGCACTAAAAGGTGAACTGACAAAACCGAATTTAGCTGCAGTGTGTACGTGACCTATATGACAGCAAAAGGAAAAACAACATTAGCCTTTCTAACTTTAGCCAGTATAACATTCAAGGCTGGCTGAATGTCTTATTTAGCTCTCGCTGATGAACTCCATGTGGACCAAGCTGTTCATCATGACTTGTGCCTGACTAGTTTCTGCCTTTCAGCCGCATGTGTTTTCACTGTCCTTGGTGCTGAAGATGTGCTTGTGCTTGTGGGAGTGTTGAATGGTGCACAGGAGCCTTTTCTTTGTTCTGAAGACCTAGTGAGCTGCCTACCTAGAAAGCATTTTAAGGCATCTTAGATGCTCTCTTCTACACAAAGGCGCACTGCAAATAATGTGTAGTGTGCTGTGTCATGTGGTAACATCTAAATTAATTGGTTTTAGTAAGTCAACAATAAATATGATTGATTTTTCACAGTTCTTTCTTTTGTGTTACACAAAAGAAAGTCATACAGGTTTGGAATGACATGAGGCTGAGAAACTATCCCTTATTTTGGCCCATTTTTGGCTTATACACCAGAGATAAAAAGCTCAAAAACTCATTCCAGATGGATAGAAATATTGATTATAAATGTGTTACATTCATTACTGAAAAGTATCAATAAAATGGCCTGTTTATCCATTAACTTGGCAACATGCTAACCTCATAAAATCTTGAAATCAATTATTAAGATTCTTTTTTGAGATTGCGTTTTAGACTGTTTGTGAATTTAAGAAAGAGACAAGAGGTGATGAGATCCAAGAGGTGAATTTTTCACGCCAATTCTCTTCATTTCATGCCGTGTCTATTCGTATCACTTTTCTTTTTCCTCTGTCTTTGTTCATCTCATCTGTATTCTTCCCTATTTGATATCACTTTGATTCTTCTGAATGAGAATTACAGGGAATTACTATGAGTGCACAGCTATCTTTGTTTCTTCATTTATGCTTTTATGCATTAAAGGGACATAACTGTTGAGTGTTATAGCATCTTAATCGCTATGACCATCAATCGCCCTTTCAGGTTTATGCTGTATAGGCTCCATTTGTCCACCCACCCGCATCTCTCTTGCTCTCTCAAACACTATTAGTGTACTGTTACTCTCTGTTTTCTGCTCACAACCAGTGACAGCAATGGGCAATCACTACAACACGTAAATCAGAAAACATGGCAAGTTATTTTACTCCTCTTTCTCTTGCTGCTCTACCTCATGTCTCTCACCACTGAACAACTGGCAAGGTTTCAATGAGGTGATTTAGTGTTTGTGGAAGTGGCAACTCTGCTGAGACCCACAGTCTGTTTCCACTAAGTGAGTTTCACATTAACAAACAACATTCAGTTTCTAATGAAGCTGAACTTTCTGATCTGGCTAAGAGGAAGTGGAGGTGAGCAAATGGACTATGAAACCAAGACAACCTTTTTAGATACATGTAGATTTAAGTTTATTTTTTATGTGTAGCTTATATATTAAAATAGTTATTTTTTATATAATTTTGAAAACTAGATTGTTGAAAGACATCAACATGCTATTTGAGTAGTAAGACTGGTTGAATACTTTCTGATATAATGTACTAATGTAATGTCACATAAAGATATAGAGGCTTTAGCTTTCACTAAAGACTAAAAATACTCTATTAGATACTGGCAGGAGCAAGTTGTATTAATCTCCGAACCACATCCTTCAAATTTACTGTCTTTACGACATTCCGCAAATGAATATGTTAATAAGTATCACAGAACTAAGTTTAGAAAATATTTGAACCTTAATAGTATCTTTGAGAAAATGGTCTTTTAATGCCAGTACCGCTGAAGGCCTGAGGGCAATATATTTTTATATAGATACCATATTACACCAGGCTTTATAGTGTTTGACAGCAGTAATGACATTTGCCCATCCAGCCATTCCAAAACTGCAATGGTCAGTAATGTTTATTGCATGTGCTCAGGTTCTGTGGGTTTCTGGGCATTTTAAATGGCTCTTGACCTTTTCCAGACAGTAACCAGGAAATGGGGCTCGGTTCATTGCCATTTTTGTTGTGACAGGTATTTTACCATCTTTTTATGAGCATATGACATTTGTTCATTGCTTTCATAGGTCTATCAGTGTGACAAGGTGAGTCTGCGTAAAATGTTAAGTCAGGGATCATTTGTGAAAAAAAGGATTTTTTTAAACCTTGCCCTGTAAATGGCCAGGCTTCCTGTAATATAGTCAGGATAAGTGTTATTACACATTAGGAGTTATAGCATCACATACATTTTGCTGGTTTGACTTTTCTTTCTGTTCTACCTAAATCACAATAGATGGCTGTATTTTAACCACACTGGATGCAGTAATCATCAAAGACAAGTGCAGACAGGAGAGCTCTTGGCTTATCCATTTTACTGGGGCAGTGGTCATTTAGTTAGAGAGGTGAGCAAGAGTTTGAACAGCCGATGGCTGCAATAACAGACAGAAGCATCGTGCCATTTAAAAACTGAAAAAAAAAAAAATTCTATGTTTGATAATTAAATGAAACTATTATTGTAGGTTAAAAAAGTCTGAATTCACACATTCATCTAAATTTGGTTGAAACCACACATCATTCTCTTTAAAATACAATTTCTGTCATCATCATGCCGTATCACCTTCATGTCCAGGGTGATTTCACAATTTGATTCCAACTCTAGATTTGATTTGTTTCAATTTAGTATATTTCAAATAATGTCCACTTTGCTTACAAGAAATTCTTGCTCTGCTAATGCTATAAATTACACAGGGATACATCGTACTGATTCATACTGAGTTTGTGAGTCTTTTTGAATGCGTCATTAAAAGTATTGACTTATAAGAGAAATTTGTTTGTGAATGTATACTGTAGCTATACTGATTCTGTTGTATGTTTCTGATTTACTAAAAAGAAAGAGTTGAAAAGAATAATTTGTTGGTGAATTGGACTACACTGGTCAGTCTGTGTGCAGCCTGCGAGGACAACTCAAAAGAAAGACATGTTTCCTTGCCACTATTTGCAGTACACATTCTTTTTTATTGCCAAGTACAAATTGCAAATGAGGCTCTCACTCGTTTCTTTTAGTATGTTGCATACCTCAAAGCACCCAACAAACTGCAAAATTCAGTATTAACTAATAATTAAACAGTGATTCTCTTTCATCTCTTTTGTGCTGTAGTTCAGATTTACAACTGGAATTGTTCTTACTCCCTCAACCACCCCCATCATTTTCACGGCCCGTATGTTTTATGACCTGTGGGACCTTGTTAGGCTTGCAGACTGGTGGCGTCATGTGGGCTAGACTGCAACGATAGTCACTGAAGCTGCCCAAGCACTGACTCGAGGTGCAGTCCCATAAGGAGCACTTTGAGAAGATTGGGCTCCTCTGGGAGCTAGAGTTGTAGAGAACTTGCCTCACACATATAAGGTTTATTTCCTGTGACATCAACATTGGTCCTATCATAAAAACATTGTAAAGGGACTTATCTCTACTCACCCTCATGTAGTCCCAAATTTGTATGACTTTCTTTCTTCTGCAAAACACAAAAGAAAATATTTTGAAGAATACTTTTGTCCATACAATTAAAGCCAATGGGTTCCAAAACAACACTGGAAAATAACATCTGTTGTGTTCCAATGAAGAAAGTAAATCATACAGGTTTGGAACAAAACAAGGAAAAATTTAAAATTTGTGGCCAAACTTTGGCCTGTAATTTGTCTATAATTGTCTCATTTTTCTTTTTTCATTATAGGACAAACATCTGAGATAAAATTGAAATTTTGGGATGTGAATGATATACACTACAGTTCAAAGGATGCATTAAATCGATCAAAAGTGGTGACAATAAAGAGATTTCTGTCTCAAATAAATGCTGTTCAAATTCTAAAAAAGAATCCTAAAAAAAAATGTATCAAGTTTTCTACAAAAATAGCAGCACAATGTTTTCAACATTGATAATGATAAGAAAAGTTTTTGAGCACCAAATCTAGCCTTAAAATTATGTTTTAAAAAATATTAAAATAGAAAAGTTATTTTAAATTGTAATAATATTTCACAATATTTCTGTTTTACTTTATCCGATAATTCTATTTTCTATATATGATATATAGAGGTTTTAAACCCCATTATGAAAGAGCTACTTCTGAGCAATACAATTTTAGAACTTTATAATATAATTTTATAACTTTACATTTTATAATAAAACTTTATCACTTTACAAGGTAACATTATCTTTCGTGTTTTGCGTTACACAAAAGAAACAGTCATACAGGTTTGGAATGACATGAGGGTGAGTACATAATGATAGAATATTCATGTTTTTGGGGGAAATATCCCTTTAAGATGCTTTTTTTTTAATGTCATAACTGTTTATAGAAAGTATGCTTTAATTCTAGGTATGTTAATTCAGGTCACACTCAATACAACTAAGTTAAATTTAATGAAAGATCCTCAGTTTGCTATTTATGGCAGAACCATACGGCAAAACAGCCCGTGAGAGCCGGCGCATTGCCAGAGCCTTGCCCTGATAGACCCGCTCTCAGCTGGATTCCAAGTGAATGTAATTTCAAGTGCTCAAGGAAGATGCTCAACATCACTTATGCCATATTAATGAGAAGCATAGGTTTTGAAAAATTAAAATATGCAGGATTGCTTTGCAGTGCAGGCATGACTCAAGGGCTAATATTAGGTCCAGACCCATGGTGATGCGAATGTTTTTAGTTCTCCTGCTGTGCCCACCTCAGCACGTCTTCTTATTCTGCCTTCACACCTCCTTTGCAGTTTTGAGCACACTGTGAAGCCACAGCCAGATCTTCTACCGCCCTGCAAAAGAAGGACCTGACATTCGCTGGAGACAGCCCATCAAACAGCCTGTTGCTAATTGTCCGCAAAGACCCACATCACCCGTGTCACGCTCACATGAAGTTGCTCGCAGACAGGCCTGTAACCCTAAATGATATAGAGCTGGTTTTCTTTAGCAAACTCTGATGGGAAAGAGATGACAGTGAAGGTCAGTGGCTAATTTTTTTTTGCTGCCGTGATGGTCAGTTAAACACTCACAAGAGGACAAGAGAGAAACTGAGACAGAGAGTGTTTGTGGACAATAGTAATCTTGGACTAAAGCCCTGAGGGTGTTAGAGCAAACTTTCACTCAGCAGACGATCAATACTGAGAACATTCAGGTCTGGCAGTTTACAACTACAATAATGAGTTTAATCAGCACAACACGCTTCCTCAAGGAACCAAAACAAACAGCGCTGCCGGACCACCCCTGCCTTGGTTAAATGTCCCAGCCACATTTCAGATGGTCTAAATCTAAATTATATTGCAGGAAATCATTAGTGTTAAAATTATTTTGCTATAGCATCACTATAAATTAAAGGGATCATATACTTTTGTCATTATTCAATTTTTTTTCCCTCTAAGGTGCACTTATAATGTTAACCAAAGTTAGTCAATGTGCACAAAAACAATTATAATTTAGTTTTTTTATGACCTTTAGAAATAACTGGGCCATTTTTCCTACTGCTGACTTCTATGTAGATGCCTTTTTATATGAAATGATTAGCAGTTTCAACAAATCAACTTTGATCCACTTAGTTTTGCAGTTGGGTCAAATCACATCTAGTTTGATATATGGACAAATTTGCTCCATTTTTCAATTGTAGCCATTTTGCTAAGCCTGCATCACATTGTGACAGGTTCACAAAACAATCCACACTGAAATGTACCATACAAACTGTTTACACAAACAGTCAGGGACCTAAAAATAATCTTCAGCTCATTTTTTCAAACAGTTGTATCCATTGGAAGAATATGCAGCTGGCAGATGTGACTCATAGCCAGGAAAACACAGGATTTGGTCGATTTTCCATATTATTAGTTCTTACAGTATGGCTTTTAACATTTATTACCCTACTATGACTGTGCAGGCCAAGTTTCTGAGGCATTGTTGACATGTACATGTCCACGATCTTGTGTTAATTTATTATCTTCTTCTTACAACTGCATATATCTTTATAGAGACTTCTGGAAGTTTAGAATGAATTATTTTTGCAGCCAGTTTCAGTAAATGGTCTTTTTAGTCTGGGGAAGTAGGTTTCAGTTTTGAATGCACACATTACACTTTAACTGTACAATGAGCCCTTCAATTTCAATGTATTTACATAAGATTGTACAGTATGATGAAATAGGTGTTGTATGTATTAAGATGCTGAACAAGAGGGGAATGCAGTATTGTTCCTAAAGCTTGCCTGGAAATGATATTCAGGTTTCTCGCCAGCATTAGTCAGAATCCAACAAACAGCAGCATGACATTTAATCTGCCGTAAAAACTTCTTTGTAATTCCAATAACCATTAAGATGCATCAATTAATTATCTGATTAATTTAGCGCCTAATAAACGTCGAACCTTCATTTAAGACGAAGATGCTCTCCAGTACTGATTACACAATCTCCAGTCTTTACCGGTTGCTTTTTGATCGCTCAGTATTTAATATTTTCTGGTGACCTTTTGAGAATGACCAGCAAATCTGAGGCACATTCATTTTCTTTCTGGAGCAAATTTCTCCCATTTATTACCATTTGACATTTTGAGAAGCTCCGCCTAGTGTCTGCTTTACTGAGAGGGTTAAACACAGGGCTTAAAGAAAGCAGCAAGGTACAGCAGATTGTCCTTTTGTCTGTGCTGTCCCATCCATTTCGGCATTATCAGGTTAGGGAGATCTAAAGCACTCCTGGGTTGCAGCATTTTCTGCATTCGCTTTGGAACATTTTCCCTGTGACCTTTCCCCATGGCTGGATTTGGCTGCAGCGTTTCCTTCTAATTTAAGCTTTTGGCAGGTGCTGGAGCTTCATTATTGGCGCTGCTCCGTCCCCCCTACTGTCCCCCTTGGATGCTTGTCTCCCAGGCAACTGGTCAGCCCACTAGGCATTGAGCCGCCCAGCACCAGAGTACCTTAAGAGCTGTGTTCTTTTGGTTATTGTATATTTTTGTATTTTTTTGTAATATTTCTTCATCGCAGAATCAGCATGTTTTGCACCCTCAATACACTTTCCCCAACACTTTTTCCCTCTTTCTTGATCTGTCTCTGTCCTTCAGTGCCCTTTTCTGTATGCTATTACTTAACAGGCAAAAAATCCCATTTATCCCATTGTTGTATGTTCCAAGTGTTCTGGGGGTATACAATATGAAATGTAATATATTATTTAATGAAAATCCTGAGCAATGCACGTGTTTGACTCAGTTAGTGCCACAGTTCATTCCATCTCTCCCAGAAAAAGCACATAAGTTGTGAGAAATCAAGATTAACAAAAATGCGATACATATATCCCCAGAACTCTTGGAATATACGGCACACCAGGGTGAGAAATTTATTACTTAAAGGGTTAGTTCACCCAAAAATTTAATTTCTGTCATTAAATACTCACCCTCATGTTGTTCCAAACCCATAAGACCTTTGTTCATCTTCGGAACACAAATTAAGATATTTTTGATAAAATCCGGGGGTATGTGATCCACACATAGGCAGTGTCAATGTCATTGATGTCACCTTTTGATGTCCAGAAAGGTAGTTAAAAACATGGTTAAAACTGTGACTACAGTGGTTCAACCTTAATGTTATGAAGCGACAAGAATACTTTTTGTGCGCAATAACAAAACAAAAATAACGACTATATTCAACAATTTGAACCGTTGTCATATGTAGTGAACTCAGTGCAGGCTTCCTTGTTTACGTCCGAATGCCAACTCAGTATTGGCCAAAGTTGAATCACGATGCATGCATGTGATGCTGACACAGGATCCGGACAATAATTAGCCAGCATTCGGACGTAAACAAGAAAGCCTGCACTGAGTTCACTACGTATGACAATGGTTCAAATTGTTGAATATAGCCCTTATTTTTGTTTTGTTTTTACAAAAAGTATTCTCGTCACTTCATAACATTAAGGTTGAACCACTGTTCTAAAGTTCATTATTTTACCTTTATTACCATTATTTGTCCATGTTTTTACCTTTCTGGATGTCAAAAGGTGCAATGACGTTACTGCCTATGTATGGATCAGATACCCTCAGATTTCTTCAAAAATATCTTAATTTGTGTTTCGAAGATGAACGAAGGCCTTACGGGTGTGGAACGACATGAGGGTTAGTACTTAATGACAGAAATTTCATTTTTGTGTGAACTAACCCTTTAAGGCCATCGAGCAATGCCCTTTTGACAATCTAGCAATGCCATACCAACCACTTGGAACACCCTTACAACCACTTAGCAATTGTATTGCAACAACCTAGAATACCCTAGCAACAAGATACTAAAACCACTCAGGAGACCTTAGTAACCACAAAGCAACACCCTGGAAACTGTATACAGCACCTTAGAATCATTGTGGCAGATTTAGCATGGAAAAGTACCTTTCCCTTACAGTCGGTCACGTTCGACGTACGTCAGTAGTGACCGACGAATTGGGATATCGCTAGAGAGCCCTATCAGCTTTGAGTGAACTAAAACAAGCCAATGGAATTGGCGTGCGATATTTGCATAATGCACACCGCCTCCGTCAGGAGGTATAAATAGGAAGCAGGTGCAATCGCACTCTGTCTTTCGCTTCGGAGCCAACCGTTTGGTGTTCTCCAGCTTTCAGACTAGAGTGTGAAAACTCAACAAGCCTTTGAGTGTTTCCAGTGTCTTTTGTTGGTGTTATGGCACTTCAGCGAGGTCGCGAGCTTCACAGAGGAGCCTGAGCTATAAGCTTTCAACTGCTGTTTTGACAGCAAATTTTCCAACATCTGTTGTCTGTTGCGATTTCGGCCTGTTCCTCCGTTGTGTTCGGGGAGTGGTGTACCCGAACACATCGTGACTCTCCCTATGTGCTTCGGCACGAGAGAGCTGAGCATTTCCCCTCTAAAAGAGCTTCACGGACGAACCCTGCGTCTTTATCAAGATGTCATTTTGTCTGTGCGTTACTGGGTGCGGTCGTTCACTGGTCCCCGCTGACGGTCACAATCGCTGCATCACGTGTCTGGACGTTCAGCACGCTGAAGCTGCTTTTGTGGATAGTTCATGTATTCATTGTGGGAACATGACTATCGCAGTACTGAGATAGAGACTCTCATTCTTTGGTTTTCAGGGAGCGGGGGTCCCCTCCCCTATGCCCTGTGCTGCCGTTTTCTCTGGCTCCGGCCAGGGTGACGGTGCATCGGCGTGTAGGCAGGGTGATCTGAGGATCGCGGTCAGGGCTTCCCCACCGAGCGCCGCTCCGTGGGCCCCTGCCCCCTGCCCCCTCTACAGTACTGCAGCCTGTGGTGCTGCCGTTGGATCGTGCTGGTCCCTCTATGGAGCGACCATCCGTTTCCTTCGGCCCGCCTGCAGAGGATCAAATGTCGATCGCGGCATCGGAAGGTGAGCAACAGTCCTCAGGAGATGAAGACTCGGCTGCGTTGCCTCCCTCTGGGACTGTAGCGTTGCCCTAGGCTGATCCTGAGTTTACAGCTATGCTTTCCCGGGGTGCCGAGAAGGTCGGGCTCGTCTGGAATCCTCCACCGTGTCCTGGCCCATCTTGGCTTGATGATTGGTACCTCGGGGCGGCCCGCGCTGGTCCCCATCGCCCCGCCCCAATGCCTTTCTTCCTGGAGGTGCATGATGAGGTGACCAAGTCCTGGCGGACGCCGTATAGCGTTCATTCTAGACCTGGCCCCTCGTCTGCCTTCACCACCCTGGATGGCGGAAAGGCTAGGGGATACACGCGGATTCCCCCGGTCGAGCGGTCTGTTGCGATGCAGCTGTGTCCAACGGCCGCCGGCTGGCGCTGTGAACCGCGTCTCCCATCCCGGGCCTGTAAATTCTCGTCAGGACTGACGGAGAGAGCCTGTGGACAAGCTGCCTCCGCCCTGCATGCCATGGCCCTTTTGCAAGTATATCAAGCAAAAGCGTTGATGGATATGCCCCAGGGAGGTCTTGAACAACAGCTGCTTGGGGAGCTGCGCGCCGTCACTGACCTCGCCCTCCTGACGACTAAAGTGACGGCACGTTCTGTTGGTCAAGCGATGGCTACGCTTGAAGTCCAGCAGCGCCACCTTTGGCTGACCCTGGCCGACATGAGGGAGACCGATAAATATCGGTTCCTGGATTCCCCCATGTCTCAGGTCGGCCTATTCGGTAGAGAGCTTTGCCCAGCAGTTCTCTGCCGCCCAAAAGCAGGCTGAGGCCATTAAACATGTCTTGCCCCGGCGGTCTGCTGCTGCCTCCACCCCGCCGTTGGCTGCACAGCCTCAGTCAGCCCATCGCCGAGGGCGCCCGCCTGCGTCGTCCTCCGCCCCTGCTAAGTCGGCAAAGCAGCAGCCCACACCTGCCAAACAGCAGGGAGCCGGTCGCAGTCGCGGTCGCGGTCGAGGTCGCGGACGCGGCGCCCAGCCCGCTCAAGCCAAGCCAGGTGGCAAAAGGTCGAGGAAGCGGGCCTGAGATGGGCGACCTGGAGGGGAAGGATTCTGCTCTTCGGGAGAGGATTCCAGCATCTCTCCCACCCCCGGAGGAGGGCCGGGGGGAATCTATGTTTCTCTCTGTCCTGCCACTGGCTCTCCGGAGTCCAGCGGTACCCACTTCTATACAAAAAGAGCAGTTTCCCAATCCTCCAGGTCACAAGAGGGCAAGGCTGTCAGTGTGCGAGCCTGGATGGAAGCCTGGATAGCGCTCCCCAGCCCGTCCTGCTGGCTCATTCGCACTATCAGACTCGGCTATGCGATTCAGTTCGCCCGGCGTCCCCCGGTCTTCAGGGGTGTCCACTACACTCAGGTGTCACTGGACAATGCACCTGTTCTCCAGGCGGAGATTGCTGTCCTCCTGGCGAAGGATGCAATCGAGCCGGTCCCTCCAGGGACTTCATTGTACCCAAGAAGGGTGGTGGGCTATGGCCAATCCTGGATCTGCGTGTCCTGAATCGGTCCCTTCACAGGCTGCCGTTCAAGATGCTTACGCAGAAGCGCATTTTCGAATGCATCCATACCCAGGATTGGTTTGCAGCGATCGACCTGAAGGACGCGGTTTGCGTTTGAGGGTCGGGCATATCAGTACAAAGTCCTGACCTTCGGGCTGGCCCCACTGAAACTCTTTCAGAGGCTCCTGGGGCATATGGCATCCGCAGCCTTAGTCATGCCACTCGGATTGCTTCATATGAGGCCGCTTCAACACTGGCTCCACGGCTGGGTCCCGAGATGTGCGTGGCAGCGCGGCATGTTCCGTGTCCCCGTGACACCGAAGTGCCGTCGCACTCTCACCCAGTGGTCAGACCCTCCGTTCCTGCGGGCTGGAGTTCCCCTCGAACAAGTGTCCAGGCATGCTGTGGTCCATACAGATGCCTCTGCCACAGGGTGGGGTGCCACGTACAACGGGCATGCAGAGTCAGGTCTGTGGACGGGACCTCAACTGCATTGGCATATCAATTGCCTTGAGTTGCTGGCAGTACGTCTTGCACTGAGCCGCTTCTAGGAGCTGTTGACAGACAAGCACATACTGGTCCGCTCGGACAGCACTGCGGCCATTGCGTACATCAACCATCAGGGTGGTCTACGCTCCTGCCGCATGTCGCAACTCGCCTGCCATCTCTTGCTATGGAGTCAGAGGCATCTGAGGTCGCTTCATGCCATTCATGTCCCAGGCATGCTCAACCGTGCAGCTGATGAGCTCTCACGGCAGCCTCCGCTTCCGGGCGAATGGAGACTCCATCCCCAGGTGGTCCAGCTGATTTGGCAGCACTTCGCCGAGGCACAGATAGATCTGTTTGCCTCCCCGGAGACTGCCCACTGCCAGTGGTTCTATTCCCTGACCAGCGACACACTTGGCACGGATGCTGGCCCCGGGGCCTATGCAAATACGCGTTCCCCCCAGTGAGCCTTTTCGCACAGCTCCTGTGCAAAGTCAGGGAGGACGAGGAGCAGGTCTTGCTAGTGGCTCCGTATTGGCCCACTCTGACCTTGTTTTCGGATCTGACGCTCCTCGCGACAGCACCTCCTTGGCCCATTCCTCTGAGGAAGGACCTTCTGACTCAGAGACGGGGCGCCCTTTGGCACCCGCGTCCCGACCTGTGGAAACTCCATGTGTGGTCCCTGGACGGGACGCTGAGGTTCTAAGTGATCTCCCGCAAGCGGTTGTAGACACTATCACTTCCGCTAGAGCTCCTTCCACTAGGAGCCTCTATGCGTTGAAGTGGAACCTGTTCGTCGAATGTTCCTCTCACCGAGAGGACCCCCGATCATGCTCGATCAGATCTGTGCTCTCCTTCCTGCAAGAGGGCTTGGAGCGAAGGCTGTCTCCCTCCACCCTCAAAGTGTATGTTGCCGCTATTGCCGCACATCATGACGCAGTCGATGGTAAGTCTTTGGGGAAGCACGATCTGATCGTCAGGTTCCTGAGGGGGGCGAGGAGACTAAATCCTCCTCGCCCTTCCTCTATACCCTCTTGGGATCTCTCCCTGGTACTTACATCTCTCCGGGGTCATCCCTTCGAGCCTTTGCAATCAGTTGAGTTAAAAGTACTGTCCCTTAAGACCGTCCTCCTGGTTGCATTGGCCTCGGTGAAGAGGGTAGGGGACCTGCACGCATTTTCTGTCGACGAATTGTGCCTGGAATTCGGGCCCGGTGACTCTCATGTTATCTTGAGACCCCAGCCTGGATACGTGCCCAAAGTTCCTACCACTCCCTTCAGAGATCAGGTAGTGAGCCTGCAAGCGCTGCCTTCGGAGGAGGCAGACCCAGCCCCGGCTTTGCTCAGTCCCGTCCGCGCTCTGGACAGAACGCGAAGCTTTAGGACCTCAGATCAGCTCTTCATCTGTTACAGAGGCCAGCAGAAGGGAAACGCTGTCTCCAAGCAGAGGATGGCCCACTGGATAGTGGACGCCATCGCCCTGGCTTATGAATCCCAGGGTGTGCCTTGCCCTCTCGGGTTGAGAGCCCACTCCACCAGAGGAGTGGCCTCTTCCTGGGCGCTGGTGCACGGCGCCTCGCTGACAGATATCTGTAGAGCTGCGGGCTGGGCGACACCTAACACGTTCGCTAGATTTTATAGCCTTCGTGTGGAACCGGTATCTTCCCGTGTACTTGCTTCCAGCAGCCGGTAGACGCGAAGAGCCATTCTAGTGTCGGCTTGCAATGCCATTCCCGCCCCCTGGGCCGGATATGTGCATTCTTACTCCAGTCGAGTTCCCCGCTTGGCGAACCCTGTCGAGTTCCTCCACCTCTTCTTTCGGCTTGGACATTGCGTAGTGTCTGATGCCAGGCCAAACGTCCGTCACTGATGTCGATGTTTGGCTGGGTTCCATATGTCGTGACCCCTCTACGTGAGTGGTCCCATATGTCTGTTGTCCACGGTTAACTCCCCAAGGTGAGCCTGTGTCTTTCCCTTAGTAGAGCCAGCTCTGCTGTCACCTGTCAGATGAGTCTCCCCCTTATCTAGGCTGGAGCCATCCCAGGGACTCCATATGCGTACTGCCCATGGCCAGTCCATATGTGTATTCTCCACGTAAATTCCTCCCCTGCATGGTAGGTAGTGGTCTCCGCAGTGTCCCCTATGGGTTCGCTCCCCCAGTGTTGTCTAAGTTTTACTGTAGTGGGTCTTGCAGAACAGCAGTAGACTCTCTCAGCGTAAGCTCGCCCCCTTCTCCGCCATTCTGGTGCGCCGGGTGGCTAGAGCTTGCACTGGGCGCTGGAAGGGGTCCATAACTGTGGCATGTTATTTGGGTACTACTGATGTACATCGAACGTGACCGACTGAAAGGGAACATCTCGGTTACGTATGTAACCCTCGTTCCCTGAAGGAGGGAACGGAGACGTACGTCCCGTCGCCACAGTTTCTGTACCCTCGCTGCAGTGCAGACTAGGTTGTCTCCTCAGCAAAAAACAGAGTGCGATTGCACCTGCTTGCTATTTTTACCTCCTGACGGAGGTGGTGCGCATTATGCAAATATTGCACGCCAATTCCATTGGCTCGTTTTAGTTCACTCGAAGCTGATAGGGCTCTCTAGCGATATCCCAATTCGTCGGTCACTACTGACGTACGTCTCCGTTCCCTCCTTCAGGGAACGAGGGTTACATACGTAACCGAGACGTTTCTTCTTTTTTTTTTAGAAATGTAAAAATATGTTCTAGTGATATAGCTAAATAATATAGTCAAAGAAAACATTTGAACACATCTCCTCGTCATTTAGAGTTTTTCTCTCACTTGTTTTTTAGACTCTGGGCGATGTGGCTTGGTCAGTGTCTGTAAGGCTGATCAAAAACAGCTACTCTTTCTGTCTCACTTTGTTCTTTTCTTACTCTATTTCGTGTTCTTCACCCTCTTTTCTCTCTGTATAGTTCTGTTTGTATATTGAGACATAATAACATGTTGTCAAGTGCCTCACTATGACAGTCATTTGCATATCTTAAATATGTTTTTGGGGAGCTGCTGAGATACTCACTGCTATCCATTAATGTTTCTCTTTTGCTCACTCTTTATTCTTCATCCCTCCTCTCTCTCTCTCTCTCTCTCTGATCCTTTGATTTGCATTTTATCCTCACTGAATGTGTGTTAAATGTCATATCTGGATGTGTGGGATGTCAGGAAAGCAAACTAAATCATGTACTGCATACATGCCTGCATCTTGTGTGTTTCCAAACACAATCTCCTATATTGTTATGTTAATGTGCATGAGTTTTGTATGTGTATATTTACTGCAGGAATAAGTTTTAGAATAAGCTAGACACAAAAAAAAAAAATTTAATCCAGAAAACTTGTCAATTTAACATCAAGATGCTAGAAATAAAGATCATTAGCACATTGGTTGTTTGAAATGTATGTTAGCTCTCCTGAAATCAGATATTTGTGATGTCTTTTGCTTAATTCATGAGCACAAATAATCATGTCATTTTTTTTAATAACCTAATCTTTACACATGACAGAATACAAACTCAAATATACAGTATGTTAGTGCATGAAGTTTTAGCACCTATTTTACCTTTGTTTCCTCTCTGGGAAAACTTCATTTCAGTGGGCTAAAAGAGGGATAAAAAAAGAGCAGCATGAAGTGTGTTTTATGAATTACAATGTGGTGTTAGTGAGGCAATCTGGAGTGAGTTAGAGGATCATCGAAAACAAAACCACAGTGTTTATTTAGCCTTACAGACCTGTTTGTGTTTCATCTATTCCAGTGTGTCTCTTTTTGGGGGACAACAGGCTCTTCTACCGGTTCTGCATTCCCTCACTGCCTCAGTGAGGCTGAATTACAGCTGATCGCGTGCCAAGTGAAAGCATCAGCCTGCAAATAAAAGATAATGGAGACCAAATAAACGTTGAAGACGGTGAGCCGGGTCCAACCCGGTAGTCGCATCCCCTCACAGACAGACAGAAATGTGCTTTTAAATGGGCTGCATCTGCCAGGGCCGTTGGGCCATTTGGCAGCAGTTCTACTGGATTCATGGCTCTATTTGAAGCTAATTGGAGCAGACACCCTTAAAACGTAATAGTTATTACGATGCATTTACATGCGGACAAATATGTTGCTTTATACGTTGATTATAAATTCATTACTGATAAAATGTGATAAAGACATATGGCTGTAGAGGAAATCAAGTGACATATTTTAAATTTGAAAAATGTACTGTCACCATTTTTTCTTAGTGTCATTTAGTTTCTTTATCAAGATGGGGAGAGCTCTCTGAGCTGAAAATGGACCCATCAATAGGCAAATACGTTTACACTCAATTACATGTTTGTTAAGCAATGAGATATGGGGCTAATGAGGCGCGGCCATTTTTGCCGCAATCATTTACGCCGTTGAGTTATTACCATGGTAATGACGTTCTCTCAATACCTCAATTAATGCTGGCTGGTCTGCTGTAAAGCGGCTGTAGGTGTGATGTGCGCACAATTGCCCACGCAAACATTTATGGGTAATGGATGATCCGCCAGTGACTCATAGGCGAAAATGGCTCCCCACTCTCTCACTGTATGGACTTTAAGATCGATTGGCCTCCAAACCTATGAGGTGTTTTTGCTCACTAATGTCTAAGTACATTCTTTCACAGGTGATTGATAGGTAGATAGATGGACAGACAGACAGTCCGATAGATAGAAAGACAGACAGATCTGCATCAACAGCATATACTGCGCAGTGTAGTCCAATTCATAAACAAATTACTTTTATAAACCGTTTTTTTTTTACAGAATCAGTTACCAGTTTAAAACTGGTCTGACTGATCCTTCACTGAACTGTATTTTATCAATTAACTGAATTTTCAATGATGTCTCTATCAAAAGGAAGCAATTTTTGTGTTACCACCATTACTGACTGATTTTCGATATAAAAATGTCATTAAAGCAGGGTTGGTTTTATTTTAATTGAAATAGATCTGAAATAAAATATAAATATTTGACTAAAACCTTTACCTTAAACTTGCATTAGAATTGTTGCACTAGCTGAAATAAAGTTTAAGTTCAAGTACTAAAATTACCAAAACTGAAATAAAATATATAAATTTAAAAGCACATAACAAAATTAATGCATTATGTTTGCGGATGAAAGCTTCTGTTTGAATTTGCATGTTATTTGAGCTAATTAAAATGCAGTTCACAGCTGAAGCTAGTACCATCTAAATCTTGTCTCACTGCATGAAACATACATACTCGTGTACACACACATTCATAAATCATGCGCTTCTGTTCATTTACGTTCGCTCTGTTACTTCATGTTCGTTCTTTAACAGAAATGAATCTGTAACTTGTCATATAGATCTATTAAAGGCCACATAGTTCAGGGCAGAGCGATTAATGGGGAAAGCGATTAAATTGTACCATTTATGTTTCCATAGCCAATCTCTATCATTCATACACTCCTACTTTCCCAAGATGATATCTTAATTTCTTCTCTCTGCCCACTATTGCCTCTGTCTCTATCAGTTCCTCTCTTGTTTAGCTGATCTAGGTCTCCATTCTCCTTTACCAAGTCATTTCATTTTTCTAGTCTTTTCTCAGTCCTCTTTTTCTTTCTGTATGGCTCCCTGACCCAGGGGAGAATTCAGCACCTCACTGTGTGTGTGTGTGTGTGAGAGAGAGAGAGAGAGAGAGAGATTTACTCTCTAAAGTTCCCCCTCTGCTGATCTCCCGCTGTGCTGCAGTTTGTCTGACGGCTTGTTGTCTCCTCTGGTATTGCCAATTATTCTCTATCGAGGTGACCTAATTTTCCCAGTCTGGTCACTTGTGTTGCAGCCATGTGTGAGGTGTGTGTGTTTAAGCTAGTATGACTTGAGTAAATGTGATAAGTGTGTGCAGTGTCTGGAATTAACAGTCGCTAAACTCCAAATGCTTGTAACTTGCCAGTTGGCTGGTATCTTTATTAACAAACCGCAATATAACACTTGGTTGAAGGTAAAATGTAAAGGCTCTTGCATGATAGCCCTCAGTGAAGTAAGTGATGTGTGTGATTTTTTTCTCAGTGAAAAATTTACAATTACATTATAATTTTTGACATTTATTTTCATCAAAAATACAGTAAAAACAGTAATATTGTGAAATATTATTACACATTAAAATAACTTTTCTATTTTAATGTTTTAAAATGTAATTCATTTTTGCAGCCATTACTACTTCAGTGTCACATGATCCTTCAGAAATCATACAAAAAAAAAATTACTGACCCCAAACTTTTAAACTGTGTGTGTGTGTGTGTGTGTGTGTGTGTGTGCTGACTACATGNAGCCATTACTACTTCAGTGTCACATGATCCTTCAGAAATCATAAAAAAAAAAAATTACTGACCCCAAACTTTTAAACTGTGTGTGTGTGTGTGTGTGTGTGCTGACTACATGTTGCCCTTGTTGCCCTGGCTACACTGCCTTTAGTTCTTGGCACCTCTGTAAGGAGTTGCTCCAGCCTGACAGAGGTGTGGTTTACGAGCACTTATTTTATGAACACTCTGGTGAATTACTTCAGTCTTGTAATGTATTAACACAAGCCTCTCTCTCTTTCTATCCTCCTTTCTCCTCAGGCTAGGAAAAGAATCTTAAAGACTACAATGTAGCTCTTGGAATATATATTGCATCAATAAAGTAAAAAAAAAAAAAAAAAGGCCAGCGACAATTTATCAATTTTAGCCGGCACCATAGAGGCTCTTTTGGCCGTGATGTGCACCTGTGTTTGGGGATTGAAACTGCTGAAGGCTCTGCTGCAGTGACTCCAGAGCACCAGGCTGAGTTATACCGATGGGCCGGTTGTGCTTCTATGCAGATAATTCTCCAGCTCTGCCTATAGACTCTGTTTAAGTTCAGATTGAGGTCTGTTTAAGTCTCAATCATCCTTATGTGTCGCAAATGGCCTCCTATACCTCACAGATTATATTAGCACTGAATTTGACACCCATGTGCTGAAGTGATAAAAACAGTCATGATGGATGTTTTGCATCATCTTTTGAATTAGAAATAAACCTGTAAAGAAGGGCAAGAATAAAGAGAGAAAGTGTTTGCTGTGTGCTTCTACTGAGGAGGAAGTTTAGGGCTGAATACCAATTCACATATATTTCTTCTACACACTAAAAGTATGTACTTCATCATTGGTAATGTGAAAGTATATACTTCTGAGTATGTAGTAAGACTGAATGACAGTGTTCAGACATATTGGGCCCTATTTTAATGATCTAAGCACATGGTCTGAAGCGCATGGTGCAGGTGCACTTAGGGCGTGTCCGAATCCGCTTTTGCTAGTTTAACAATGGAAAAAATGGTTGGCGCCCCAGGCACATGGACCAGAAGGGTTGTACCTAGTCTCTTAATGAGTCATGGGTGTGTTTTGGGCGTAACGTGCAATAAACTAATCAGAGTCTCATCTCCCATTCCCTTTAAAAGCCAGTTACGCTTGCACCATGGCGGATTCACTTTTTACATTGCGGAAATTGCAAGCAGAAAGACTGAAGGCTTCATGTTTGTGTGTTGCTGCATGTCCCTGTGTGTGTAACAAGCAGAGTGTACGTGCCTAATATAGGCACATATTACTAACGCACCCTTTAAATAAATAAAAAATAAATAAAAGTCATTTTCAGTTACGTCAAAATAGCAACTCACCAGCAATGCGACTGAACACACCTCGTTTTCATACCAGCATGCCCATGGGCGAACAGATAGGCCGAGTGCATTTGCTGTTTAAACAACGTGACGCTGGATGTGAAAATGATAACTGCGTCAGGCTGAAACTAGCAAAAAATACTTGGTTCATGCCTGGCGTTGCATTGCGCCGGGTGTATGATAGGGCCCATTATGTTATTAAATTGCATCTTGACACCATGCAGCTAAATTCGGTAAGGTTCTTTCTTTAAAACCTAAATGTGATTGTATATCTCAGAAATGGTTGAAAGACATCACAAAATCTACTGTCATGGAAATTCTCAATACAAATCCGACTTCACCACTGACAATTCAAACAACCTCCAGTTGTCAATATAATATATAATACTACAGTACCAACACAGTGCTACAGTACCTTCAAGGTAATTCCCGACCCGAATATAATACAATATAATACTACAGTATCTCGAGGTAATTCCCTTCTCGAATACTTCTAATACATTTCCAATTCTTCGGGGTAATTCCCTTCCCAAAGTAAGGTGACGGCGTCCCGTTCAAGAAATTACTACTATTACTACCTCAATCACACATGAGCACACAGTTCTTTAGCATCTAAACACTCTCACCGTCCTTCTCAGGTGTACGCTGGTCCGACACAGGATCATTAATACTAACTCTGAGTATTACAGCCTCACACCGAGGGCGACTCTATAGTCTTCCAACACTATCACTGTCTCTGCTGTGGTCTTTTGAGCGTAGAATCTTTAGTACTTCTATTCCTCAGCTGCGCAGCATATACCTGACACGACTTCCAAGTTGCTCTTTGTAGAAATGAAGTTTTATTTACGGCCGGGAGGTCACTCGTTACAACAACAGAGTGAGTCTCAATGAAGAGAAAAGATACATGCACATTTAAGTCTTACAGTTGAGTAAAAATCAATGTCTTCTTCATTGTGATTTGTTCTGGTGATTGATTTGTAATGATCTAAGCTAATCATTTGACTGGTTTTTGACTTGAGCATCCTTAGTCTGCATTTTCTGTACATTTCATGTTGACATAAAATATTTCTATCACACTACTCTTCCAAAACACAAGTGGTTGTGGGCAATATCAGCCCTTGGGTATCTAAAATCCACTAGAAATCAGTTATTGATTGTCAAAATTCACAATTAAAGAATAGGCTCCCTTTCACTTGGAATTGAATTTTGAATTAGCTACTCACCATAGCAAGCTGTAATGGAATTTGAATAGGAATGACAGTCAGCGTTCTTCCTCCCTGTTCCATAAATCTGTCTGTCTGTACGGCCTTTAAACCTTCAAACCTTTAGCCTGAAACTTCAAGAATTTGAATTTGAATTTTTTTAAATATAAACTTTCAAAAGCTCTCAAGCCAGATTTTGTCTTGACAAACCTTCCATTTTCTTGTTAAAAATTAGACTAATTGAGTTTTATTATTAATTTCTTGAAGTTCATTTTAGTTCCTTTANCTGCTTTGCTCTTTACCTTTTATACCAGGACCAGAACAAAAGGATCGTAAATGTTTATTACACCAACACCTGTTTTGGGGAGAGGAGTGGGTTTTCACAAAAGGCACCACCCAAATATAGGACAGAATTTTCCTTAGTTTTCAATCTTCTTCATAATACCAGTGACTGCTGTGAAATTGAGACCATTTTACCAATCGCACTGAGACCTTTAAAATAATACCAAACATGAAAGGGAAAAACAATATATATACAAGTTACATTATACATAGAATATAAACTTTCAGTGACTTACGTCATGGGGAAGGGAAGGTGTGTTTGTGTGTGTGTGTGGGGGGGGGGGAGGCATTGTCCTTTTTGGGTTAGGGCAAGGTGTTGTCAATTGCCACTCCTTTGAGATTTTCTTCTCTATGCAAATTTTATTGCTTTATTACAGGATGCTTGATCTCAGTTTCCGTTTAACAGGAAAATCAAGCCTTACAATTATTAATTTCTTGAAGTTCATTTTAGTTCCTTTAATCCAATTTGAATTTCAATTCTAGTCTCTGTTAGCTACATCAGTTCAATTCAAACTCAGAAACTGAACTGAAATTTGAAAAGCACTCTCAATTCAATTATCAACAGTGTGCAAGACTAGAAATAGTATACCTAGTATATCTTGTATAGTATATTTCCAACATATGATTTTGGATGCGCTAATCCTAATCTTATGTGAATTGGTGTTTTTGTACTGGTGACAGGCTGGAGGCTGTAAGTCCTGCCTGGAAATATCAGCCCGCTGCTAAAGCCTGCTGCCGCTGACCATTCCCTCCTCTAATCCTTCTGTATCGGCTGCCATAGCACTCTCGCCAGCATTTATTCCCCTTCGCTTTCGCTATCGCTCTCTTTTTCCCCCTCCCACTATCACCAAATCATCTCCACATCTTCTTGCTCCCCTCTTCCTCTGTCCTCTAACCATGTCCCAGCCAGCAGCATGATACAAAATTACCCAAAACGGCAAGTTTTGTCCTGAGCTAGGCTGCCCTTTCCTCCAGATCCCTTGTGAATATCCAGTAGTCTGGAGCATAGCCACCAGTTTCAATGTGCCATTTGTAGTCTGGCAAATTGGCCATTTTACTGTAGGGTCCGTCAAGGCCTATGAATATTTGATGGGGCCTAGCTGTTGATGAGCATGTGTGCTGACTCCCTTATCTTATTTGGTCAGGATGCCAGAATTATACTTCGTACCTCCGAGCTCATGTCCCCAGGAGAGAGATGGTCGAGGAGGGAGGGGAGGGATGCGAGTTGGGGGAGCTGTTAAGCCCTAACTCTGTGGTGGCTCCCTCTGGAGGGGGATTTAAGGGAGAAATAGAGAGCGAGCGAGCAAGGGAGATCATCTCAATCAGCCGAGCACTGGTGCGATAAAGAAAGGGAAATGGAAGTCAACTCTCCGACAAGACAGTCATTCCCCTCGGGTGGACAGAGGTTGAGAAAAGCTCCTGCACCTCCTTGGCAGGGACTGATAATAGAGAGGCACGAATCGTCACCGCTTCCAATCCTCTGCGTGCTCCGTATAGGGATCAGAGTGCCCGCCGTCTCCCAGGAGGTGAGGGGTACGGACAGATGTACCATTGGGTCATGCTACTATAATAAAAGATGAAACTGTGACAGTGCCGTAAATGTGCTGGTGCCCTGGGGCTTAGAGTGAGCTGGTATAAAGGCACCTTGACAGGTGAATTCCTCCTTGCTGGGTGAAAAACCTGATCCCTGGCCCCTGGATTTAGTCATGGTGCGTAGTGATGGATTGAGAAAGCTGCTTTCAAGAATGAGCAAGACGGAAAACAAAGGGTTAAAGTGTGTGTGTTCTCATGAGTCTGGTAGATGGAGCTGAGGTCCACAGTCGGTAGCGTGATCACGCTGGGAGGATGTGAGGGTTTTTTCTGTCCAGCCAGAGAGAGACGGTGTAGTTGTGCTACTAGCCTCCAGGCCACTGCAAATAAATGGATTTTCTTTTTCCATTTGCCAATATCCAGAATCTTATTTTATTCCCCCTTCACAGGTGAACTAGGGGAAATGGCGGTCGAGACAGGGTGAATGAAGACGTACACTCATGATCTCCATTGTTCCGATGTTCTGCAGAAATATATTGATCAAAGGTAAATTTTCAGCAATTCGGATTAGTCCAAGAGTGCCCCTGCTAATAAATCTTTCCTTTACAACTTGCCAAGAGGTGCCAGATAATCCCTCTGCCCTTGACCTTTGACCAGCGGCTGGCTTTTTGCAAGTTCCCTCTTTGTCCTTGTGGTTGTATATTGTGAACTGAATTGAAAATTCTTTTTTTTTAAATTCCAATTCGATGCCTCAATTTGAATTGAATATGAATTAAGGTAGCAAACACAACGCAGAATTGCACTTTGAATTTGAACTTGAGGTGAATAAATGGAAATTCCAAGAAATTCTTATACTGTAACAAATTTTTACCTTAAGAAAAGGCTGCAAAGATAAACTTTGAATATTAGCTTGGAAAAGCCTTGTTTGAAGGTTGTTCATCCACCCTGGCTGTAGGGCCTTTAAATCATCACACCTTCAGCCTAAAACTTCAAGTTTTTTAAAGCATTTTTAAAACTTCCAGAGGCCGTCAATCCAACAGAATATGTTTTGACAAATGTTCTTTGTCGTGTAAATTTTTACATTTATTGTAAAAATGTATTGTAAATTTTTACATTTATTTTAATTCTACTTCCTCCAATTTAAATGTTAGTTCTAATTTATCTTTGCTACTTCTATTCAAATTCAGTTTTAATTTTAAAAAGCACTCTCAATTCAGTTATCAAAAGCACACAAGACAGCTAGAAATAGTATACTTGGCATTTCTTTGAATTGCATTTCTATAACTTTTTCTTCCTGTCATTATAATGCAAACTCAACTCCAGTTCAACTTCTTGTGGGGTGTAGCCTTTTGAATTTAAATTCACACTTATGAATTGAAAGGAAGTCCTTATGCCTCTTCCATTCTTATCCACAAGGGTCAAAGTCCTTCCAAAATAAAACATTTTTCTACTTGAATATATTATACATGCCTCTTTCCTCTATTCCAAATCCATTCTGACCCTAAACCTTATAAAGGTGACAAAAGGAGGAGCATGTGCTTGCTGAAAGGCTTTGGCCTTCATCAGCTCCCTCCTAATCGAATCAGACTCTTCTTCGTTCAGCCTAATGTGGGTTTTTTAATTGTGTTATGGGCAGGGTCAGGAAAGACGGGCCTCTCAGAGGCAATAACGAGGACACGGAGAAGAGTATATCGACTGTTGACATTGGGCAGAGCTGGTACGCTCTAGGCGTTGTTATGGCAATAACCACATTAAGGCACATCTGGTCCAGGATGCAGCACAGACATTAGGACAGGATGGAACTGATGAGTTAGTAGAGAAGGACTTGAATCAGGTCAAGAATGGATCAGAAAAGACAAATATAAACTATTGTATGGTTTTAAGAGCATGCTCACAGACATTGACCGAGGGGGGTGTGCTAAACTTGTCAATTTACCTGCCAACTGAATATGAATGATGCTTCTTGAGGCCGTTCTTACACAGAATAAGGCACAGTTGCCACTTTTGCCCGTCTGAAGCTCTGATTGATATTCACAGCATCGTTATGATACCTGCATACTAAACGAACATATTAGCATATGGTCCTGTATTCAAGCCAAGGAAAAAAAGAGTCTAGGTTGCATGAAAGGTGAAGACACCCCACTGCTGAAATAATGAATACCAGGAGCTAAAGGAATCGATGGATATTAAGGCTCTGTCTCCCTAAGCCCATCTCACTGCTGGCCTGGTGACGCCTACCTTGCTTATCACCTGCAGCATGATGAACGAGGCTCTTACACTGCTGGGAAATTTCCCAAAAATCCCTGGTGCAATAGATTTTGTTAGGGGTTCGCCTGAGTGCGCACAAAGTCCAATAGATCTGCACTAGACCTTGACCATTACCCTGTCTGCATGTGCAGCACCCCGATTAGGCCAGCAGATTTAATACAGGGACTGCTATTTACCAACGATGACAGATAGAAGGGAGAAGTGGGAAAAGTCTCCAACATGGGGTATTAAAGTAATAGTTCACCCCAAAATTAGAATTCTGTCATCATTTACTCATTTTCATGTTGTTTCTATCTCATGTTGTTACTTACTTTCTTCTATTAAACACAAAAGAAATGGTTATGTCCATACAGTGAAAGTCAGTGGGGTCCAAAACAACACTCTATTGACTTTCATTGTATGGATAAAAAAACACAGCAACCTTTTAAAATATCTTCTTTTGTGTTCCACAGAAGAAAGAAAATCATACAGATTTACAGCGACATGAGGGTAAGTAAATAATCACAGAATTTGGATGAATTATCTCAATAATCTTAATAGATTGAGATTCAAGAAATAGTTTGTCAAAGTTATTCTGTTTCCTTTAGGTGGGAGCAAATGAGTATGATTGGAATGCTGGTGTGTCTCTGCATTCGTATTGTGCCATTTTTGATGCCCTGCTGGTCATTTCAAGAGCCAAGTCCCTGCGTGCCATCACAGTACCCTACGGAATCTACTCGACATATGTCCCTTTGGCAGCTGGGTCCACAACTGTCCACCCAACTTACGCCTGCATCTCGGCAGCTGAGCCACACTTCCCCGGGTCAAAGAAGATAGAGGTAGGAGACAAAAAAAAATAAGAGCCTGGCCATCAATCTGTTCACAAGTCAGACAAATAGACAAAATTCATAAATGAGGCCCTTTATTGACGGCTGGTCTCATAACGTTTATCCGAAATCCATTTTGCCTGACCGTTATGTGAACATTAGGGATCATTGAGCATCACCTTAGCCAGGAGTTTCATCTGCAGCAGACGTCAAAATCAATAGCCAATGTCAGCGGCACCACAGTGTCTCGCTTCCTGACTCGCCTTTGCTTCAGATTCGGACTCAAGTCTTTTATGTCATAACGGGATGGGCTGTAAATGTCAGTTTCTAGCATTAAAGAACAAAAACTGCAAAAACACGCTTGCACTTTTGTTACAGAAGTGCAATTCCAGCGCAAATATCATGGATCTGAATAAGTGGTTTTGACAGTGTAATCCATTTAAAAAGCTGGACACCGATGACATGCTGAGAGATGTATCCACTGTGAGTGAAAGCGTGGCTAGATGTTATTTAATCACAGTTCTGTGGTCTGAATTGAGTTGGGAGGAGCAGGCGAGAATTTTGATGACAAGCATGAAAAACAGACTGTTAAAGTAAATTTGCAGATAAAGGAATTAAATGGCTCTGTTTTGAATTTTAAATTTAGTCTGTCCTTGTAAGGTGTGTTATCTACAAAGCCCTGATCAGGGCAGCGTGTGTTTGTGAGGTCTGAAGCCCCCCTGAACCACAAAATCCACCCTGGATTAGTGGAGTTGGGTTAGGTCTGATTGGTAACATTGCTCAAATCCTTCCGCCTGCTCAAAAGCTCCCCAAAATGGGCAAGCTTTAGTGTCAGTTTGTTCCCTGAGAAAGGAATAAACAACCCCCCNCCCCCCCCCCTTTCCAAACCAAACCATGCCACCCACCAAACAAACTGTATGCCATTGAAATGCGAATGTCTTTTAAATCCCAATTCAATTCTTAATTTTGAATTGAGGCAGCAAACAGGATGCAGAATTGAAATTCATATTTGAATGTTAATACAATTAAAATGAATCAAAATGATGTTTGAAATGTCACTTGCAGTAATTGTATTTAGTTTCCATATTTCTTCATATTAATTCAGTTTCCCAGAATGCATTACCTGTGTTCTCTTCCTGTCATTACAATTCAACGTCCTGTGTAATGTGCCAATTCTTCAGTTCTTATAGCACCGTTTGTGATGTAATACCTAAAAATCATGATCCCAACATTTATCTCCATACCAAAATATCATATGGCCAGACAGTGATTAATCTTTTATGAATATAAAATATTGGTGTCTGGGATGCTGTGAGCCCAGAGATAGTAGTGTACACCCGGAGTTTTTAAACTCTTAGCTTAAATGTGTGATATATGAATAAACAGTGCTCATAAACATCACAGTATTCATTATTCCTTACATCACAACTTACCAAGCATATAGTGGCTCACCCAGTGGTGTGAGTTTGATACAGGACTTTTTTTGTTTGAACAATGGCAGATGGGACTGTAGAAAACCTGTTTGGAAACAATATAATCACAATTCTTTTTGCTCCCTCTAGTGGTGCATCAGCTTTAACCTCTGAGGCTTTTTGATTCTTATGTTTTTCATTTCAGCCACTAATCTGATCACAAAGGCCATCTCTTTTCTTTTGTTCTTTTCTTTTGAAGGACCAACAAACACAAAGCATTTCTGCAGTAATAATCTCTTGAGCTCTGTTCAAATAAGGACTTCATCGTGATATGCTACAGGCAATCTCTGCAAAGGGCTTTCACTAATTGATTAAATATTCATAAATAAATACTGCTTTAGAAAAAGCCGTCAGGGCAGCTCGTGTTTACATTTTTTTCCACAGGAGGAAAAGAAAAAGTGAGAAACGAGTTGTTGCACAGTGGAAAAACAAAGAAAAGTGTGTTGTTATTTTTCTCTGCTAATTGATACAATTTCTCCTGGCAAATTAATTGGGCAGAAAATGTTTAATTGGCCCGGTGCATATCACAGAGAAACAGGTCAGCAAGCTGGGTTTCACCCTCGGGCCTTTTCTCAGAGACGGGCTTATCTTCCACCACGGCCAGTCAATATTTGATTTCAGATGGGGCCTGGTCTTGGGCACTGACCTACAAAAGAGATACATTTCTTGGATCTGTCTCCTTAAGGTCCATTTTTTATTTCCATGCTGCAGAGTCAATTTTTGCTCCCTGTCATGAGGAAATAAATAATTCCTAGGTCATGGATGGGGGGTGGCAGCTGTGGGCCAAAAGAGGGGGGGAAACTGGGCCGCCGAACCTGGCTGGGTGACTCGCGGCTGGAGTTGAGATGGAGTGTGTGTGTGTGTGTGTGTGTGTGTTTTTGAGGGTGGGAGGACAAGGCTGGTCGAATGAGTTGATATTCTGCTGCTGGAACGAATGCTAATTTAATCAATGTGCTGTAAATCCGACTAGCTGCTGACTCATTTGTGACTGCTGCCCCATGGGGACGTGAACAAAAAGCCCTGCCATTGCAGTTTACTCCCCAGATGCATTTTAAAATGCTCTCTCTCTTTTTACACACACTCACAAAGATACACAGATGGATTTGAACATATACATATGGGAGGGATATAGGAAAATACATGCTGAGATCATGCACCTGCAAAACTACTATATGTCTATATATAATGAGTGTATATATATATGTGTGTGTGTACACGAGTACACACTCTTGTGTAAAGTGCTGAGTTGGTGACTTGGGGAGCACTGAGGTGAGGGGTTAGAGACTTACCTCTGTCTCCTTGGACCAATATGTCAGCCGCTCTAGATGTCCTAACCATCAATTTCAGAGTCTTCTCATAGCAAATACACGTCAACACGCACATATATACATGCTTAATGGAGAGTTGGTACAGTGACCAATTGCTTGTCTGGATGATGTAAATGTTATCATGGGTAACATGACCGCAGTGGCTGTTGAAGAATGATGCAATTCAGAGAGAAGGGAGGAAGAAAAACTGAGAGAAGAGGTAAAAATATTACAGGCAAGGAAAATCACCAATGAGATTTCCTTAATATCTCAATTGTTAGCATTAACATTAAATAGAGAGCAAATGGAGACTTTTGATTATCATTTCCCAGATTTTTTCCCACATTTCTCAACAACAGCCACTTTCACATGTTAAATTTGCAGTAAATTTGCTAGATTAGCTTTTCTGTCAATGTACCATACCACATCAGAGCATCCTAACCTCATGCATGCTTAAACCATTAATCGTATGGTTTTGTTCACATATATCATCAATACATAACTTTTTTGGTGATATTGCAACTTAAGTTGATTTGTTGCTATTTTGACAACAAACGTGGCCTTTAAATTGAAATTTTAAATGAAAATGCTGTATGTGTGAAACACCTACAGTACTGTCACACACTGTGATCAGATAACAAAATATGATATCAAAAGTCAGTCCAAACAATCTGATCCTCATTTAAGTTTCTGTCTTGGTTTCTACTGTATTTCTGACTCTTTAAGGGAAAAACATGTATGAAAATGGTGATATTAAAATGCTACATAACTCAGAACTCCATTAAGTCCTTAAAAATTTCCTCTAGATTGATCAAAAGGAAAAACAAGAGGAAACGAGTTGAAGATAAAGTCTGAGGAAGAAAGAGTGAGATCAAGAGAGAAAGGAGACAGAGGAATGGAGAGTGGGGGGTGCTGAGGGATAATCCTGAGGGACAGGTTTTATGGCTATGTGGAAATTTATTTAGAATAAGTCCGCAGTACCCAGTGCGTGCAGACGTGGGGGGAGAACGAGGGACTTTAATTAATGAGAGCACGCTTGTCGCAGGCTTTGGAAAGGCTGCTAAATCACTGATGCAAATGGAATGAGCCTGAGAATACAGCCACAGCTGACTCTCTCTTACTCTCTCTCTCTCTTCTTTTGTCTGTACCTCATTCTTTATCTCCTACTTTTACTCTCATCATTCTGTCTCTGTCTCTTTCTCTGCCCTCATTCCTGCACACAAATAAACACACACAGACATACACATCTATATAGGTGTAAATAGAAAAATGTGTAAGATAAAACTGTTTATGTAGTTCTTTCAAACTTTTCAAAGCTATAATTTTGACTTTTGACATAAGATTAGGTCCATTTTGATATAAAATGACCAAAACAGTTTACTTTTGTGTGTGACTTTTTACGGAGCAGGTGAATCTGAAATTATATTAACTCAAAGAGCAAATGAGGCGGCAAAGTCGTCACTGGAAAATATAAAAATATATATAAAAAAATATATAAATATACAATTTCACGTATCACAAGGTATTGCTATATCAGTGGGTGAACGGTTTACTTACTTTTTAATTAGTCATTCCATTAAAACTATTATTTATTCAATCAGACCAATTTGTGAATGCTGAACGTGCATGAAAATGAGTGGAAGGATTTATCGTGTGAACGGTGCAATAGCCAATCGTAGAGTGATGGAGGTATGGCCTCCTCTCACTTGACTTTTCAAATTAATTCTCAATTACCCCCCACCAAACCCATGGCATGCTTTATGGAGTCTCCTAAAACTCAATGGGATCAGGGGAGGCAAGAGAGATGCAGCTTCCTATTGTAACTTGTCGCTGTTGGACAATGTCACTTTAGAAAATTAGTAATTTATACACTTTTTAATATGTTTCAAAATAATTGCATTTTGTTTTAGTAATTTTGGAATTTCTCATGTAATTTTTTGAGAATCACTGCCTCCCCTCCCTTCTCAGAAATGCCCCTGACTCTTAAAAAAAAAGAGGTACAGCTTGTCACTGGGGCAGTACCCCAGTAAGAGACAACTTTGTACCTCAAATACGCCTAAAAGGTTCATATTTGTACCTTAAGGATACATATTACTACTCCAAGTACAATCTACATATTACTAATATGCACCTTTTAGGGGTAGATAAGGTACTGCCCCAGTGACAAGCTGTTGTCTCCCTAAAGGTACAATTTTTCACTTTTTTTTTTCAGACAGTGTATACAGAAAAGCTAAAGGGTTTTGAGTTTACTCGCCACTGACCCTGCTGAAAAAACCCATTTAAGGCAATCTAGGCTGGTTTGTTTGTCTTGGCTGGTTTGAGATGGTTTCTCGGCCTGATCAAGTTGATGTTTAGCTGGATTAGATGGTAGGAGACCAACTAAGAATATCAGACAAGCTTGGGCTTTAATTTTTTAAGCAAAATAGTCTCTAAAACAAAACTCTTTAATATTTCCAATATGCTTTGAATGCTACAATCCTTACAAACTTGGCAAATCCAGCAGCTAGTGCTAACTGTTGCAGCCTAACTTCTCGAAATTGCATAAAATGAGATTCATACTTTGTTTTGAGAAAGTTTGAACTGTTTTTAAGTGCTGTATTGATCATATAGTCTGATAATGCTAAACAAAGGTAGCAATACCTGTAACATTTCACCTCTGTAACATTTTATGATACAGCATGTTAAATCTGCTAGCAGCTAAATTAGCTTTCCCACACATGTATCAAAAGAAACAAAGATGTGAGGTGAAATTTGAGAAAGATGAAACATGGCGTGTGCTGCAGGCCTAAAGAGACACTGATTATTCTACTTTCTTCTTTTTTAGTTGTTAGCACAGGTGACACCTCATCACATTTTTCATTCCGAAAGGTCAGGAAATGTTTTTCGGGATGTGTGGCATCCAAAACCGAAAACTAAACGTGTGGCAGACATCTCAGATCAGGTGTTGACATCTTGATTAAGAAAGCTACATAATTCTGTGTTACATAATGGGGTATAATGCTGTCATGATAAATGTAATCGTTAAAACCTCTTCCCCTTTTTTGTCCTCAGTTACTGTAAGTAATATCTGTGAGGACTGAGAGACGACATCACTAGCGCTGTTGTCAAAAATGAAGCCTTAAAGCCATCGGCCATGTGCTACATATAACTCACAAACACGCAGACTGAGGTCAGTGCGGCCAAAATGGCCCCGTCTGTATCAGTGAATTTGCCTGTCTGTTCACATTAGGTGGACCATGTGACTGTGATAAAGTGTGACACAAAGTGTATCATCATGAAGGGAGGTGGATGGGGGGCCAGAGCAATTTTTTTGCCTAGTTCTAAGGAAGGTCGTAAATAAAAGAGTGATGTCATGTCTTGCCATTGCCTCATCTGCCCCATTACCCCTCCCTCTAACCCTGTCTCACAATCACCCTTCTGGACTGCACCAGCCTCCTGACAGCATAAACTGTGTCAGTGACAAACAATCGTAAAACAGGATCTTTTAAAGTCCATCAGCGTCTTACAAATGGTCCACGTTTTGACAAATGATTCCAAAAGCCTCAAACCCAATAATCAATGACTTTTGTTCGCTGTGAAACATCAATCAGTCCTTCTCTGTCCTCCTCTTAATAATAGTCTCAGTTATGAAAAAAGAGAATGAATTTAGGTCCCTCCGATGAACCCTTTTGAAATTCATTTTGCTGAATTAAATACACCAACACATTTTGCCGAAACATCTCCCATCCCAAGGTTGTAACCATGGGAATCGAAGATCAGATGAAAGAAAGAAGCAGACTGAAAGGACCTGATTACCCGGGCCTGTCTGTCAATCAAAGAGACTGACAGAAACATGCTTCAGTCTGTTGGCATATGTGCACTTTTCAAGACCGCAAAAGAGTCACATAGCATCTCTTCACATTTTTCTCTTGTAGCAGCCTAGCGGAATATTTTATTGCTCAGAAGTTAATCTGTCATATCTCAGGAGGTATATTGTATATTGCAAGTATCTCTTCTTCATCTCAAACGGTTCAATATCACCTTTATCTTACATGCTTGTTTGGCTTAGAAAACATAAAAATAGACTTAAATGTAGACTCTACTGACTTTCATTGTATAGATAAAAACAGTTAAAGCATTCTTCAAAATATCTTGTTTCGTGTTTCACAAAAGAAACAAAGTTTCGAAGGTTTGATACAACATAAGGGTGAATAAATAATGACAAGATTTTTGTGTGAACTGTTCCATTAAGAATATAGAATTATACAGCTAATGTTTATATTTGGTCTTGGAAGAATTGAATGAGAAATGCTTAAATTTATACCGAGATCTATGACTCTGTTGACTTTTGTATTTTAGAAAATCTGAGCACATTTTGAGATACATGTGAAATGTCTTTTTATCTACTTTACCTCTCAATTTATTCTTATTTCTGTCTAGGAGAAACTATAGAAATATTAGAGAGATTTAATTTGTGATGTTTCTTTTCTATGGGGAGGGTTACTTTCACATCCCTATGTCTCTTTGCCAAGTTTTCATCTGCTGTTTTTAGTGATTACTCATGTTAGAATGTGTGCTTCTATTTTATATCACTCGTTTGCCTTCTTTCATCTATCTGCTCTGAAAATAGCAGCAAATGGATGAGACATGGGTATTTGATACAGTGAGAATTATGTCAGATATGTGCCAGACAAAAAGTGCCTCAGATTCCACAGGCTGCATCAGCTGCCGTAAAATGCAATCCGAGCACGTCAGGATTTGTGCATAGAGAGTGTCTGTCGAATGGGATCATCTTCAGTAGAATAGACAGATGGAATACAGTTTTGAGCCATTTCACTATTGTAACTCAATGTTTATTTTAGGGGTTTGATCAAATTTGGCCACACTTCCTATACTGTAATCACCTTGAATATCTTCTAGAATATACTGGGCTTATCAATTCCAAAAAGACCTATTCTATTCTATTCTATTTTATTCTAAGCCTATCTGAAATCTCTTTTCATGCCCTCTGTGTTTGCACTATCGATTAGCCAGTTCAAATGTTTACCTGCCTCATCCTGTCAACAGTGACATGTGATCCAATAATGTGCCAATTAATCCCATGTTTTCTCTCCTTCCACCCCCAAACTCACAGTTGCCGTTCTCCTTCACGCTGCCCGTTTTAATTGCTGTAAACACACTCAAATGCATTGCAACCTGTAAGCCGTGACCTTGGGTTCCCGTAAGCAGATCGGTCGGTGTGAAGCGATCAGTGGCGTGACGCTGTCCCGATGGTGGCACGATGAGAGCTGTATTACATTAGCATTGATTAATTGACTGGATATGGCCACGGAGGTGTGAGCGTGCATTGCCAATGCTGAGAAAGGGATGGGGGGGAATGTATGTCAGTGTGACACAGGCGGTAAGAGGATTATGGGATGGCAGCCGAAGCATGGAGTGGAGAGAAAGATTGAAAGTGTGCTGTGCATGAGTCAGTGAGAGTTGTACAACATCACTCCCCATGCAGCGGTCTATTTACATGGCACTGAGGGAGTGTGTATGTGTGCTAAGAAGTGTGTGTGAATGCAGAAGGAGAGAGATGATAAAACGGTTTTGGTTTCTCAATAACTGCAAGAGTGAATTTGAATTAAAGAGAAAGGTAATTTACTCACAATAATGTCGTTCCAAACCTGCATGACTTTATTTCTTCTGTGAAACACTGAAAAATGTTTTTGTGTTTTTTGTCTACACAATTTTTGTCTTGTTTTGGACCCCATTGACTTTCATTATAGGGGCAAAAACAGTTGAAACATTCTTTAAAATGTCTTCTTTGTGTTCTAAAGAAGAAACAAACCCCAGCTTGGCCAGACTGAGAGACGAAAAGCAGCCAAAACCAGCATAATCCAGCTAAGACCAGCAAACCAGACTGGTTTAAGTGTTTTTTTGTTTTTGTTTTCAGCAGGGATAGCAACATCTTAATGTTTATAGTAGATGCGGCTCTGCTGCATTGATCAGTATCATACAGATTTGCTCTCTTTTGTTATTTCTCTATCTGCAGCTTCTATAAAGATTAAATCCAATAGCAGCCCCTGGGAGTTTGGACCCTGGCACAGGCTCATTGAGATGCTGGTTGAGGGGGCTTGGCAGAACAGCAAGGTCAGCAGATCTGTCGTGCCGCAGTGGCTCGGAGGACTCAGCCCATTCCCACCTCTGGCCAGTAATCCACCCCAGCACCCGCCACAGTCCAACCAGACAGCAGCAGTGCCAGACTATTTCAACACATTCAGCAGTGAGAGCTGTCATTTATTCATTTCAAAATGCCATGTATTTAGTTTTAATACATTAAAGGTAGGGTAGGCAATTTTGGAGAGGCTAGCAATAGCAAGGTAGCTTTGAAAGCATTAAATCCCACCCTCCCTTCAGAGCGCTCTCCAAAGCCATGCCTCCTTCAAAACACATGAACGGGCACAGCCAGAGCAGATTCTGCAAATCGTCACGAGAGACAGCTTTAAATTACCTCGTGTCTCAAAGCACACATCATTACAATAATAATGAACATAAGCAATCTACAGAGTTCGGACTTGTACCATCTGACTGATGCAGATTCATCCGAGTCTGAAGATGTGAACAGAACAGGTAAAACATCACAGGTTTCCATCTTGTAATTATGGTTATGCCATGGCGTGAACGCAGCATAAGCTCGTTGTTTTGGTTGAGGAGGAACCGTAAAATTTGACTGTTGTTTGTTTTTGTGGCGCTCGGTGACTGTCTGTAACTCTGCAGCCTTATGGAGCATGCTGATCAGTGGCGTAACTTTGTTTTAAAAAGTGGGTGGGACAGGAGTCGGGGGGTGGGGTGCTAATACAATATGTACAATAACAATTGCAGAAAAAAATCAATTCAGTTTAATTTATTGACACACATCATGTTTAACGTGATAGTTTCATGCTTACATCTACTATAATACAATGTAATGTTAATAATTGTGTTCCTTAATGGTCTAGTGGTAGAACTTTTGTTAAGCATGTCAGAGAGGTTCTGGGTTCTAATCTGCCCTCGTATATATATATATATATATATATTTTTTACATGTCCCACCCGCAAATTAGGCCTATGGGGCTGATGATGTATGATGTCTGCGCGAGCAGGGTGTGCAGAGGTATGGAAATACATATTTCGACACGTAGGTAAGACACCCTGTCATTGCATTCGGACTGAATGCAATGATTGGATGAAAATGTTTTGGTCCTGAGACTTTCACAGAAGATAAATGTAAATATTTTGATATTTAGACCACTTCTAGTATTGATTGCTATCAGGATGTTTCAACCAGAATAACAAAAAGTGTTTATGAAAAAAAAATTGCCTGCCCTACTTTTAAATTCCTCTTTTAAGGGAAGAAAGTAAAATAATATATAGCAAAGATTTTTTAATGATATCCTCCCTTAGCCTTCTCAATAACATCCCTATCGACTGTGTTTTGTGCTAGGTAGTGTTTGTTGAGCTTCAATGATAATTTAATTAGATCATTAAAAACTGCAAATATCTTTTCTTTTCACAAAAATCCCAACTGTGATCCTTTAGAGTTGTTTTGAAGGAGCTGTTCTTTTGCCATAATTTATTGATACTCCTGCAAGGTTCTAACTATCCTGACCAGACTTTAGAAATTCTAGAAAAGAAAAGCCATTCTGCTATCTACACAAATGGTTAAATGTTTAATTAATGTTTACATTACACAGTTCACAATAAAAAAAGTTCAATTTAATTCAATTAATTAATTAATTAAATGTACATTCCCTGTATGCTTCCTGTAGATAAGAGTGTGTCATTTCATCTACAGAAAGTGACCCGGCTCTCTGTGAAGACACCAATATCAATATTTAATATGACTAATTGAGAAATTTAGATTTGTTGGCAATTTATACAGATGATTTAACTATAATTCTTGCAGACAGGGCCAGCACATCTCATAGAAAATGTTTTCACCTTTCTGTCCATGATTTTGGGCAGCACTTTCTTTTGGGAGAATGAGACCAACAGCATTCAAAAGTAAGATGGACTTACCTTTTGGATCTTGAGGAATATTTATTCACAATTTATAACAAAATTCCATAAAAGTGCATGACATCCAGATCACATGCAAGACTTATGAATAATATAATGGAATTTTAATGAGAAATTTGACCAGTTGATTAATTTTATGAAATGGATTTAATGGAATTAAACATGCTTAATCTAATTTGTTAATGCATTTGGCATCCCTAATTAAAAGTGAAATCTAACTACATTAAATACATATATGTATATAGATAAGCAGCTGAAATGAAAACTAATATATACTAAGCTTTACATGCTATTCTCTGTTGTCTTGTTGTTGTATTTTCCATACATTACTTTGCTACTCAAATCCACCTCCTTAAGAGAACAAAATCTATTCCCTTGCATGGGTGGGTGTAAGGTTGTCTGCCTTGCATGGCATGGTCGTCTCTGTTGAAAACCTTGTTCTGTTGCTGTGTGTGTGCATTTTTTAGGAAAGAGGGTACTTGAACCATTTCTCCTGTCCGATTTGCCATGTCTGGAAGGCTTGCAGATAAATAGATGGAAGAAAGAAATGAAAACAATAGTTGACTTCTCATGTGGAAAGTATCAGCACACGCCTGTGAGCCTCCTAACGCCAACAGCCACTTGTCTTCTGGAATTGAGTTCCTATGTGGTGTCTTTACACTGAGGTAAGGCCTGACTGAGACGAATCTTAAAATGGGCGAATGCTGAGTCACGCTGACAGACTCTAGCGGCCATGATCTCCTCATTGATTATCTGTACAGCATGCTGTGGCAGGAGGCCAGGAAGACCAGCAAACAGAAGGGCACAGGAAGGAAGAGAGAGTGTGTTATCTCATCTCAGGAAGCGGCCCGGCTCTCAGTGAAGACGCCAATATCAATCAGGTTTACCCACCACTCATATCTCGTAAAATGCAAATGCCGTTCCTCTGAGCCGTGAACCTTAATTAGAGCAGAATTACGCAAATCAAATATTGTTTTATATATTACGCCATGAAATTGGGTTTAATTATGACATCAGTGCTGAAGCTCGCTATGCATTGTCCTCATATGCATATAAATGATTAGGTATATTGGTTTGACAGCTGTCAAACTCCACTCCCTTTGCAAGCGGGCAGAAGTCTCTGTTGTTTGAAGAGGTCTCTGATCTTACTCAGCTCCTCAGAATAGGGGATAATCCCGTGTTGTCTGCGAGCTCCCAGTCTGCGTCTTTAGTAGATATGTTGCATCTTTTAAACACAGGCGAGCTGCAGCTTCACGCTTCGTTTCAAAACACATGGTGGGGGGTCGATTAAACACACACACATACACGCTGTGTGCTGAATTGTTTTTTTTTTCTCTGGACGATCTTAGTTTGTGCTCTCCTCTACCCCAGGCAAGTATAGCCCATGTGATTGGATATCCTTAATCATGCTGCCTCTAAATTGGTTTTGGAGAAAGGGAGATAACTTCTAAGTATGCAGTAGCCCCAATGGGTTGCAAAGATATGCAGCATTGGCATACCCATCTATTTTTTTAACGATTGTTATTTTTATGGGATTTTCTGCCTCAAATTGTACAGGAGGATCAACAGGAAGTGAAGTGAATAGGAAATGATTCAAACATCGGAGTATTTGTGCTTCCCGCCTGGATGTGTGTGTATTCTTGACTCAAACTGTACTTATATCTGGTATTGCTATTCCTGCTAATGAGATAATCATGGAAAATTTCAGTCATCAGCATCATACTTATACTACAATACTTAATGTATGTACAGTACTTTACTGGTGACGAGAATGTACATAAAGCACTTAAGAATATTTAAGAAAATATGCTAATATTGGGACATAATCCCTTTTTTATGAACAGTTTACATTTATAAACTATTACAGCAGCCTTGCATTTGCATTTAACACTTTTTTTTTTGACTAAACAAAAGCAGAACAATCAAAACATTCCCCTTCCATAGCACAAGGGGTTGTGAGCAAAATTAGCTCTCACAATGATTTGGGGCACACTGATGCATAATATATAGGACAAATAATATGCAAATTATAATGCAGCACTTGTGTCAGCCTCCCACAGTGATGCTCATTGATTTAAACTGTTGCAATTGACCTTTTGCTATCCCTTCTTTGGTAGCTGTTACTTGCTCAGACAAGCCTCACAAAGCATCCTATAAATGAACGGATATTATTCTTATGTGGAGTGGAATGAAGTGTTGCATTATGAAGCATTTTTAATCTGCTTTTTTTTTTTTTAAGAAATTGTTAAATTACACTATAATGTGAATAAAAACTTTGAAGACTGAAAATCAGAACTGAGGAAATGCTTATCACAGAGAAGCCTCATTTGAAAGTGACTACAAGTGATAACATAAACATTGAAAATAATTGTTTCTAATGTTTCTACAATGCATTTACAGTGATTTAATATTATACACAGGGTATATTATACACCTGAAAGATTACACAAGATAAGAGATTCATATTCAGAATCATGGGCAGTCGTGGCCTAATGGATAGAGAGTCGGACTTGTAACCCAAGGGTCATGGGTTCGAGTCTCAGGTCCGGCAGGGATTGTCGGTGAGGGGAGTGAATGTCCAGCGCTCTCCCCACCCTCAATACCACGACTGAGGTGAGACCCTTGAGCAAGGCACCGTACCCCCAACTGCTCCCCGGGCGCCGCAGCAATGGCTGCCCACTGCTCCGGGTGTGTGTTCACGGTGTGTGTGTTCACTGCTGTGTGTGTGCACTTGGATGGGTTAAATGCAGAGCACAAATTCCGAGTATGGGTCACCATGCTTGGCCACATGTCACTTCACTTATCACTTACTTACTTATCACTTAGAATGTTGTCCTAGATGTAAAACAGAGGTTGTTACATTATTGCATATGTTTTGGACTTGTTCGGAACTTGAAACCTATTGGAGAAATATAATACAAACTATTGACAAGATTATTAATGTTAAGCTTACATTTGTTCCAAGATTTATGTTATTGAAGATTAATCATCCTCCAACTTGGGGTGGTTAGAAAAGATTGTTTATTTGTATACTGAACTGAATCTGTATGTGAAAATTACTCAAAAATGAAAATGAAAAAAATGAAAATTGAAAATTATGTTATCCTTTACTCACCCTCATGTCGTTCCAAACCTGTGACTTTCGTTTTTTGGAACACAAACGAAGATATGAAGAGTTCAGATGCAAAAGCCTCTAAGTGCCATCTGAAATTTTCTTCTAAAATTAGCATTTTTATCAAGCTTGTTTGTTTATGTTCAGTTATTTCACTTTAATGGCAATGAAAAGGACCTATTAATTGCCATTAAAGTGAAATTACTGTACCTAAACATACAAGCTTGATAAAAATGCTAATTTTAGAAGAAAATTTCAGATGGCACATCTGAACTCTTCATATAGTTTGAAGAATGTTTCAACTGTTTTGTCCATACAATGAAACTCAGTATAGAGTCCAAAACAACACAGATTTTTGGACCAAAAATCCAACAAAAAAAAAAAACACACTGAGACATTGTGAAAATTAACTTGAGGGTGAGTAAATAAGGAAAACATGCTTACTGTTGGTTGAGCTATTCAAATGAATGTATTAACATTAACATTATTTTGCTTCGGAAGCAAATGTAGGTGATTGTAATTAGGAGTTAAACATTTTTAATCCATAGGATGTACGGTACTGCTAAAGATTATATATACACACACATTATATACATTATATATTACAGTAACATATTTTCCAGTAAGTTCTGTAAAATTCAGTTAAAAAAACCATACAAACAAACTTCCATAGACTTACATTAGATAAGCCGTCTCATATTTTCACAGCTGACGATTCGCTCTGTGATGGAGAGCTGTTTTTATTAGTGCTTTGATGGTGAACTGGATGTATTGTGGGGGGTGGGTGAAAGCTTCAGGGGGGAGCCATTTTAGGTTGGTAACATGATTTTGCGTGACCCCAGGGGGCATGAGGAAATGGTTTCCGTTTGGGAGAAAGCACGTGGCAAACTACTCATGGACAGCCCCGGGCTCTAAGTCTTTATGTAGCATTCATCATATCCATGAGCCCGGTGACACCATGCATCATAACAAATAAAGCAACTACAATGCACCACAACAAATATATGAGGGAAGAGAGAAATTGAGTGTAGAAAAGAGTGATAAAGATAAAAAACAGAACTCCGAGAGAAATAGAGATTTAGTGATGAGTGATGGCAGTGATGAAGAGTGAGAGCGAGGATAGGTATTGTGTTTTCAGTAATTTATTTCTTTAAACAGTTGAATTTTGCAAACATCAGACAAAGCGAGAGAGATTGTGAGAGAAACGGAGTGAGAACAATAGATTGCAGGCCTGTAGTCATATGTTTTCTCACACTGTTCCTTCCTCTCAACGCCGTGTGTAAACCGCAGCGTGTGTGATTCAACTTACTAAACTCTGCCCTTCAGCTCCTCTGAATATTGATGATTTTCGAGTTTTTCTACCATCAGTGAGGCTGATTCATTGCTTACAGCATTCTAACCAAACAGAAATCATCTTTGATCTGCACATTTTGAAAAACATCTCCCAACATGGATTTTGCTCGCTGTTATTGGTAAACTAAAACCGATCTTGTCTCTGCAAATGCTGTTTTTGTTATAATGGAACAGTTCATTCAAACATAGAAAATTCTTTTTTTACTCACCCTCGTGTGTTTTGTTTATTCTGTTGAGTGCAAAGTCAAATATCCATGAAGAAATGAAAAAAGTGTGCAACATTGATTATAATGTAGTGTAGTTGATTATAATGAGACCGTCATTGATTGTAATCAAGAAGGTTTGTAATACCTGGATATACAGTACTTAGCATAAATGAGTACACCCCCACTTAAAGTTAACAAATTCAGCAATTACTCTTTACGTAGAAAATATATTAGGGTTCCTTAAAGAAATAATTTCCCAGCAAGTCTCCTTCCTCAGTTGCCAAAGAAGTATGTCAGTATTAATCAGGAAAAATATGCTTTTTGCAGCCACATGGTGCAGTTATGACATCTACTAGCAGGGGCTAACGGGGCTAACCAAACAAATCTTGACCCCTTCACTGAAATGGTATCTTTTTTTGTTGTGTCATAATCTGTTATATTGTATTTTTATGTTTGTATTAATGGTTCTCTCATGTATTCTGAATAGACAAACAGACCAAACTTGTGTTTCTTTTCACCTTGTCATTTATATTCTTTTGTCATTCAGGTTGTTCTGGGTTCATTGTGACAGACGTATGTTTAGCGCTGTGTGTTTGGACATGATGGGCCACACTGCACTCGAGTCAGTGAGACAGAGCGGTATTAAGCAGAGCACTATGGGAATCGGTGCTGCGGGGACTGTGCTGGGGTCAGCGTGAAGCAGATTTTAAGTGATGTGATGAGGGAATTGCTGATCCGCACGGGCCACATTAGTGTCTGCCCCTGGGATTTCAGCACTGTGCTCAAGGTCAAGACATGGGACAGAGATGAGAGCTTTCAAACAGAGGAGAGAAAACCTTCTGTCTTTCTCTCACATCCCTCTTTTCTCTCTCAGCGTTTCTCACTCTCATTCCCAACATTCTATGCAACTTCATACTGTCCTAACTGTGTTTCTGAATCATAATGCTCCCCTTCTGTCTTCTTTTCTTCTCTTCTCATATTCTCTCTTTTTCTTGACCATTGCACTGTAGCTTGCCAAGTTACTACCTTCTAAGTTTTTCTTTCGTAAGGGAAATGCAATTGGAGAGAAGATGTGAAGAAATCATACTTGAGACATAAGTGTGTGTGTGCGTGTTTTTGTGACATATCAGGACCCAAATGTATATAGTGACATGGGTATGACATAGGTATTAGAAGGAGAGGGTGACTTATGAGGACATTACCCCATGTCCCCTTTTTTGAAAAGGCTTATAAATCATACAGAATGAGTTTTTTTGAGAAAGTAAAAACGTGCACAGTTTTCTGTGATGGGTAGGTTTAGGTGTAGGGGTAGTGTAGGGCGATAGAAAATACGGTTTGTACAGTATAAAAACCATTACGCCTGTGGAATGTCCTCACAATTCACAAAAACAAACCTGTGTGTGTGTGTGCTTGCCAAATTTGAGTGTTGTACAGTGCCTCTCTCTGTGATACTTAAAGGAAAGGGCTAAACACACACCCTGATTTTCCTTCCTTAATCATGGCTCCTTCTCACCCTGTACTGCAGAAAAAGCAGTGAGCCATCCACTCAAAATCTGAAAGAGATGAGAAAAGAGAGAGCAGCATCTAATGGAGGCTGGAAAGGCAAGAAAGCAATATTTGAAAAAGCTGAGCCAATGTTGGGGAGTAATTAACTAAAAGTATTGACTTATACTAACTACATTTTTCAGTAGCGTGACGGCAGTTTCGTTTTTCTAGTGACTAACTTTTCCCAATAAGTGTTGCATGAGCAAATGCTACAAATGGTGTTTTTAAAGTCACGTTGTGTTGTACAGTCGAGCGAGCAGAGGGAAGAATCAATCGTCTCTCTTAAAAGTAGTGTTGAAATGTGTGATTCATTGTAGCATTGAATTACAGTGACTCAGACTAGTGAATCAGTGTGTTCCTATAGCTTAAACAATAAAGAATAATGCTTTGGATGAAATCGTCTCTCATATGCATAAATGTAAATGAACTGGTTCATCATAAACGGTTTCTCTGTAGCTTATTTTATATAGAGGAACATTTAGTTAACTGCTTATATGCTTTCAAGTTTCAGTCACATAAATTAGAGTTTATTAGGGCCAAAGCTCTGACAGGGCGGATGCCCTATTGTTTTCCTTAGGTAATTTTTTTTTTTCTCTACCTTTCGGGAAGTTTTGGGTCCCTTAACATGCTCAAAAACTCTTGAAACTTTTTCACATACATTGGAATCTTTGGCCATCAGGGCTGGGCACAAGTTGTCATTTGTTTTTGTTGTTATGTTTTTGATATCTCGAACGGTTTGGCCGTGGTGTTGAAACAAATTTATGGTGAGAAAAGGGAAACAGAAAGTGTGTTATAACTAGAGATGTTCCGATACCCCTTTTCCATTCCCGATACCGATTCCGATACCTGAGTTCAGGGTATCGGCCGATACCGAGTACTGATCCGATACCTGGGTGTGTATCTGTATATACAGCTGTATATACTACTAGCCCTGTATGAATTGATATAATTATTTATGGTGTGCTTCAGACTTATCCCTTAATAAAACAAGAACAAATACATACAGTGAACTAGAGTATTTTTATTATCTGACATACATTTGTCTGTTATATTATTTATTTATTTTAAGTGAAAAAGAACTTCAGCCACAAATCTTAACACTGTAAACTGAAAAAGGTATACTAGTTTTACAATATAACTATAAAAACAGTGCAACAAATAAATCTAGGAATATAATTATATAAGAAAATAATCTCTTTAAAACTTAAAGTCCAGAAACAATTTTGTTAAATAAAAATCTCACGTTTTCGACGACTGACAGCGGCTGGTCATCCAGAACAATAAACCCGACAATTTTGTCGGTTATCTTTATTTGTCTTTTAAAAACTTTTCTCTTTGTTTGAATGAAGCTGGCACGCCTCATCCTTCTCCGTCCTAGCCTTTATGTAACCATCGTGTTGCGCGAGGTGACGCGTCTTCAAATGCTTTATTAAGTTATTTGTGTTAAAGTTGTCAATACTTGTGCCACCCCCTCGAAATTGCAGCATTGCATATGAGACATGTCGCCGTTTTACTGGTCTGAAATACTGCCAAACAGCAGACATACTGCTAGCGCGTTTTCACTTCTTCGCTGCTCTAAACAGTGGTTGCTTGTGGCAACACAGCACAACTTCCTGTGTTTGCATTCTGAGCCGCGAAGAAGAATTGATTTCCGATTTGCTGCGTTAAGCAAAGATAGCGGGCACAACTAGTTATTGTTTAAGAAAATGGTATCGGATCGGTACGTGAGTTTAATTACTCGCTGATACCGATGCCAGAATTTTTTGTGGTATCGGTGGTATTTCCGATACTAGTATCGGAATCGGAACAACCCTAGTTATAACTTCTGCATACATCAAATGATTTTGATGAAACTTCTGCTGTGTTTTCTTTGTAGGAGGCTGATTACATGGATGTGACTATTGTGAGTCAAAGCCATTGCACCATCAATTGGCAGCAAGAAGTGTCACTTTCAAAATGCTTTGAAATCGCCCTCTTATTTGTACCCAATTCACTTCAGACTTTGTCAGTATAATGTCAAAACATGGCAGATGCACACCTGTGAAAGGATTCTTGATATCTTGAATACTGTTGTCATGGCAACGCATTAAACTTTAATATTCTTTATGGGTGTTTCTGAGGCACTTAGCATGCTTTAAATTGCATGAAACTAGACACACACATCCAAGTTGCCAGCCAGTAGACATGGGCAAAGCCTTAGAAACGGGCATGGAGGAGGGGCTTCCTAGCACCACCTTTTGTCTAAAGTTGGGGGTTAGTTTTACCTACAGTCACCAAACTCGGTACATATGTTGTTCTCATCGAGCCGGACAACTTTCTAATTTACATTCATTACCTCAGACCAACAGGAGGTCAGCTATTTTTGTTTGAATGTGGATTTATTGGACCAAGTTCTCAATTTTTAACTACTGCTCCAAAGACCATCATACAATTCACACCAAACTTTTCAACAGTCAAGACATTGAGGATGCTAAATTGCAGATGGATATTGGATATCTCAAATGGTTTGGCCGTGGCGAGGCAACATATTTATGGCGAAAAAAGGAAACAGTAAATGTGTTATAACTTCTGCAAACATTGACTGATTTTGATGAAACTTCAGCTGTATGTTCATTGTAGGAGGCTGATCACATGGATCTGACTATTGTGAGTCAAAGTCATAGTGCCACTAACTGGCAACAGGAAGTGTGTCACTTTTAAAATGCTTTGAAATTGCCCTCTTATTTTTACCCGATTTGCTTCAAACTTCGTCAGAATAATGTCAAGACATGGCAGATGTAGACATGTAAAAGGATTCTTGATATCTTAAATACTGTTGCCATGGCAACACGTCAAACTTTTATAATATTCTTGGGTGTTTTTGAGGCTCTTAGCATGCTTCTCGAATTGCATGAAACGCGACACACACATCAAAGTTGTCGGCCAGTAGACATGGGCAAAGCCTTGGAAATTAATGGGGTGGAGGGGCTTTATAAGGCAACCTTTTGACAAAAGTTGGGGGTTAGTCTTACCTCCAATCGCCAGATTTGGTACATGTATTGTTCTCATCAAGCTGGACAACTTTCTAATTTACAGTTTATTTACAGCTATTTTGGTTTGAATGTGGATTTTTTGAAAAATCAGGCTCTGAGTTTTTAAATACTCCTTGTAGGAGATTCATGCTATTGCCACCAAACTCAGTCAACATGAAACAAAGACACTGAAGATGCTAAATTGCGAACAATTATAGGATATCTCGAACAGTGTTGCCATGGTGAGGCATTAAATAAAGGACAAAAAAAGGAAATATACTGTATGCGTCTCATTTCTTGTAAAATCATTATTTGATTTAAATTAAATTAAGATTGTATGTTGCCCGCCATGCACAGGCTTCCTGAAGCCACCGGGGCTTGGGCCAGTCATCGTTGCTTGCAGCTATACAGTATTTCAAGTTGTATATAGTGTATACAGTATTTACCAATTCAAGTTTGATGAGTTATTCATTTAAAATGTTTTTATACCATAAAAAGAATGTTATAGGATAATATACTGTACTGTAGTTCAACAATGATCTGATTCATGCTTATTTCTAAGAATAAATCTGAAGCGAAGTTGATAAGGATAGTTTACCCATGCCATCATTTACCCGCCCTCATGTTGTCTCAAACCTGTATGACTTTTTGTCTTCTGTAGAACACAAAAAAAGAAATTTTGAAAACTTGAAAAAGTGTTTTTGTCTATATGAACATCATTTGGGTCCAGTGCTGTTTTGTCCTCACTAATTTCCATTGTATGGGCAAAAACATTTTTCAAAATCTTATTTTATGTTGCACAGAAGTAAGAAAGTCACACAGGTTTAGAACAACATGAAAGCAATTCAATTATGACAGAATTTTTTGTAGTTCTGATTTATTTCATATAATACTAGGCCATAAGAGCAACCTCAAAAATATTCTGCTGGGCTTGCATGGCAGGACAGAGCTGTGAAAGTGAAGAAGCAGCTCTTGTTTCAGTGTGTTCTGTGCTCTCAAATTCTCTCCAGTTCAAACAGGAGCACACTCAGTGCATGCTACCCCTTTTCAGATGTCAGTTATTTTCCCCTTCATCTCTTTTTCTTTTTCCTCTTCTGTCTTTTACAACCAACTAGCATGATTTTACAACTACAACCATCTTAGCCTCAACATACCTCTGTCAGTTCCCTCTCTTTCTCTCTATCTCTCGCTTTATGTACCTACTGTATGTAGCTTGGGATGCCTAGATCGCTGTATCTCTTTTTACACCAACCTGTCAGCTCTCACCGTTG
>RJVU01047120.1:356427-383237 GCA_003731715.1 Anabarilius grahami | reverse complement strand
GCAAAGAAATATGAAAGAGAGAGACAGGCAGAGAGTGGAGAAAGTCACCAGTCTTTTCTCATTAAACGATAAAGAAGGCACACGGCTTCTAATCAGCGTTCCACTGCCGGTTTATCAGCACAAAATATCAGGCCGCCATCTCCTCTGAGTAAATAGCAAAGGGCCAGTCCATTTGCTTGTATAATGGCCACCATTATTAATAGTGATGCCGGTATTAACTCGCACAGTTGTGCCTTGTTTTCTTTCCCCAGAAGTGAGAACTGAAGCGCAAGGGAGACGGAGAGGCAAAAGCACTCATCAGGTCTGGTTAGGAATCTTTTATTTTCCATTCCCCCGTATCCTGTTGAAGACAGAGGTGGCTGGGGTTTCAATCGGCCTTTAACAAGTGAGACGGGATGCAGGTCAGTGGTTCTGTATAAATACGTTTAACCCCATTACCGGCCGGTGTGAACGTGAATACTGGGATACTGATTCAGCAGCCAGCCTTATGTCCCAAGGGAAACCCTTCACACACACACACACACACACACAGGAATGCACATCACCTTACCTCCGTGCCAGAATACAGTGTGAGCCAGGCATGGAAAATCAATGTCAGATCAATTTTCCTTATTTCCCACAGATGGAGCAGCACGCATGGCTCACCAGGCTCACTCTCTCGCTCTTTTTCTCCCTCTATCTCTCTTTAAAGTGGGCACTGTATGTTGAAATAGTGCCCTAATAGAAATGCATTAAAAAAACTTCCGAGCCATGTACTGAATGTGTGGGGGAGAAATAAAAACAGATAAGCTATTACAAAGATTGATGGCTACACTGAAGCAACGAGTCTATTCGCGGTCGGGCTCGTGTGAAGTTATGCACAATGCTTCCTTACTGAGCTGCTTCCCAACAAGGTCCTCAATCACAAAAAACCTTTTGCTTGCTTATTTAAGTTGGACCTCTGTGTGACATTGGTTCAGGTCATGTTGAAGACTCTTTGGTTCTTTTCTGATGTCAATTTGAAAAGCGCAACGTTAATTGAACCCATGTGTCTAATGAGGTCAGGACCATCTTCTTTTGATATGTTAACAAGGTCGGCCTGAAGGACAGTAGAGCACATGGGTTCAACTCATTTTGACTACTACGACTGAGCAATCAAGAGTCCTGAAATCTGCCCTCTTTGATTTCAATCTAAATCCCATGTATTAAAATATAAAATGGTTGTACATTTCAATAAACCTTTAAAGCTTAAAGCAATGATTTAAGACTAAGAAAGTCTTATGGGAGTGGATGGTGGCCCAAATTCTAAAGACAGAAAAAATGCACCCATCCATTATAAAAGAAGTCCACACGGCTCCGGAGGGTTAATAAAGGTCTTCTGAAGAAAAGCGATGGGTTCGTGTAAGAAAAATATCCACATTTAAAACTTTATAACCTGTAATCTCTAGCTTCTGCTAACCGTCATATGCGCGTTCACGAGAGAGTGGTGTCCCAGCTTATGACATAAGATGCAGGCGCAGCGTGAGCTCCGGTGAGAATATGCTAGTCTCGTGAGAACCAAGTTGTGTACAGCAAAGGAAATTGACGCAAATTGTTTGAGCTATACTCTACATTTTATTAGAGTTAAAATGGTGATTTCTTGTGAATATCCAGGTTGCTTCAACAAAGCTAAAGTCTTGAGATTACGTGCGCCGACATCAAAGGGAGGATCCTGAACAATTGAAGCTATGGCTGCTCGCTATTCGCTGGGATGTAAATACACCCATGGAAAAATTATATAAAAGTGTGCTGTGCAGTCAACATTTCGGCTCCCAGGATTACAAGGCAGAGAAGAGTGGAAGTACATGACGACTTCAGAAATCGTCAGCTGTGCCTACGCCTGCGCTGTTGTTTCAGCTAAATGAGGTATATATTCAACAAATACTGTATATGATTGCTATATGAAGTTAAGTAATCGCTCATGTAACGGTTGTAAAGTTTTTATTTTTATTTTAATTTTTGTTAACATGCAATTTAACATTTAAAACTAGCGCAACTTCGTATGCCACCAACCTGACTGTAAAACAAATGCATAGAGTGAATACAGCTAGCCCACACCTATAACAACATAATATTTACACACAAAAAAAAATTATTACTCCACAGACTGTGTACCACCAGGTCCTCAGGCCTTGGTCGACACAGTTTATACGAGGTAGGGAGAATACTACTTCGAATACACTTTTGGTCAACAAAGGCAGAAAGCCTTCATATTGTGTTACACAGCAACGCTCAGTCCTCTCACCGGCAGCATCAAAAACTTCAAAAGTAGCATTCCAATCGCCCATTCGTGGCAGCAAACACTCTCAACCTCTGTTGGTATAGCTTCGCATATCCCGCATGAGCACCACCACCGCGGCGCGTTACGGCTTCGACGTGGCTACCGGAGCTGATCCGCGGCCATTCTAGTCAATGCTTGTTTATACCAGCCACGCCGCGGCATGTTTCAGAAGTGGCTTGCCGCGCTGCTTCGCTAAAGATAGGCGGCAAGGCTATTTTTGACAGATGTTGCAGATGCGTGCAGTGTAAATAAGGGGTCATGAGCTCTCTGTCTCCTCAGTTCTGTTGTTTGTGCCGCTGCTTCTGCAGCCTACGTCATAAGTGTGAAACCCAACTCTCTTGTGAACGTGCGTATGACGGTTAGCGGAAGCTAGAGATTACAGTTTATAAAGTTTTAAATATGGATGTTTTTCTTAGACAAACGCATTGCTTCGTTTCAGAAGGCCTTTATTAATCACCTGGAGCTGTGTGGACTTCCTTTATAATGGATGGGTGTGATTTTTTTGAACTTCAAATTTTGGGCCACCATCCATTCCAATTATAAAGCATGGATTACCCTGGACATTATTTAATATAACTCCGAATGTATTTGTCTGAAAGAAGAATGTCATATACACCTAGGATGGCTTGAGGGTGAGAAAATCATGGGGTCATTTTCATTTTTGGGTGAACTATCCCTTTAATAACTGGCTCTGGTACTTTGGTACTGATATGAATCCGATACCTTAGGTTACTGATGAGATTTGTCAATAGATTTAATAATGTCAGTATATATGCATTTTTTATGCATGTTTGGTTCAGCAAATCATACACTGTACTGTATGAAACGAAATGTATGTGCATACATATATAGACATCATATAGAGGTAGCTTTTGATGGTCTTCTTATTAATGTAGCCTACCTTAATAATTGGTATTTTTAATTACGGTGATAATTAAAATAAGNACCCTCAATACCACGACTGAGGTGAGACCCTTGAGCAAGGCACCGTACCCCCAACTGCTCCCCGGGCGCCGCAGCAATGGCTGCCCACTGCTCCGGGTGTGTGTTCACGGTGTGTATGTTCACTGCTGTGTGTGTGCACTTGGATGGGTTAAATGCAGAGCACAAATTCCGAGTATGGGTCACCATACTTGGCCACATGTCACTTCACTTTCACTTCACTTTCACTTTCACTTTCACTTTCACTTTCACATATAGACATCATATAGAGGTAGCTTTTGATGGTCTTCTTATTAATGTAGCCTACCTTAATAATTGGTATTTTTAATTACGGTGATAATTAAAATAAGGTACAATACTGTTTAGTAGTTTGAAGGTTTTTTTTATAATGTTTTTTTTTTAAATAAGTCTCTTATGCTCTCCAAAGCTGCATTTAGTTGATCAAAAATACAGTAAAAACATTAATACTGTGAAATCTTATTACAATTTAAAATAACTGTTTTCTATTTTAATATATATTAAAATGTAATTGACTAAAAATGTAAATGTAATTTACTATAATTACTCCAGTCTTCAGATCCTGTCACATGATCCTTCAGAAACCATTCTAATATGCTGGTTTGCTGATCAAGAAACTTTTTGTATTATTATCAATGTTGAAAACAGTTGTGCTACTTAATATTTTTGTGGAAACCGTGATACATATTTGAAAGTGTTCTTTGATGAATGAAAAGTTCAAAAGAACAGCATTTATTTGAAAGAGATATCAGTAACACTTTAGTTTTAGGGTCCAATTCTCACTATTAAGTAGTTGCTTATTAGCATACATATTACTAGGATATTGGCTGTTTATTAGTACTTATAAAGTGCATATTAATGCCTTATTCTGCATGACCATATTCTATATCCCTTAATCCTACCCAATACGTAAACTTAACAACTACCTTACTAACTATTAACAAGCAGTAATTAGGAGTTTATTAAGGCAAAAGTCATAGTTAATAGTTAGTTAATAGTGAGAATTGTACCCTAATCTAAAGTGTGACCAAGTTTTCATTTCTTTAGGGCCTTATACTGACCCCAATGTTTTAAACGATAGTGTGTACCACATTTTTCAAAATTATATTGTATTTTATATTGTAATATAAATTTTTAGTATCAGAATACCATGCAACCTTATTGCAACCATACTATTCTAAGAACCTCTCAGACATCAAGCTGTTGTAATATTTCCTCACAATTCAGAGCTCGCATCGTGTGCAGTGACGTCTGCTATCTTACATAGTCGGAGTGGAAAAATTACTGCTTGTAGTATGCTGAATTGGATTTGTTTGAATCCTCCTTGGTCCTCGGCTGCTGATTTTGTTTCCTTTTATGGGCGGAGAACGTTGGAGGCCTCGGCATGTCGGGGAATGAGAGAAGGGCACGGTTTGTTTGGACTACAAGAGAGGATGAAAGGCTTCGGAGGTCAAGTGGTGTGTTCACACCAGAACTCCACTGCAGCGACTTATGATAATCTGTAGAGCGTGAAAAAAGGAGCAAGAGAGGAAGGAATGGGGTGCTGGGGTAGAATAGATGGGGAGAAAAAAAAGAGAGAGAGAGAGATCCCTGGCAGGGTTCATTTTGTGGGGGCTGCTGTTGCGAGCTCACTACTGCCGATGTGCTTTGCCTTTTAATGTGGTTGTCTTGAAAGAAGACAAACTCCCTGTTTGCTGCCCTGCTTTGTAGGGAGGTAATTATGTTTGTATGCACAAAGGAAACGCTATAATACTAAAATACACCAAACCCATTCAAAAGCACCAATTTTTCCCTTCTACAACCCCCCACCAACACATTCACAAACACTTTAACATGTCTTTCATTCTCTTCATAACTCTGACATGCCAGCAGTCTGCCATGCTGCACACCACCAAATGATTCGGCCAGTTTGTGCCCACTTAAGGTTTTTCTCTTTTTCGCCATTCCCTCATTTTTCTCCTCTGATGAAACATGACGAGTACTTTCCGGTCATTCCAACCAGCCGGTTAATTACAATAAATTAAGCACTCTGATTTAATTAACCTTTTTAGAATTGGTTTGCTGGCATTGCAGTGGGTGGGTTCTTACATCCTGTTGACATTGTACACAACAGCGAAGGACATCGTTCAGTTTTGCGTGAGGGCGACTCCAGGGCCACATGATAATAGCTGTGAGAACAGGAGGAGATGTTCCTGACTAATACTGTGGGGGGTGGGGGTGGGGGGTAATGTAAACATGTTTTGCACCAAGGAACCATGCTTAAGTGGAAAAGAGGGGTCTGGGGTTCAGTTTGTGCAGTATAGTTTGCTGTTATGAATGTAATGCAGCAGTGAACTGCTATTGATTATATAAAATCTATTTTACAGCAGATACACCTTGCAGTGGTATGAACATAGCTTTTTTTTAAATGTGCCATGGTTTGGAGAAAGATAAAATTATATTTAAAATATTGTGTCTTAAAAGGCACAATATGTAATTTTTCGCCACTAGAGGTCGCCTATTCAAAACAAAGATGTAGCTTGACGATGCAGAAATTGTGCGCGGAATCAAGGGAGGTGTTGTCTTCGCCTCGAAAAGAATACGATATGACCCGGGCAGAAATCATGTTCATGGATGACATTATTAATGTTACTGTAGTATGAAGCAAAATAGGGCTGAGTGTTGTGGGAATGTAACGAGGCCACTGGAGCGATTGCTAATGAGAGAACAGCGTGACACACGCCTCGAGAGCAGCAGAACTTTTATTATGCCGCAGACGACTGCTTCCGCTTCTTCCAGTCAAGCGTATGTGGGGTAGTGCAGCACTGTTTTATCATATTAGATACATTTGAGTGTGTTGAAAATTATGTTAAATCCTTACTCTGTACATTCGTTTGGCGGCTGGCTGGCTGCTATGAGACACTTGTTGCACACAGCAGTAAGCTAGATCGATATTAGAATATCATATAATCAAGGAAACGAGATTGAAACAATAAGACTAAACATGTTGAGCTATGTATCAATGATTAGTTTTCTAGCCTATAAATGTATCCAAACAGTTTTCCCTTGTCTAATAAAACATAATATATTCAATCGTCTTTGGTGTTTCCATGGTTTCTACAAAATAAAACCGGAAATCGAGGGTAACGCAGTTATGATGTCATTGATAGGCAACGCACGGACGCGGTCCGTGTCCTGGTTGAAATGGCTTATATCTCTGGATTTAAACATTCTTGGAAACATCTGGGATAATGTAAGTACGCAAGTCAATAAATTATATAACACTGTTCTGGGGTTAAGGTCAATTTCAGCTTTATTTCAATTACTGAAAATGATTTTTAATAACAGCACCAGATTAGTTCACCTAAAATTTTAAATCCTGTCATTGATTCATCATGTAATTTCAAACCAAGCTGATCTTAAGAAATATATTTATGCAAATGTGCATTTTTGGTTTGAGTGTCCGTTTAAGATGTTCAGCCTGTTTTCTAGATTTTGGTCATTAAGCCCGTGCATAATTTTCTGTTCACCGACATTCAACCATTTGCAATCTTCTAACAGGACATAAATTATGTGGTATGTCTCTGTGGCTTTCACATGCACATGGATCGTATATTAAATTACTGATGTGAACCTGTCTGCTCCTGTTACACAAACATACCATTTTGCTACTTGATTGTGACACAATTTGCATCAACTGCCACACTAAACAGATGAAGTCTGTTGTGAGGGCTTAATGAATAAGGCTGTTCTGTCTCATCCCTGCCTCCCCCTCTGATATCAATCTACAGCAATAATATCTTCTCATTTACTCAGAAGGATGGCTGCGGGACCCCTCATCTGTCGGGCAGTGGGGGCCATGCATCTTCCTTCCCCCACGTGCCTGTGCGTGGATGATCTATTCTAATCACATCAATTGCACATTACTTCACATCCCATGATGCATCACTCCTCTTTAGCCAATCCATTACATATTTATTACATGGATGCATTGTCGAATCCACCCCCGTACCAGCCACACGCTCTCAAACCCAACGATAAGGGGCTGATCTGTGGGATTGACGCCATGTTTGGGATTTAAAACTGAAAAAGCACAACCTGAATGTCCACGCTGTGAGCAGAGGGGCCTAAAGAGGGCTATTGATCGGCGGCCGAGTGACGGATGGCAAAATAAAAGCTTGACAACCTCAACCCAACACCCCCAGCACCACCTGATCTTCAATCAGCCGAACCGCGCACCGCAGGACGCCACCAGCTACAGGCACACGAGCTGCAGGTTTTATTACCCCCCTAAGAACAGTCGCAGGTCTAATTGGCAAACTGCGTTCCAATATGCATATATCACGGCAATGAATACTTAAGCAGGGTTGTATTTAAGAGATGCCGTGCGCCCAGAGCTCCCCTCTCTGAGCCGAGACATCAGCATTGCAGATTTATGCCGGGCCACTGTGAGGAAAAACATAAACACGCGAGGCATTTGATGAAATTTGTCCATTAATGTAGCTCATGGAGGGGGGTGGGGGGCCCCTGAGGTTCATCATCAGAAAGCATCTACAGTGATCTCCCGGCTGCTTGTTGTTGCCGTGGAGTGTATGTTGGCATGGCGACAGCAGCGTGGTACATGCGCCCCTCCAGCGGCTAACAATAGCCTCGCCACAGTCTAATCATGACTCAGCCGCTAGGCACAAAATTAAAGAAAAAAACACAAATTAGGTACATGAGGATAAGGGGAAGAAGGGGAAGGGGGTGATCGCATGTAATTCAGACGATGGCAAGAATAACAGTGCGCAAAAAGCCATTATGTTTGTTATTGTTGATTCAGGCTGCATGTTATCAGAACATTGCCAATTATAAATGCTTCTGTGTCTCTCCATCTCTCTCTCTCTCTCTCCTGACCACTCTCTCTATCTCGATGCAGATGCTTTTCTTCAGCAAAATCAAATTAGCAAGAGGGTTAGTTATTTGATAAACGTACAAAAAGCAAGGACGCACACTCATGCTTACTCTCCCACATGCATTTCCTCACTTTATGTTAGTGGACATTTTCATGCTGCCCTGTCAATTTAGCCTAGTTTATTTTAAACCTTGTTTACTGTTCAGATGGACTTGAATCAATGTTCTTTATGCTTAGTGCTGTATGTGAGAATAATAATGGCTTGTCAACTTTTATTTTCTCATTTAAATACTTTTAATACTGTATGTTTTGGTGATAACCCGGCAAATATTATTGAAGATTTATATCAGGGGCTTTAAAACTTTTTGATATTTTATTTTGTGCAGTATTATAATATAAGGCAAAATAGTAATAATAATTGTTTTAAAAATTAAATAATTGGCATTTGTTAATAATTGCATAATGTGCTCATTATACTAAAGCAACTTGTTAAATTTTTTTTAATATTTACTTAATAGAATTAATCTTATTAATTTTCTAAGCAAAATGTGTACATACATTAACTCTGACAGCTGTGAAAACCTCCATGTTATATAAAAATATCAGCATTTCAGAAATGTTCTCCTCTAACGTGATTTTTCTGTTTCTGTTTGTCAGTTTTCCATTGAGGGAATGTGATGAATTTTAAAGGCATAGTTCAACCAGAAATGACAATTCATCCTCATTTCTTCATCCTCATGTCATTCCAAACCTGTATGACTTTTTCTTCTGTGGAACACAAAAAAAAGGATATTTTGAGAAAATGTCTCTCTGTGTTTTTTTTTTTTCTTCTTCCACACAGTGGAAGTCAATGGTAACCAAAACTGGTTGACAACAATCTTCAAAATATATTCTATGTTCTGCAGAAGAAAGAAAGTCATACAGGTTTGGGATGACATGGGAGTGAGTAAATGATGACTGAGTTGTGATTTTGGGATGAACTATCTCTTTTAAGTTTTGTCTAATAATAATAATAATAATTCCTTACATTTATATAGCGGTTTTCTGGGCACTCAAAGCGCTTTACATATTGAAGGGGGAATCTCCTCAACCACCACCAATGTGCAGCATCCACCTGGATGATGCGACAGCAGCCATATTGCGCCAGAACGCCCGCCACACACCAGCTGATTGGTGGAGAGGAGACAGAGTGATGAACCAATCAGTGTGTGGGGATGATTAGGATAATTTCTTAATAATTTCTTATATGATTAAGAAAGCCATGAAGTGTCATCCTGATACTTAGGCGTTAAGTATGTTTTTTTTTTAGCTGTTAAAATGGCCGTGGGGTCTCTCAGACGACACATAGACCATGAGGGATAACAGCACGGAAAGCAAATGTTTGCGTAAAAGCCTCTCGCTCAGGCACAAACCGCTCAACACAAGCAGACGTGCTAAACTCACTCTCAGCGCCACAAACACAATATTCTGCAATCACGCCGAGCAGAGCAGCTCGCCTTTGCCTACTCTCGCAGAGTTCGCTCTACATTAACTTCCTCAGGTTTCATGTTAATGAGGGATCCTGTTCCCGTTTAATAGCTGGCTGTGCTCAAGCCTGCACTGAAAATCAATTTCCAGTCATTTCCACAGAGCATGTCTGCTGCAGTCTCTTCAGGAGTAACAGAGGCCCTACCGACAGAGAAAAATCCATTACGGAGAGAGAGGGAGAGGAGGAGACACGTCCAGACACAGAAAACAAGGCCAAAGGAATCATCGACAAGAGAAAAGAAGCTAGGGATGAGAGGACAGATAAAGGGAGAGAAGGAAGGTAGAGAAAGAAAGACCGAAATGTTGAACATTCATCAAAAAGCAAGCGCAAGAAAGAAGATGGCGCACAGAGAAAGAAGAAGGAACAGAGAAAAGAACAATCAATCGCAGATCTGCCAGACGAATGGGACATTCGGAGATGTTGAAGGCACAGATAGGATTCTCAGATTGATGGGAGGAGGAAAAGAATGAAATTCTCCGGGGAGACGAGAACACAATGAGGAGAGAGAGTCCTGCACCTAATGACACATAATAGGCCCGTAACACTTAACAGCAAACAGTTCCATTCCACAATGCGGCCACACAGCAGAGGGCATTAAATATTCATTTCCACCTCTTGAGATGCCGGTAAGCTGCGTCATCAGTTTGACAGTTGATCATTATAACAGCCTCGGCGGCAGGACACTGGAGAGACAGCAGCCATGAGGAGCACGCTTTCACTTTAGGATGTGAACACCGGTCTTTGTGTAACTGCAGCTCTGTCCAGCAGGCAAAATATTTGTAGTCATTGAACCGTAAAACAACCCAAAAGAGAGTAAAGCTAGTAGCTGTGAAAAACATTTTCAGAGGAATTCCATACAAGTGATGTAGTCAGATCAGTTTTTCATGTAACATCTATGCAAAATCACTCTCAAAGATTATGAGAACTGAGGCACATTTGAAATAACTGATGACCGTATGCAAATATTTTTCATAAGGGCTGGATAAGGAGGGAAGTGAACTCATTAAATTAAAATTAAAGTGCAAATGTGGAAGATGAGGAGTGACTCTAAAATTAGCACAGGATTTCTGTCCAGAGCTTTATCTGTGCAATGAATGAACCTTTGTCGCCGTGAGAGAGCTCGTAATAGAGCAAACTAAAATTGAGTAAAGCGATATTAACAGTAGACTAGGATATGCTCATCATAATCATGGTCTCACACGCCTCTCATTTTGGCTATAATTAGTTAAAATGACTCTATTATGAATGATCAAATATCCATTTTTAACATCCACTGTCAATAGTGCTTACAAGGTATAACTTAGTAGTGCACATTTACATTTCTAAAATAAATGAATAAATAAATAATCTTCATTAACTTCAATCAGGGTGTGTTTGGAGTGGAAAATAGCATACTACAGACTCAAGAGTATTGTACGCTTCCTATTTTTAAAACACAGTATGCACTGCTGTATGCAAAAATAAACATTTCACCTTTCATTGTTTTCACACAATGACCTCATATTGCATTTTTAATTAAGTAAATGCCAGCCATTATGAAAAAAATATAATTTTGCATCTTTAATTCAATTTTAAATAGCTTTGGTCAGATTAAATCAAATCAAGAAGTTCAGATTTGTGGCTGATATTTCACTTTTTCATTTGTCATTCTTAAAAGATACATTCAAGTTAGATACATTCCTGGGAAAACATATTTTGTTGATCCTGGAACAACATTCCTGTCCAAAAATTTAATCCTAACAATATCCCTACCTCTAAACCCACAAGTTTTTCCTAAAATCAGAGGGAAATGTTAAAGGGTCTGTTCACCCAAAAATGAAAAATTCTGTCATGAATTACTCACCCTCATGACGTTCCACACCCGTAAGACCTTCGTTCATCTTCAAAACACAAATTAAGATATTTTAGTTGAAATCCGATGGCTCCGTGAAGCCTCCATAGGGAGCAATGGACACTTCCTCTCTCAAGATCCATAAAGGTACTAAAAACATATTTAAATCGGTTCATGTGAGTACAGTGGTTCAATATTAATATTATAAAGCGACGAGAATATTTTTTGAGCGCCAAAAAAACTAAATAACGACTTTAGTGATGGCCGATTTCAAAACAATGCTTCAGGAAGCATCGGAGCGATCGGAGCACAGATGCAGGCCTCACGGAGTCATCGGATTTCAACTAAAATATCTTAATTTGTGTTCTGAAGATTAACGAAGGTCTTACGGGTGTGGAACGGCATGAGGGTAAGTAATAAATGACAGAATTTTCATTTTTGGGTGAACTAACCCTTTAGTGAATAACACTGATGTAGAAGCACCTAAGCCTGGTTGTAAGCCTAAACTTGACATAAACTGTAAACTTGTCCCTCAAATCTGATTGGTTGATCCAGGAACATGTTGCACTTCGGGTTCTGCATTAAGTGCATTGCATTGTTTTGTTTGATGTAGCATTTGGTGTATGCTTTGTTGTATAATTCACATTTTCAGTAACACATGTGGTGTACATACTGCATAATGCAAAAAAAGAAAAAGAAAAAAATAATACATTGCCATTGCAATAAAACTAGTCTAGTATAGTATATTCCAAGCATACTCTTAAGTAATTAGCATATACAGTAAAGTACATCAACTGCTTCCTCTGTAAGGAATGTAGTAAACTCGATGCACTTCCTGGCTCACAGCAAGAATTTGAGTACCAAGGCTAATGTGTGTGTGTGTGGTGCAGGTAAACCCTTATGGGGACAAAATCCCCACAGATATGGCAATATCCAAAATCCTCGTGGCAACATTTTGAGGAAAATCATAAAGGTTTTCTGTGATGGGTAGGGTAAGGTTTAGGGGATAGAATGTACAGTTTGAACACTATAAAAATCCTAATGTCGATGGAATGTCCCCATAAAACATGGAAACCCAAAGTATGTGTGTGTGTTTGTGTGTGTGTGTGTGTGTGTGCGTTTTGCTGTGTTTGAGACTGCAGCTCAGAGACCCCGTTACACAACAGGCTCACTAGGCTATTCACACATGTGTTGCAGTGGAGTTTGCACGCCATCGACCCTGCTGTGTCCTAGCTTAACCGCTACTCAGGGAGAGCTAGTCTGTCTGCATCTCACTAACACTGCTGCTATTGAATCTGTTGGATATCGGGCATTGGTCTCTAAAGATGGACATGTATATGATCCCTGGACATGATGATATCTAAATCTTTAAAATGTGTTCACATTTCTAGTGACTTTGTATACCTCAAGTTACTGTGTGATTTTCATTATCTCAAGGTGATTTTTGTCTCAAATTGAAGTCTCAATAATGCCAATTAATTTCTAAATATAAATGTAATACAATGAAGCATTTTCCTCCTAACACTTTGTTACTGTAGCCACCTTAGTTCCTAAAATCCTGAATTCTAATAACAGAACTGCTAATGAAATGTCACAATATCCTCTTTGACCTTTCCATGTTCAGTAACACTAGACATTATAGCAAACATGCCCTTTAGTGCTGATGTGAAACTACCATTCCCTGTTTAACATTAAGATTTTGACTAAATTCCCTTCTTTTTATCTTATAGGAATAGGAAGTAAGCCTGAATGTACCATCAGGAGCATTCTCTTCCAAAGAGAGTGTGCTGTTCCTGGAAGTTCCTTTTCAGTGGGGGCAGACAGAGTCAGCGACATGTCCATCATAACGCATCAGCCTTGAGTCCCAGTATCCCAGAATCCCCTGTGCTCTCATTCACTCTCTCACTGTCTGCCAGCGAGCTACACTTCACTGCGTGCTCAAATACTGTCTTTTTCCCCTGAAACTCACCATTTTATATCAGCACTTATATAGCCGGCATGCGAATATTATGTGGCCGTAAAAAGCAGCTGAAATGCAGCATGACATTATTTACACTAATAAAATGCTGCAACACGTCTGATTAAACTCATAGATCAGGTTCGGTTCTCTCTACTCATACTGGTTTTCCACTCTCTTTGCACTCGTTAATTAGCATATTAGCGAAGCTCCGACAATAAAGGCTTGTTCTCCGTAACAACAGCCGTTCTGCGACAGGGCTCTTGTTCCATTACAAAAGAATAATAGATTCACAAGGACACATTTCCTCCAACATACTCAAGATTCATGCCCCAGGAATGTATCTGCACGTGAGAAACCCAGACAGCAGACATCTGGTGCCATAGACATCCCAAGGCGTACCTTATCAGCCGTATGCAAACGGTAAAGCACTGCTAAATCCCTCTTCGGCTGTTCAGGATCTAGTTTGTGACTTGCTCAGAATTTCTGAATATCAGTTTTTCATATTCTGTCATTACATTTCTGACTACCACACATTGTTATGCAAAGCATAGCTAACCTCAAGATTTTGTTTAAAAAATATATCGGATGCTTCTGTCCCTCCAAGCTTCTTATAACTAGCTTAACCAGCAAGTCTCACTTGGGCAACCAGCTTCATACAGTTTGACAAGCATTTTTTGTTGGTGAACAGCATGGCTATACTGATCTTCCAGTTACACCAGCATCTAACCAACATAAACCCACTTGTATATTCATGCTTGTCTAAAATGGTTTCATCAGGGTTAGAAATACAGAACACTAGTTTTAATAAATTTAAAAAGCCTGCTCTTGCATAAGCGATATATTATATTTAGATTCCCATTGAATTTTAAATTCACATGATTTTGCTTATTTAAATTAAGTACATTTGGCTCAAATCACTTGAATCTTGAATATTGTTGAATTTGTCACTTTTTTAAAATGCAGTTATATTTTTAATTGCTTTATGATCTAATGAAACTCTAAAGCAATTAAATGTGTAACTCAAATTCACAAGTGATTTGAGGGTTACATTCTGGATGTTATTCTTTCTCTCATCCTCACAATCTACATTCTGACATTTTCATGTTTCTCTTTTATCCATATCCATATGAATGGAAAATGTGAGCTTGCATAAAAATGGAGCCACTGGAATGTCTGTCTGAACTACTATCAGTTATATCTTTTGTTTGGTAACTTGCTTATATTTTCCTACTCCTTGAAGTGCTTCTTCAAGAATTAGAAGTGATGCCGCATTTTGTAACATTATAACATAATGTGAGTGACTTTTATGTACTTTCAGGGCATTTGCAGATGGCCTGGACAACAGAGGAACACATTTGATGTAAGCAGTGCTTTGTGGCTATAAATTTTGTTCTCGTGTTACTCAACAGAAACAGAAAGTATTTTAGATAGGACAGGTAATGGTGTGTAGTTTACCCCGGCATAAAAAAATGGATGTAGAGACACCAAAGCCACCATTTCATGTTTGCATGAAGTATTACTTCTTGTCTGTGTGTGTGTGTGTGGGGGTGTGGGCAGAAACAACTTAAATTTTTGGAGTGATGGACAGAATAAAGCGATTTTATGAAATTGAACATTTTAATTCAAAGTGAAGGAGATTAAGCCGAGCAGAAAAGCTTTGCTTAACTAAAAAAGGTGCTGTGATTGTCAGTAGTTGAAAGTAAGACTTTGGATAAGAGTCTACCCATCTTGACCATATTCACTGTGCTCCATGTAATACGTCTTTACTGCATGATGTGGTCAAGACCTTAATAAAATGGGATTATCAGACGCCTACATTTTTGAGACAAAGATGTGAGTCAAAGCATGTGTTAACCTTGGTTATGTTTTTTTTTCTAAGCCCAGCCTATTCTGTCAACATCTGCCTTTTCCTCCCCACAGAACATCGTTTATGAATATTTTGATCCTGTCATACTCTAATTCATCACTCAATGGTTCTACTTAGCAGACCTTGAGAAGCGTTTAAAAATCCCCCCACGTTTAAATAAAGACAAGCATTTATACAAAGCAGAGCAACCTTGAGTTAGTGAGGAGCGTTATCCCTTGTCCATAAAGACATCCTATTCAAACTACTTTTTTTTCTCCTCACTTTTGTGTTTTAGATTGAAGTACATTGAAGCAGCATGTTCTGGGTGGATTCCAGGAGGATGAAAGTGACAGACAGAGAGAGCGAGAGAGAAGAGGATGTGTAACTGCATTTTCCTTTTTTGTACTTACACTTTTTTTTAATCATTATATTTCAAGTATGTTTTCAAACAGTGCCATCAAATGGCCATTTCACCAGTGCGTACTTGCACTAATATGAAAGCGGATGTAATATTATAACAAAATAATAATAATTGGCTATTTAGTTGATGCTTGTAAAAATGTGACTCAACACAAAATAATTAAGAAATGCAATTATACAGTTTTAGATAGTCAGATTATTTTTTGTGGTAGTTTACAGAAGGCAGTTAAGTGTGTTTCTCACACAACACCATGAAACAGTCTCAGATTATAGCTTATGTAATCAGATAGCGCCATCTGCTGTATCATTTTTAAAGTGATTATATGTTCTCCATGAGATAATAGTTTGACGATCATATAAGTTAAACATTATGGCCTGGTTTCACAGACAGGGTTTAGATTAAGCCAGGATTGGGCCTTCTTTCAAATAGGAAATTTAAGTAGCTTTTATAAACGTACATTAGAAAAAAAACATTAGGCCTACTGGTGTGCATCGTGAGACAAAACAATGGCACTGATTTTTTAAAGATATGTCAGTGCAAGTTGCTTTCAATTAAAACAGCTCAAACATGCATTTTAGCCTGGGACTAGGCTTAAGCTTTGTCTGTGAATTTGAGGGTATATGAATGAATGACAAAATTCTCTCTCCCTTAGTTTGACTGTGTGGGGAAGTTGTCTTTAGGTCTGGAACCTGGATTTGTTGAAATAAATGGTTGCATAGGTCACACTGTCTGGTGTAACTGGTGTCTGTAGAGAGATGAGACAAATTAACAGCAAAAAAAAAAAAATCTTCTGGGAAATCACAATCACAATTAGCAGCACAGTATATTAACAACATTAAATAATATACTGTTTTGGACTGAAACAGATGTATAATTTTAATAAACATCTGCACTCACCTCTTCTATTTTATTAATGTTTGTTTTTTCTGCAGAAAAAGATAATTATGAGATAATGTTGAGATGACATTTTGGAATTCTTGGATGAAAAAGATCTTACCATATCTGTTTCTTCTTACATGATGATACATTTCAGGACTCTTCTCACTGTTTCCCAGTGTGTTCCGGTGCTCTACTGGAGGAAGAAGATGAAAACTAGAACTTGACATGTTTTTGGAAAGTTTGTTGGTAATAATTGTCATTATTTTTATGTTAAGTTATTTCAGTAAAATAGTAAACATAGCTTGCAGCTAATGATAGGCTATATGAAATGAAATATATTTAGCCTATTGAAATACCTCTGTCATTCCTCATTTGGCTGATATTGATGTAGACTGGTTCAGAATCCTGAGGGTCAGAGTGCACTGAAATAATTGAAAATACAGCAAGAGTTACAGTAAAGAAAGGAGGGGTGGAAAGAGCGATTCCATCATTTACTGTGAAAAGACTCAGAAAATACTAATGTACAGGTATAAATAATTATATATAATTTTGTTTTACCTGACATTCGTTTTCTGTAACAGTAATACAATAGAGCTCCAAGCAGAATCCCAGCAAACAGAGCCAAAACAGAGGATACAGTAGCCATTACTAAAAGAAAATAGAGACTTTATTTCTAAATTAAAAGTGTTAATTAATATGTTGACTTTTCTACACCAGGATCATTTGAGGATGAGCTGGAACATTTACATTGTACATCTTGAGCATATTTACTTTTTTTTTTTTTTTTTTGAGATAAGGTTAAGTGTATATTAATGGTTAAAATATATTACCTTGGTTTGTTAATGTTGATGAGGAAAGATTGATTGTTATAGGGGCCAGAGCTCTGAGTTTATTCTCAGTAAAAACTGCACACTGCCAGTGCAGCGGGTCTGTTTCATAGCTGGATAGTTTCACTGTGAGCTGTAACTTGTTTTCAGTCATAATTTTCTGTTTTTCCAGCACTCCTCTGTTCCCCTCCATCCTGAGCCAGACCAGCGTCACTGAATCAGTCACTTCAGAAACTTCACAGGTAAGAATCACTGACTGATTCCTCAACACACCATCAGGGGGCTCCACTGAGACTGAAAACAACAACATCAATGACATTTTAAATGCACTGAACAAATGTACTGATAATCAAATGTAACTGAAAAATCTTTATTCTTATTGATTGACTGATTCATATTTGCATACCTCTGATGGTGTGTAGCATTGTGGTTGTGTAGATACCAATATTTGTAATACACCTGTATGTCCCACTATAATTAAAGTTCACAGGTGAGATGTGAAAGATAAAAAGTTGATCATTGAAAATGGTTGAAGAAAGTCTTCCTGGTTTAATTGGTCCTTTTACTTGAACTTCTCCTCCTTTTCCAACTGCTATCAGATCAATGATCTGTGAATCAGGCCTCGGCTCCCAGGTCCATTTCCAGCTCTCGTACTTCTTGGCAGACTTGCAGATCAGTGATACGTCACTATTATTAGAGCTTTGTCTGTAAATTGTATTATTTGTTTTATTTCCAGTATATGAATCTAAAAAGACAATAGGTAACATGGTGAATTTCAGTGAATACATCTCAGTTAGTGCATTTCAGTTTTAAACATATTTCTGAAAAGCACTGTCTTTAACAATAAAGCTTTTTTTATTTGAAAAATTGCTCATTTTGCTTTTTATTAATTATAAGTTAATTACATTAACTTACAGTATTCTTAATGAAAATATTATTCATTATCATTATTATTTAGGCATTAACCACAGGTTTAATATAAAAGATTATACTTACTTGAACTGACAGTAAGCGTGTGAATCCTAACAGTTTTTACACTTCCATTTTCCATCAATCTACAGTAATATTCCCCCTCATTGTGTTTATCAACGGTGTGTAAGATGATGTAGGCAGACTTGTTGTACAGTAGAGTGGTGTTGGATGTTTGTTGTCCGTCTTTCTCCCACTGCAATGTTGAGGATTCAGACAGGAAAGGGACCTCACATCGCAATGACACATCAACGCCACGCTGAACTTTTAGAGATGGAGTATTAGAACCAGTTTGAGAAATGTTGCATATCTTTCTTACATTTATAACAAAATTAACTGTTACTTTTAAAATATTTTTGCTGTATGGAAACTCAACCAACCTTCCTTTTGGGCAGTTTTAATCAGTGGATATTCTGTGTAGAATGAAAAACAATTACAACAATTACATATAAGAAACCTTGCAGGACAAAACCCACAAACTTCGCTACATCAGCTAAGGACTTTGCACAAATACAATATTTGTTCAGCAGCATTTTCAAAACATTTGAACAAAAAGAGGTTTATAAATAAAACATTGTTTTGGATTGTCAGGTTGTTAATCACTGACATTGACACAGACATGTTTAAGTCGGTCATGTCATGTTCAACTCCAGTAGATTTCTGTGGCTGTGAGAGTGTATGAGTGATATTTCTAGACTGACATTTTTTTTAAAAAATCTTTTACTTTAGTTAATTTCTTTGAATTAAACCATTTTATACATCTTTAAATAGATTTCTAATTTAAATTTGATTATAATGAAGATAATGGAAGATTACTGTTTAAATGATAATGATTAAAATTATTTTTAAATCGTTTGAACATTATTAAATCATTCCATAATTTATCAATTTCTAATGAATATTTGTGTTGTGTTGAGTACAATCAACAGACAGCAAAAGAGAAAAGAATTAAAATATCTTAACAGAATATTTTTCTTTTTGCTATGATCACATGGTTAAAGTGAGACTCACCGATAGCGTGGAATCGGGAACAGAATCCACACATCAAAATAAAGATTTTAAAAGGTGTAAGTGGCATGATTCTTCTTTCCAGTGTCTCAGATAGAATGATACAGTTTGAAGAGTTTGAAGAAACAACTAGCCAGTAACTTTTAATGGGCGGTGCAATATTCAGAAATCTGTCATAGAAACAACCAGCTTGTGAATTTTAAACAAAATGTTCATGTAGAGAGATACTGTACTATCGAGCACTATTTTTTATTTTTATGAACAAATGTCTAAAAATCTAATTCACAATAAAGAAAACATGTTTTTTTAATCTTCTGTTTGTTCATTGTTTAAACCAACAGCTCTAATAAACCCATTTTAGGTTATCTTGCATCAATAAAATAAGACATGCTTGAAAACCTAAACATTATTTTTAGACTAGTCTAGTTTGCACGATTAGCTAATTTCCAGTTCAAGAAATGTTTTTCAAAACTGAACTATCTTGAGGTTTCTCTCAGGCACAAATCTGTGATCTGAAAGTGTGATCTAAACTCACAACCTCACCAACTTTATTGAGGAGGTCTATTTTTGAAACAGATTCTTTATAGGCACATTCAAATCTACAAAAAATTCCACCGTCATTGCCCATGTAAAAATTATTAATTTCATTAACCCATTGTTATTGAAAGTAATTATAATCATTATAATTTAATTAATAAATAAATGTCATATTACCATTAATAATACTGCCTTGCTTTCTGGGGTTTTATAAGGCACTAGTCTTTGTTAAGCAAAAAAATTTGAACTGAAATTACATTTTGTGACCCAACAACCCCCATGCCCCGAAAAATGTTGTCACAACCTAGCATTAAACAGCCTTCTTTAGGCTTTTCAGTGAAATATGAACAGTATAGCAAATTATGAAATTATATAGTTATATTAAGGAAACAAAAAATATCAAAATATACATTTTGCCCATAAAAATGCAATTAATAATATTATAGTTTTTGGCAATTAGGCAGTTTTTGAACTTTTGTTTCATGTTCCTGTTCTGAGTGTTGGTCTGAAGTGATTATAGTTAGACAAGAGCTATAAGAAACATTATTATATATATATATTTTTTTTTTTGAAGCCATTGCCTTCACAGAGTAATTTCATTTCTCAAAATTAGCAATATAAATGACTTTTTATGGGTTTTGGTGCACACGGGGAATGTAATCATTTTACATTTATTTTTATGTATGTCTTATAGTTTAAAATGCTTGCAATTTAAGTATTTTTCTTTTTGCATTCTTACTTTTAGTTGAAATATTTTTTGCTTTTTCCATACCAGGAAATACGTTGCTAGATTTAACACAGTTGTGTGTCATGAAACCACATGGAGGTTTCTTTCTGGTATGCAAGCATATTAATTCAAGTCTGATTACTCAGATGATGTTTGTTGCATTTGTTTTCTCCCATGCAAATGAAACTCAAAGACCTGTTGCTTACAGATAGAGCACACACAACACAATCTCACTTGAGCATAGAACAAGATTTATTACTCTCCATTCATTCCTAATATACCAAAATATTGCATTACTAGCTTATTATTAATACAAGATTCATTTGATGTTTTAATTTGCATTCAATAATACTTTTTGTCTTTTTTTTTTTTAAAGGAAATAGGCTTTACGATTCTGTACAGGAATTTAGAGTGTGAAAGCTCACTGTGCTGAATAGATGACTGTAGTACTGCAGTCCAACATATCCTGTAGATATACAAGATTAAAGAGTGTACTTTTACTGTAAATCACAAATAAATCACGTATCATTAGCAAATCAAAATGACATTCTGAAATGTTTATGAGAGCAGGGGTTTCATAGCTGACCTCTGAACTTGCATGATTGATTTTAAACCAGCAGTCAGCTCCTGGAAAAATAATCATAGTCGCAGATTTAGCTTAGATTTGTCATTGTAAACACACAGAGGTTAATGTGCAATATTAATGTTCAGATAATCCAATGTCTCTTTAAGCCAAGCCAGTTGATTTAGCAGCCATTTTATTAACTATTTGCTATGATTGCAAAAATTATACAAGTACAGTAGGCTATAATGACAATGTCAATGACAAATGACAATGTCTCTATAAAAAGGCAATTCGTTTTTTTAACTGAATGGCAGGACATCCATTCGGCTGCCATAATGAGCATCACAATTTGTCCCATTCACTTTTCTATGGAGCATCTTCTCCTTCTTTTACTGTCTCTGAGTTCAGCTCACCTGTTTTTCGCTGACGTTTAAAAACTAGAAGTCCCAGCAGCAGAATCAGCACACAGCCAGTGACAATACGCGCCACGACGATCACCATCTGTAGATGACTGTCCTGTGTCATGATGTCTTCTGCACAAACATGTGGAGACAGTAAATTACACCAACACTGACCAGTGTCATGACTACAGTGACAAATCACTATTTGTATGCTAGTAGGCTAAAATGATATAATCTTATTCTGAGTTAAGGTGAAAAATACTGTATAATAATATTATTTGTTAGAGTTTCTGTTGATGTACTTGGAGCATTAGTGTGTAAGGAAAGACTGATTGTTATAGGGGCCAGAGCTCTGAGTTTATTCTCAGTAAAAACTGCACACTGCCAGTGCAGCGGGTCTGTTTCATAGCTGGATAGATTCACTGTGAGCTGTAACTTGTTTTCAGTCATATTTTTCTGTTTTTCCAGCACCCCTCTGTTCCCCTCCATCCTGAGCCAGACCAGCATCACTGAATCATTCACTTCAGAAACTTCACAGGTAAGAATCACTGACTGATTCCTCAACACACCATCAGGGGGCTCCACTGAGACTGAAAACAACAACATCAATGACATTTTAAATGCACTGAACAAATGTACTGATAATCAAATGTAACTGAAAAATCTTTATTCTTATTGATTGACTGATTCATATTTGCAAACCTCTGATGGTGTGTAGCATTGTGGTAGTGTAGATACCAGTATTTCTAATACACCTGTATGTCCCACTATAATTAAAGTTCACAGGTGAGATGTGAAAGATAAAAAGTTGATAATTAAAAATGGTTGAAGAAAGTCTTCCTGGTTTAATTGGTCCTTTTACTTGAACTTCTCCTCCTTTTCCAACTGCTATCAGATCAATGATCTGTGAATCAGGCCTCGGCTCCCAGGTCCATTTCCAGCTCTCGTACTTCTTGGCAGACTTGCAGATCAGTGATACGTCACTATTATTAGAGCTTTGTCTGTAAATTGTATTATTTGTTTTATTTCCAGTATATGAATCTAAAAAGACAATAGGTAACATGGTGAATTTCAGTGAATACATCTCAGTTAGTGCATTTCAGTTTTAAACATATTTCTGAAAAGCACTGTCTTTAACAATAAAGCTTTTTTTATTTGAAAAATTGCTCATTTTACAGTATTCTTAATGAAAATATTATTCATTATCATTATTATTTAGGCATACACCACAGGTTTAATATAAAAGATTATACTTACTTGAACTGACAGTAAGCGTGTGAATCCTAACAGTTTTTACACTTCCATTTTCCATCAATCTACAGTAATATTCCCCCTCATTGTGTTTATCAACGGTGTGTAAGATGATGTAGGCAGACTTGTTGTACAGTAGAGTGGTGTTGGATGTTTGTTGTCCGTCTTTCTCCCAATGCAATGTTGAGGATTCAGACAGGAAAGGGACCTCACATCGCAATGACACATCAACGCCACGCTGAACTTTTAGAGATGGAGTATTAGAACCAGTTTGAGAAATGTTGTATATCTTTCTTACATTTATAACAAAATTAACTGTTACTTTTAAAATATTTTTGCTGTATGGAAACTCAACCAACCTTCCTTTTGGGCAGTTTTAATCAGTGGATATTCTGTGTAGAATGAAAAACAATTACAACAATTGCATATAAGAAACCTTGCAGGACAAAACCCACAAACTTCGCTACATCAGCTGAGGACTTTGCACAAATACAATATTTGTTCAGCAGCATTTTCAAAACATTTGAACAAAAAGAGGTTTATAAATAAAACATTGTTTTGGATTGTCAGGTTGTTAATCACTGACATTGACACAGACATGTTTAAGTCGGTCATGTCATGTTCAACTCCAGTAGATTTCTGTGGCTGTGAGAGTGTATGAGTGATATTTCTGGACTAGCATTTTTAAAAAAATAATCTTTTACTTTACTTAATTTTTTTTTAATTAAACCATTTTATACATCTTTAAATAGATTTTTAATTTAAATTTGATTATAATGAAGATAATGGAAGATCACTGTTTAAATGATAATGATTAAAATTATTTTAAAATAGTTTGAACATTATTAAATCATTCCATAATTTATCAATTTCTAATGAATATTTGTGTTGTGTTGAGTACAATCAACAGACAGCAAAAGAGAAAAGAATTAAAATATCTTAACAGAATATTTTTTCTTTTTGCTATGATCACATGGTTAAAGTGAGACTCACCGATAGCGTGGAATCGGGAACAAAATCCACACATCAAAATAAAGATTTTGAAAGGTGTAAGTGGCATGATTCTTCTTTCCAGTGCCTCAGATAAAATGATGCAGTTTGAAGAGTTTGAAGAAACAACTAGCCAGTAACTTTTAATGGGCGGTGCAATATTCAGAAATCTGTCATAGAAACAACCAGCTTGTGAATTTTAAACAAAATGTTCATTTTGTTCACTTTTGTTCAAAATGTTCACTAACTATCGAGCACTAATTTATAATTTTTTTTTTTATGAACAAATGTCTAAAAATCTAACTCACAAGAAAGAAAACATGCTTTTTTAAATCTTCTGTTTGTTCATGGTTTAAATAGATCTAATAAACCCATTTTAGGTTATCTTGCATCAATAAAATAAGACATGCTTGAAAACCTAAATATTATTTTTAGACTAGTCTGGTTTGCACGATTAGCTAATTTCCAGTTCAGGAAATGTTTTGCTAAACTGAACTATCTTGAGTTTCCTTTTGAGTGAAACTTGATGCTGCATCATGATGCTGATGCTATTGGAATTATTCTGCGTGAACAGGTGTCTGAAGCATGTGTAAAAATGCCAGTATTGATTGGCTGAGAGGATGGTCAAGTGACGTGACAAATATAAAGAATATGTTTAATTTATATAGCACTTTCCGAAGCTCAAGGATGCTTCACAAAAACAGTAATATAACAAACAGTCATTTCAGAATCAGAATCAGAAAGAGCTTTATTGCCAGGTATGTTGTTTACACATACTAGGAATTTGTTTTAGTGACAGAAGCTCCACAGTGCAGCAGAGTGACAGCGACAAGACAAGACTAATATAAAAATAATAATATACAAATTTACAAGATAGACAAAGTGCAAAAAAAAAGCAAAAAACAATATATAATATAGACAATTGTATGTACAGTTATGTGTGCAAATTTGAAGTATAAATAATTGTGCAAACAGTTAAATAAAAAAAAGGAAACATAGCATTGTATAAGCAACAGCGTAGAACAACAAACAGTATAAACAAACAAACACAATTAGTAGTAGACACAAGTCAGATGCGCATTACGACTTATGACACATTAAGCATTACAACTGGTAGTACAGGGTTTGGGAAGTGTTTAAAGAAAAAAACACGTTATGACTGTACTTGGTGAACAAATAGGTTTTAAGGTGTGATTTATATTCAGAGAGTGAGGTTATTGTCCTCAGTGCCAGAGGCAGAGAATTCCATACCTTAGAAGCCATAACAGAAAAAACCTGTCACCCATTGATAATAGAAGAAATCTAGGTACACAAAGAAGTTCACAGAGAAGATTGGAGTGATCGAGACGGAATGTATAGGATTAGTTTGTCACGATACAGTAGATTTGAAGAACCCTTATTTCCATATTGAGATTCTGCCACAGCACAGGGAAAATATCAGGTTTGCATTCATTGGCAAAGCTTACTAATATCAAGTTCTCCCTCTTGGCCTAGACCTACTGTATCACCCTGTACATTCACAAAGTGCAAAGAACCACGTCAGGGTCTAAGCAGACGTACACACTTTTCCTGGTCAGATTACTGCAGGTTTTTGGAAATCAGTTCGCCAAGGATTTGGACGATGACTGGTGATCTTTTATATGTAAATGACATTAATTTAGTGTCGTTTAAAACGTGGAGAACTGAAACCACTCAGCTGCGCGCAAGTTCAAGATCATTTGCGATTTATAGATTTCACATCTGAAAGAGAGGCGTACGCTCATTTTCTGTGTGTACGTTCATTCTATGAATCACACGTACGCACATCGGAGAAATGATCAAATTTAGGATGGTTTCTGTGCAACATTTTATAAATAAGGCCCCGAGGCATTCATATACTCAGTTACATCGACGATTGACTCATTTTGAGTATGTTGGAAGAGGTCATGGTTCGGCATCGAGATGTCGTTCTTGCACACTTGAAGTTGTTAAGGTTGAGACTAAATGCCAAAAAGAGTCTCCTCCCTCCAGGTCAGAGGACAGATTTTCTGGGGGTGGTATGGTTTCTCCTGCTCGATTCGACTGTGAAAACCAGCCCTATATTTTTTCCCCTCTTTTAAAAAGTTGTGGAAACGTTATCATGAATTTTTACTTTTGCTATTGGAACAAATGGGAATACAAAAATGTAATTTGCTGTCATCTCCTGTTCACCACTATTGAAGATTACCCAGTTATGATGAACAACTTCTGAGAACCTAGGAAATGTGAAAATAACAAACCTTGCCAGGCAAAACCCACAAACTTTGCTAGTGTCACGACTCACGAGTTGGTCCACAAACGGAGAGTAACCGCAAGCAGTGTATTTATTAATAAAGAAAAACACTCAGGACCACTAGGAACATGCTGGAGAACAGAAAACGTCTCGGGTTACAGATGTAACCCTTGTTCCCTGAGTAAGGGAATGAGATGCTACGTCGAATGACGTGATGGGAACCCTCTGCATTTTGTGTTCGTGAAGCACCTCTGTATCCAACCAATGAGGAAACGTGACGTCAGAGGCGGGTGACGTCATGGACAAGGAAACTATAAAGCATACCCAGAACAAAGAACGCTAGCTTCTGGAATATGTCTGAAGCAAGACGCTCACAGGTATACCGGGGGTACGGCAACGTGACGTAACGTCTCGTTCCCTTACTCAGGGAACAAGGGTTACATCTGTAACCCGAGACGTTCCCTTTCGTGGGAACTATCGACGCTACGTCGAATGACGTGATGGGAACGCTATCCCAACTACGCCGTATCACCAAGTACCTGTCTGTTATCTTGTAAACAGAACTGAGGACCCCAGAGAGGAGCAAACGTCCAGGTTGTAAAACCTAATAAATGTGTGCTGGGATGACCATCCAGCAGAACCACATATGTCATTAATGGATACTCCTGACATTAAGGCCTTTGAGGC